>JARKIA010000026.1:600000-1118075 GCA_029289565.1 Mycena galericulata
GCGCCAAATGGCGTCTGAAAGGTAGTATAATCTCTGGAGTCCTTATGGATTTTTCTGTGGTTGTATCCAGAATACAAATCTAAGCATCCTCCACATGCCCTTCCAGCGAAATGTCCAGCTAACTCTTCGGCGCCAGGTGGTACACCTGAGTGTGCTACTGTGGCTGCGTTCAAAGGTTCAAGGGAGTGTACTAATCTAATGGATTTCCCGTCACTCTTCAGTACACTGAAGTACTTAGTGCGATATGAACCATTTGACGGTTCATAGACATTAGCCTCTATGCTAGACCGTAGTACCCTACAAACTTCTTCTAACTGACCGGGCGGTATAGGAATATTCCTTTCAACCCATACTTTATGGTCCTTCATTACTGGGAAACGTACTGGAGGAAAGAACTCTTCTTTGAACGTCCCACGTTCAGAGTCTTCCCAAGCAAAGTTCTGTTCGTGTAGCATCATGAAATGGTGCATCAGTTTCTTTTCTTGGGGTAGTAAGAAGTTTTCTTCATGTAGCTTGTCTACGATATCCCTCCTTTCAGCAGTGTATCTACCTGTAGGTTTGAACTCTGGTGGATTAGGATTCAACGAAGGCAAGTCCTTCAGTGGGTCCCCAGTGATGTTCCTTTCAATTCTAAATTCATCAGGCAACTCTTGCAAGAGTGGTCTAACTTTTAGCGCCACTGGTTTATATTTCTTTTTACCAACGAACACTTCAAGCATTGGACCTTCTTTTACTTGAGTTGGCGCCTGATTTTCTCTGGTGTCTTCTGTTGGGAATACCCAATCAGCATAGTCACAACATCCACAGCGGCCAGAATGCGTATGGCGCCGGGATTTCTTCTGACACTTTGGTTTAGGTGCCTTCGGTTTCGGCTCATACATACCAGGTATTTCAAAGTCTGGCGCCGTTTCGATTGTATAGACCCCATTCACATCCTTTCTAGGATCAGTCAGATTCATGAACTCTTGAAAGAGTGCCACCGCTGGATCATCTTCAAGGTACGGCAAGGCTTGTTCAGTAAACAAGTTAGTTAACTGTTCCTTTGAAAATGAACCATCGGCGCCAACTGAATGTTGAGTACTTTTAATCCAGCCTTGACCGTCCTTATCTATTTCGACTATTGCTGCAAACTCTCGTTGATCGTCTATCAATTCCTTGAGTTGTTCTGAAAACTTGACTGTTCAGTTGGCGCCGCTTTCTCCTCAGGTATTTCCGTAGAAGTATCCCTGGATCGCTTGAGAATTGACTTCTGCGCGCCCCTAGCAAATGTAGGGAACGCAACCCTCAACTTAGAGCTTGGGTCAGTCAGAGTAATGGTTTGATTTCCATTAGTTTCATTCTGAACCATGCTCGCTGTCAATATCTCAAATGGTCGACCAAGAAGAACCTTATAAGCTGGTGCCCTAATAATGTGCACTTGTAGGTAGATTGTAAGCTCCCCAAACCTGAAGGGTACATTTCTAGCTAGTCCTACCGTCCTTTCTACTTGAGCGTTCGCGCTCTGCATGAAAATGGTTACATCTGGGTTCCATGCTAGACCCAATTGTACCGCCGTTTCTAATGCCATGGACACAATTTGTGATCCTCCATCTAAAATGGATTCTTCTTCAGCTCTCCCGTGAATTAGGGGATAGACTACTCGTAGCGCCGCCGAGGTCTGACCAGTTACTTGATCCTCCAAAGCTACGAATATTTGTTTTGGCGGCCGTCCTTCCGGTACAGTCTTTAGATACTCTAAGACTGGATCATTAGCAACTAATGCCCCCTTTGGTACGAGACCATCAGTACAAGGCGCAATATAAAATTGCTCTACAAAAGGTAGTTCTCTTGTACTAATAGCGTTCCCCTGTATATATTGCTCAGAAAAGGGATCACTAAAGCTAGGCTTTACTCTCTCGTCCAAGACCCGTTCTAATGAACTATCTTGATCTTGGTCTAGAAAGTGTACTTGTCCTGCTGACCCCGCAGGTACCCGTTTCTTTGTGACTAACCCTTTCGTCTCCTGTTGAACTTTGGGCGCTATGGCTATAAGGTCTTCAAGGGAGATAGGAATATTGGTTTTCCGCAGGGCTTCCATTACAGCTTTTAAGGCCGTTTCCGTCAAGGAATCAATTGGCGCCTTTAATTTGTAGGCTACTTCTTCAGCAATTTTATCCAAATACTCAGGTCCATCGACTGGCGCCTTTTCTTTTGATACAAATTTTACTGGTGGTACATTTTTGAAGGGTAGTTCTGCCTTTTTAATGGGCGCCACTTCCTCTTCTTCATCATCTGAACCCTCAATGACTTCTACGATCCTTGCGCGCCTAGACTCTTTCTCCATGTTTTGAGGTGGAGTGGCGCGAGCCTTTTCGTTCTTTCTCCAGTTAGGTTTTTCAGCAGTCTCCCGTACATTTTTATTCAGGTCCTCCAGGGGCTTCACGGGTGGTTTCTTTACATTAAACCGTTCCCCTCTCCTCGGACCTACTGGAAACCCTCCTGGTTCTGAGAAGACTTATTAGGATTCGCTCTAGTATTGACCACATACTGTTGCAACTGATTCATTTGCTGTTGCAATTGGCCCGTAATACCAGTTAAAAGCGTTACCGCTTCCGCCATCTGGTTATCTTCTGGTTTAGCAATTTTAGGGGCCGGTTGAACGACCCTTTGAGGCTGCTGATGTTGGGTTAGTTGAGTAACCTTGTCCTCTTGGACATTTTGCGCCAATTGCCTTCTAAGGTTCATCTCACTGACTCTCATGGTTAAGAGTTCATCATTGCGAGAATCATATTCGGCGCCATCGTCTTCACTATCAGTCATCATGGAGTAGACTCCAGAAATGCCACCCTGATAATGTTGGGCTGCCTTTCCTCTATAGTATTCGTCAATGATTGTTGCCCGGGACTTAGGACCTAGTCTGGGGGCATACATGGTAGTACCATCTCCAAAGAAGTCCTTTCCGTCAATCACTTTCAACTTACCTTCTTCAATGCTCTTGCGCCTATGCTCACATTTATCCATAAAGTGACCAGCAAAGCGGCAATGATGACAATCCATGTTAGGAAGCGCCCTATTATAGTTTGGCATCCGACTAGGAGAATCAAATGTAGTAGTTTTAGATTCGCGCTCAACCACAGATCCATGTGGCGCCGAAGTCTTAAGATACTGTTCGACCCTTTCCCATCGAGCATCATTAGCTTTCTGCAGTTTCTGATTAGCTAGATTACTCTTATCTAGTTCTTGAACCGTCCACTGTTTCAATTCATCAATGCTTTCTCTTTGTTGCTTTCCCAACTCGAGTTTTACACCGACAATTTCCGTCTTAATCCTCTTTCCAGAGGATGTTTGTAGAGTGGCGCCAGTATCATACTCACCACGGTCCGCACTCGTTGTAGCTAACGTCCGCGCCACTCGAAGAATATCACTGAACATGTACCTTTCGGTTTCTCTATCAGTTTGTCTCTTGAGTTTGGCCGCAACGGCCGCTACATCAGTCGGGTCAACAGGCAATGCATCTAGCGCCACCTCATCCATGTCTAGTCTAGCCCATATCCTATTAGCAAACTCAGGCGTTAGTTTCTCCATGAAACGTGCAACCGCAATTTTGTTAGTCAACTTTGTAGGAATTAGCCGTTTGACTTCGACTTGCATTGGCCTTATGAGGTCCATTAACTCGTCTTGATCATCGATAGATATACCATGCGTATCGAATTTATTCAAGAGTTTGTTCAATGTTACAATAGAACCCTTTTCTTGGTCCCTAATTGAAGGGTAATGATTTACCACCTCTTTCAGAAACTCAGTATGGGTTCCTTTCTCAAAGGATGGTAGGCCCTTCCACTCTTTCCTGGCGCTCATCTTCACGTAGCTCACAATTTTCTTATTGCGATCTGCCGCTTGAATCTTGCCTTTCTCCATTATAGTTCCCATATGTTCAAGAAACTCCATTAGTTCTTCCGGACTATCCGGGTCGAACTTAGGTGCATTCCTGTCATAGGGCTCTGGTATTTTAGTGTCGGTTGACATGATAACAGGGGGGGTCTGGTTCTGGGAGAGTGGGTTCTGGTTCAAAGGATCTGCAGTGTTCGGGGTAACAGGGGAATTTGTAGTAGTTTGTGTTCGAAGTGTATTCGAACTGGCGCCAATGGACGTATTAGATCCAGAAGCGTGAATCGAACTGGCGCCCGAAGGTGCTGATTTTCTTTGTTGGTCGAGGCTAGCCTCAACACGGTCTCTAGTGGATTCTGCTGCTGTTTCTCTAGCGCGGGCAGCGATTCCCTGCGGCGCCGAGTTGTTTGTTACAACTGAAGCAGATCTTCCTCGAGAGTTGCTAGTAGGTCGGGATGCCCTCCTAGTCCAGTAATTGCCTGCGTTTGAAAGCGGAGGTGGATATGTGGATTCAGTTGGGCTTCTTCTATTACTAGATGAACTGGAGCTGGACCTTGAATGGTCACGGCTCGACAGATTGTATTGTTTTTAATCCGGATTCAATAGAACCTCGGACTGGTTTTCAGTGTTCTGTGATTGTTCTTTTCAACAGTATCCTTGTGAAGGAAGCTGCCCTTGATTCAGGTTTTCAAGTGTGTACAAATTGCGACTTTTTAAGACTGTTACCCCTCGCGGTGGGCTCCAGATGAAACGGTGCAGAGGCGTGCAGCCGTGAAATCTAATACCAAACTGAGTGAAACGAAGTCCCACAAAATCTAATACCAAATCTAACAACTAACAACTCCAATACTAACGTGTGTGTGTTCGGGGATGTAGGTCAGGCGTATCGACCTTCAATCTCAAACTGGCGCCAACTCGATACTTCTTAACTTGAATAGTCAAAACAAAGGTCTATTAAGCACCTCAATTAGATTACTCTCGTGTTCTAAACAATGTGTAGGACTGGTTTAAGGTCACAGAGTGTATATAGAGTCAACCCCAAGTTGATTAGTTTTTAACGGCTGGTTGGTTTGAAGACAACTAAGACTCTAATACAAGAGCTTATTGAATTCTCAATGGGTGTAAGTACAAGTTGTAAGAGCGGCTAATTAGGCACGGTCTTAACAAAATGAAACTTAGAGCTACTAAGAGCTGGGTGCCAACAACTGGGGGAGTATTTCACTGCCTAATTATTACTGTACATGTTGCTTTTATAGTATTTACTACCTATTAATCTAACCACCGAGGTGAATAACTTCGGATAGCTATCCGGATACCTTTGATCTCCTGGCCGTTCTATTGGCTAACAGTCTCTTGCTGACTGAAGGACTTGAGCTCATTTATATTGAACCAAGCCCTTTGGAATTTACTTGGCTCCTAGCCTTGTTGAAGGCCTGAGAGAACTCCCGGAAGGCTTTCCGTGCCTAGTCCCTATGCCTATAGGTCTGTCTAGACCGTTGAAGCGTCATCTGTCTGTTGTAGTTTAACTTCCTTGAAGCCAACTCGCCTCTCTCTTTAAAACGTGATCAAACGCGATCACATGATACTTCAGGGCCGGTTTTTGATCAACCGCGCTCCCAGTTAAATGCCCTTCTAGTAGCCTGGTCTAGTTTATTTCCTTACTTCTGTAGTGCACATTTTAATAGTCTTATGCTGTTTGAATCCTTCCAAAGTCCCTTAGTCGCCTGACGTCCATATTGAATCCGAGCTTGTTACATCTTTGACATATAACTTGCCAGGATATTCCTATAGCTAGCTGGGTTTTGCTCAGTCACTATTGCAGGCCCCATTTGTGAAGGTACCGTTAATACTGCCTGACTTTGATAGTTATGCTAGTTTGCAACGCTTCAAAGGCTTAATGCTCAGTTCCGGGATTAAACTAGCATCCTCTAGTCTTACTTCTTGTATACAGCTATCCGCGTGTACTAGTGTAAAATCGATGAATTCAGGTGTGTATTGATACACGCCTTATCAGCGAAGAGACGTAAGTCCCTCGAATCCGTGTATAGCGCGAAAGGAACTCCCATTTGGATGGCCAAGACTAAGACTCCTAGGATTTGGATGTCGGGACAACAAGTGGCGTAGATCTTCATGCGAACGATGGATCGCTTATCTTTGATTACTAGATAAGCTCAGTTGGCCCACTCCATGACCCAGAACCAGTCCTCATCCGTGTACTGGTTAGGGCTCGGAGGAGGCTCGAGAGGAGTCACAAACGGAGCCCACTGCTCAATAGCTTCGACAGCGTCCTGTCTAGTCTGGTAGCGAAACATAGGCCGCGGGTTGTCGTTGAACGGAGTTTCCATGATATCATCCCCAGCGGTGCGTTCTTCGTCTCTGGGGTCTATCTCGCCCTCCTCGAGGCTTGGCTGGTTTATGCGATCGTCGGTGGCAGAATGGTACGCTCCCGACCTTTCCGAGCTGATGGATCTCCCGCGTACTTCCAAATGAGTCGAGGATCCTCTTCGGGGGCTAAGGGAACGGGAAGAGCGACGCCGAGTTGATGAGCTGGCGAGGCTAAGCGCCCATCCTGTAAGAGCTGGTTCGTTCTCTCCAGAGTAGTGAGTGGGAGACATGGGAGACCGAGCTCGTCGTAAATCTCCAAATTCTAAACGCTCCTTCAACGACATGGGCCTTCCTTCCGGAACTACAGCAGGCCCGAGTACCTCCCCGGGACTCTGCGAACGCCCGGATCCGGAATGAAGTGAGCTAAGAGAGCCACTTCTTTGAGAGGGACCAGCCAATTCCGACCCGTGTCCGGGTGTTTCGCGCATGCCATTGTAGTTGTTGAAGAGGCGACCAGGTCTAGGAGCACACCGATTCTTTACTTTCTCTCTTAGTAGGAAAGTGGAGTCAAAGAAGTAACCGTCGTCAGAGCTTGCTGCAATAGCGCTAGCGGAAGCGAAGTCGGTAAGAGGAAAATTCTCTTCGCTAGCGTGATCGCGAGAGAATGCAGGCTCGTCCTTGCGGATAGGATTCTGACGAAACAACGTGCATGTTCTGCCCGTTATGGATAACTTTAGTAACCCTTTGAATCTTGTTGCATAGGCGCGCCGTTCGTACGCGTTGTCGAGTGGTCGGGCCCCATAATATTGAAAATCCACCGCGTAGTACGAATCCGAAGGGCGAAAAGAAGTAAGTACTTCACCCACTCGGCCCAGGTAGCGATCCTGGAAGAAGACATCATAGCGAGCGAGGTCATCCTTCAACGCCTCGAAGCACGGAAGCAGGTGCAAGTCGATAGGTCCCGGACCTTTTCCAGTCCGCAACGCGACACATTCGTCGAGGAATCGTTGGCTGTACCTGACAAATCGTCCTTTCCCTTCCTCCTTGTTAGTCCAGGCGTAATGAATCGGAACGTCGTAGCGAGCGAAGTGGTAGAAGTTCGCTTCGTGGTAATCTCGGCTCAGATCAAAGATCACTCCCCGCTTAGGCCTCTCCTCGAGTCGCAGGGATCACAGGAAGTCAGCGTCCTCTGATTCGAGCTCGCTGGTCCAGTTAGGCGTAAGAGACATAAACCATGATACGAATCCCATTTGGCTGAGGATGTTACGGCGCGCGTTCCCCGCAGCTGCTTGAGCGTCCTTCTTGAGATAGAACCAATCCTGTAGTTCGTCGACGCTGACTTGGTCAGGCAAATCTCCCAACCGAGTCGTCCACGAGTTCGGTCCATAGAAGGAGCTTTTCATGACGAAAGCCATCGCTATGTCCTTCAAGCGTTGGGAGATGTAAATCGTGTTGGAGACCCACATCGCATCCAGGGTGTACCCTATCAAATCAGGGCTGTCCCCGTCGTCGCTGCCTCCTGCACGCTGAACGTCATTGTACAGCTCGGTGACGCGTACTGGAGTCTGGTCGAACGCAAACTCCACGGGATCAATAATAGTGCCCACAATCGGCCGCAGAGTATCGGCGGGATTGAAGCCGAACCAATGATGAGCAGGGTCGTAGAACACCGCATAGTTCTCCCAATCCAAGACCTCGAGGCCTCCGAACTTGTCGGTAACCTTAGGATAAGAGATTCCTTTATGGATGAACAAATTGGCGTCGGGGGCGATATTGGAGGGTGCTCCGAGTAAAGAGCACCATTTCTGACCGTTGAGAACGGACCAGATAGGAACGAGATCGTCTCCATTAGATTTTGTGAAACGGAAGTCGTCGAGGGAGTCGAATGAAACCGAGAAGTAAGGGAAATCCAAATCCATTGCGCTAGTAGACTGATCCATATTGATATACTAGAATCGCGAGAGCCGGATATCCGTACACCGCAGATTCTCTCTCAGATCGTAAGACAGCCGGATATCCGTACAGCTTACGACTGAGGTTTTGAAAAAGGAATAAGGGAGACTTGAGCAGAGATGGGTGAGAGAGAGAGAGAGAGAGAGAGATGGTGAGAGAATCTCCAAGATCAGGTTACCAACCAACGATCAGTGAGCTGGCAGCGGCCAGTCGGGTATACTTGGAGAGCTGAGAGAAAAAGAAGAATCCAATACAAATACATCCGCGGATCAAAGAAACGGTCCGGGGAACCGCTCACTGGCGCTTACTCTTAGACTTCGCATACTCCCTTAGCATTTCGGGAGCGTTGCGCAAGTCCTTGTGAGTTTGCCAGGTGTCGAATTGTGGACTATAGCCCTTCCATCGCACTAGCCACATCCGAGTTTTCCTCCTCTTGTCGTACTTCTCGCCCACGATCTTTTCGACTTCGTACTCCTCTGATGCTGACTTGTGATCTCTAGTGTCGGCCATGACTGTGCGTTCCCCAAATTCGTCCAGACTTTCTGTGTATGGCTTCATATGGTCTAGGTTGAAGATGGGGAATCCGGGGTACTTGTCATCGAGACGTAACCTGTAGGTGCGCGGGTTAATCTTCTGAAGCACTTCGAACGGTCCGATCCATCGCTGAACGAGTTTAGCTCCTTCGCCTTTGGATTCCACCCACTCCAGCGAGTGAGGATTCACAAGTACTCGAGATCCCACTTTGAACTCGGGGACCTCTTTCCTCCCGCGATTGTGGAACTTAGCTTGCTCGTTCTGAGCCTTCGCTATGGCTAGCCTAGCACTCTCTCTCTGCATCCTCAACTTTTCGAGGTATTCACTCGAATCCTTGCTCATGCCATAGGTCACTGCTTCCGCCATGTCGTTAGGCAAGACGAAGTCGAGCGGGGACTTCGGATCGAAACCGTAGAGCAGAGAAAATGGAGACAATCCTGTGGATGAGTGAATGTTGTTGTTATACGAGAATTCCAAGATCTTCAGCCATTCCGCCCAATCGGAGCGATCTTTCGCGACGTAAGCCCTGAGCATCGTTTCCAGCTGTCGATTCACATTTTCTGTTTGTCCGTCGTGCTGGGGATGATGCGAGGAGGATAATGACATCTTCGTTCCAATGGCTGACGATACAGCTCTCCAGAAGTCCGAAGTCCAGCGTGGGTCCCTGTCCGCTATGATACTATCGGGCAATCCAAACCGGGATACGATGTGTTGAACGAATAGATCCGCGAACCCTTCCGCGGATAGTCCAGAAGTTGTTGGTATGAAGGATGCATGCTTCGACATGCGGTCGACTACTACCATTATGGCATTGAACTCGCCGGACCAAGGTAAATTCACGATTAGGTCCAAAGAGATTGACTCATATGGCCGAGTAGGGATCGGATTCGGGATGAGATAGCCATAACGCGTGAAGTTTCGATGCTTGGTTTTCTGGCACACATCGCAAGAGTTGCAGAAGGCTTCCAGGTCGGTTTTCATCCGTCTCCAGTAGAACTTGGAGCTAAGCTTTTGCCAAAGTCTTTCTGGACTGATGTGCGCGGATTCCATCGGGGATTCGTGAGCCTCCTTGATTATATCGAGCCTCCTGGCTTCTGGTACGCAAAGGCGTGGTTGATAATCCGCGTCTCTGAAGAAGAGAAGTCCTTCTGCATTCTTAAAGTAGCGTTGACCTGGAGTCCATCTTCCTTCTGTGACGTCGTGATCGTTCCAAATCTTCTTGAAGCTGAGGTCTGACTGATAATCCCTGATAAAGTCGCGTCTGAAGCTTTCGTCCATGCCTATATGGATGTTCGGAGGTCGATGCGTAGCCCCCCAATACTCCTGGGTAGATTCAAGACTATCTATCCCGTCCTGTGGTGACGCCGATGCAGGAGGTGGAGTTTTGTCGGCAGACGCAGCAGCCATCTGTGCGGGTGGCTCAACTTGCTCTGTTTGTTGCTCAACCCGCTTCTCGCCCTGTTTATCACCCCCCCCAGCCTCGACGGTCGGAATGTAGAGGTTGTCGATGACATCCGAGCAAGGGGCTGCTTCCCGCCTCTTCTGACTCCTCGTCGTGGCGTAGCTCCCTTTTGGACGTGACAGAATTTCTTTCAAGGACGCGAATGTGGCTTTCGCTGCTGGAGTCCTGCTGGACCAAGCTTCTTGTGCCTCAGTCAGGCTATTCGACATTGCAATAGGTTTGTCCCCGATTTCCACCGGTGACTGATGATCCGGAGGGGCGCGTGGCAAGCGAGACAGAGGGTCCACATTCGAGTGTTTCCGTCCTGCTCTATGTATTATCTCCAATCTAGGTGCGTACGCCGAAAAGATTGCCCCCCAGGCAGCTAACCTGCGGTTCGAGTTTTCGTACGTTCTCGCCCACTGCAATGCAGAGTGATCGGTTACCAGGAGCACTCTTTCGCCTTCGACGAACGGCTGGAATTTCACGAGACCCTCCTTAGCCGCTAAAGCTTCGCGTTCAGTCGTCGAGTACCGAGTTTCTGCTCCCTTGAATGAACGGGACCAGTAACCTATCACTCTTTCCACGTGCACCGTACTCTCGTCGAAACTGGGCCCCCAAACATCGGTGAAAGCGGAATCGTCATCCTTGCTCGTCAGACTGATCGTTAACTTGGGCGGTGGAAGGCCTGTCTCATATGCCTTCTTTAAGCGATCGTAAGCCCGAGTTCCCTTCAAATCCTTGACCAGGATAGGCTGTATTTGTTGTAACGCCGCGCCTGCTGCTTCATTTGAAGCATCGGTATACAAACGGTAAGGTTTTCCTTCGATAGGATGCCCTAGTACGGGAGCCTGTCTCAATGCTTCCTTTGCAGCGCGGAAAGCATATTCCTGTTCGGGCCCCCACTCCCATTTGCATCCTTTTCTGAGCAATTTGAACAGAGGCAAGCATATGTCCGAGTAGAACGGGATGAAATTGGAGAAGTATACAGCCATCCCAAGAAAGGTTTGAAGCTGAACTAGTTTCCGTGGGCGTTCCAATTCCAAAATAGCTTTCACCTTCTCTTCGTGAGTGGATAATCCCAACCGAGAAACTTTGTGGCCAAGCAGAAGTATTGACGAATAGAACAGGTGACATTTCGTTGGAGAAAGGGTGATCCCAGCCTTCTCTATCGCGCCTAACACTTGATCCAGGTGATCGATATGTTCTTCGTACGATTGCGAGAAGACGACAATGTCGTCTATATAGACTAGACAGAACGTCCACAAAAAGGGGGACAAGATCCCTTGCATCATCCTCTGGAATATCGAAGGCCCATTCCGCAATCCGAAAGGCATTCTCCGGAACTGAGCTAGCCCTCGGTGCGTTCTAAATGCGGTCTTCTCTACATCTTCGGCGTCGATTTCCATTTGAGTGAAGCCAGATAGCGCATCAAGGGAAGTCAATACTTGAGACCCCGAGAGTGTTTGAAGAATTTCCTGTTGACGCGGGATCGGGAACTCATCAGCGATCGTCACAGCGTTCAGCTTTCGGTAGTCCACGCAAAACCGAGGTTTGCCATTTCTGTACGCTATCACCACGGGCGCACTCCACGGGCTAACGGAGGGCTCTATGACGCCTTGCTCAAACCATTTATCAAGCTGCGTGTCTATAACTCGCCTCTTTTCTGGCGAACTTGCGTACATGGGCACAGCGATGGGTTCCTGACCTTCCTTCGTCCGGACCTTAGCTTTCGTTTCGTGATGTCCTAGTCTACCATCGAATCCGAAAGCGTTCACTCGGCGCTTCAGCATGGACCAAGCCTTCTCCTTCAGGTGTTCCGGCAAGGATCCGACGTCTAACAGCTTTTCCATATCCTCCGAGGGGTAAATCTGAGTATCAGGCATCGCGGCAGTTTTTGGACCGTAATCTTCGGACTCATCCGAGTTGTCGATTTTCCCCTCATAATCGGGAACCTTGCCGTTGACATCTCGTACATGTACTCCGTTGAAAGCATTAGTCTCCGTAGGGGGAACTCCAGAGCCGAAATCAGTCCTTATCCTTGCTTCCGGATTTAACGCCGGTCCGCCTTCCGAATCGGTAGTCTGTGACCTTTGATTTGCCTCCATAACAGCGGCGATGAGAGCAGTTTTTCGACGCAATTCCTCCAATTCCTCTTCTGAAGAAGGAGTATCGAAGTATTCCTTTGGATCGAAGATGTTCGCCAGTATTTCGCCTTTCCGCACGAATCTTGGTTTCGAACTGATATTGCTTACAGGAATTACCGGTTTTCTCGCCGAAATGAGGGTATTGGCTACGACGAAGAACGAGTCGTCTGCGTTCGCCAACATGCTGGACGTCACGAACCATTCCTTGTCTTCCTGAAAGTTGCCGTTCACTCGCACCTGCCGGCATTCGTTTGGCTGTATCAGGAAGTCCTCTGCTGCACGGACTGATTGGGCCTCCTTCCCGTTCTTGAGAGATCTGCGATGCCTACGTGCCTTCTCTCTCCGGTGAGCTTTAGCTTTCCTAACCTTAGCCGCGTGAAGATTGAGTTGAGCTGACATAGAGTTTATTTCCTTGCGATCATCGTGGGGTTCGACTCCGGTGGCCTCGACCTCGTATTCGGTCCCATGAAAAAGAATTTTCGTTCCGGTCTCCACGTTCCTCGCAACTCCGATTTCATAATTGAGTTGGAAGTCGTCACCGAGCAATATGGGTACCCCCATGTCCTTGACGACATACGCCTCAGCTTCCGCTCCGATCAGCTCGCCGTTAGTGGTGAGCATGAAAACGTTAAATTTAACGTATCCCTTAATGATCGAAGCATTGTCCGTCAGCTGGGCTAGACTCATCTGATGCCCTTCACGAATTACCGGAGGATCCTTGAGCGATGCAAGGTATCCTTCAGAGACTAAAGTTATATCCACGCAGGAGTCCATGCGTAAATCGATCTCTGCATTGGTCGGATCTCCTACCCATCCCTTCACTGCTAGGACGGAAACTCCAATCGCAGAATCGCCATCCTTGGACCGCCGTTTTGGCTTCAGGAAGACTGGAGTCAATTCCGATGGAGGGTCGGGTAGCGTGGACTGGTCTAGCAGGGAGTCAGAGTCCATTTCGTGATGAGCTTCCGGTACTATTTCCACTCGGTAACTGTCTTCGACTGCCTGACTCTTTTCTGTCGATGGCAGGTCATATTCCTCTGCGTCGCTCGCATCCTGCTTGAAGTCATAACCCCTTGATTGTGGCATTCGCGCGTCATTCTCCCAATACTTGTTCTCAATTTCTTCCACGCGCCGTCCATGCATGCGCTGAGGCTTCTTGAGTTTGGGATCTCCTTTGCCTTTCCGATACTCGGTAGCATCCTGAGCTGAGGCCGCGGCTGTTTGAGGTACGGACAATTCATCCTCCTCTTCCAAAGCGTCGACATCTAATTCAATGTCATATCTCCGTGCTTTAGGTCGCTGACGATGTTCTTCTTCGTCTTCATCCTCGACCTCCACTATTTGCACGGCGCGGCGAGAGCTATGTTTTTGCGGAGAAGGATTGATCTCTTCCGCAGGGAGAGGTGAGTGGTCCTCCCCCGATTTCTCGGTGTCCGGTACGAATATCCTATTTGCCTGAATTCCATTATCGTCCTCATCGGTCTTAAGTCTCCTCGGCTTCAGAGATAGAATCTCCTTTACCAAGCTGAGGGCTGCCGAACCTATAAAGACTCGTCGCGAATGCGATTGTCCAACAGTACGCAATACGCGCTATGATAAAGCATGCCTAATTCCTCGTTAACAGGATCAACAGAGACGATCAAGACTCCTCTTTTCTGCTTTTCCAAGTACACGGTCCAGTCTGGACATTCGCGATCCCAATGATAGTCGCTACCACATACTTTGCAAGGAGATGGCGGAGCTCTCCCCATCTTAGTGTGTACGTGGTCGTTCTTGGCGAAAGGATACCCTCCTTTAGGTGGGGGCCTTTGCCGTTTCTTCAGGGTCTGATATACTTGGCGTACAGTTTTGGCTCCGTTCGTCGATTCTATCTGGTCCTCTCCTTCGAGCGAATCCACTGCTGCAGGAGTCTCATTAGAAGCAAACTCTGGGGCGGCGTCCTTTATAGTATCTTCTGCAGAGGTGAGATTAACTCGTCTCTGAGGGACGGGGTTATTCTGATTAAAACCCAGTCGCCTCAGAGTCGATGCTAGATTCCGCATAGTAACGGCCTCGCCTGATTCCTTCTTAGAGGCTTCCACTAGCGCTTCGTGATGGTCGTTGATCTTCTCGTACAGTTCCTCTGTTGACTTAATGTTCTCAAGGACCAAGATAGTACTCCACGACAAGGGAGCTCTCCTCATAATCAAAAAGACTTCGATAGGACCTCCATCATCGGTGAGACGGTGGCTCTCGAAGTAAGGCGGGAAATGTGCTACTGGCCGCTAATGCGAGTGGACAAACGGGCTCTCCACTAACAACACCAACAACTAATAAATCACTAACAACCTATCGCTCCTCTTGTGTGAGTGCCGATGTGAGGGTAGTTCGGGGTTTGAATCAACGATTAGTTGACCCTATAGCTAGTCTGTACTGGTAGACGGCTTGCTTTGATCACTAAACGGCTAAGGTGTCTTAGCCGGGTAAGGATCTCCTGGTTTGTCTGGGTAGTTCTGGTCTTATTTCAAGACTAATGCGGTACAATGGACAGAGTAATAGTAGTTTTACGACACAAGGTCAGGTTTGGGTGTCTAATAGACGAGTTTGTGGTTATACACCAAGGTTTGGGCGGCTTTCGGCCTTAAGAGAGCTTTCGACTCAATATGGTTCAACGAGACAACTGGTTCTGGCGGCTTTCGGCCTTAAAAGAGCTTTCGACTCAGTACTGATGTTCGGCTTTCGGCCTTATTCAAAGGGTTTTCGACCCAGTTCTCGATTGCTTATATTTTTAAGGTTCTTTATCCAATCCCAATTCTATTCTGGTGCTAGGTTTCTGTGGGCTAGGCCCGAGCTAATCAAATCTAGTGGAACTAACAAGGACAACCAACTCTGGTGCCTGCCTCCAAGGGATATGCGCTCCCGTTTTGCACTTCCTGCCCCCTACTTATACTAAATCCAACCTGCTTACACTGCCCGGATTACACTACTATAGCTAAGCTGACTCCCCACTGCTCCTGTCGTCCGTCGGCGATACTCGTTTCTCATTGGTTGACTATGGCGTGCTTTGATGTAGCACGAGATTTCCCATCTGCTCCGTCGGAGGGTCCATCTTGACATCGGGTGCCTTACCCGGATAAGGTCTTCTTCATCTGTAGCTCTATGTCCCGAGCTCGAGAGGGTCTTCTTCGTCTAGCCTGCCATCGTAGCTTGAATACGGTACCCCATAGTTGTAGGTTAGCTCAACCCGTCTATCTTTAGTCTGGCTTTTAAGGTTCTGTTCTTATCCGGATAAGGATTATCGTGATGTCTGCAGTGATGCGGGTTGCCTAGACCGGTAATGCCGGTGGCTATTCTTGGACACTGTCCGTCTTGGCGTCCCAACCTTCTCTTGGTATACCCAACTCATCATGTGATTCAAACGCGGTAGGTCTTTGTGTCAAACACAGACAATCTTGGTCTAGTCAATCTTTTATGAAGGACTTCGGTTCTTCCTGTGTGCAATAATGATAGTTTCCTTCCCATCTCCTTGGTATGAGTCCCAGCAAGCAGCCTTAGGCTTTATATAACCTAGTTTCTCTGCCATAGTGGTCTAGTTCCTTACCCGGGTAAGACATATGTTGGCCCCATTTGTGAAGGTACCGCCATAAGCCCTCCTGGTTCATTCCCTAGTGCTATTAGACTATTAGGCTTCTCGTTCGGAGCTCCCGAAAGCCTCTTGGTATGTAGCTCACATGCTTGACACCTGGAAATATGCAAAATGCGCAAATTCAGGTGTACTTGTTTACACGGCTTATCATCGGCATTGGCGAGCATACGCACTGCGCGCGTCCTCCTCCCCACGAACTTCTGAGGGGATTCATTCTCGTGTCCTTCTTGGCGGAAAGATTGCTTCTCAAAGTCCAGATTCATAGTAAGTTGCCACCGCTTTCCCAAGAATCGCTCCTTAATGACGCTTAGATAAGAAAGGTAGTGTGAACGCATCTCCTTCTGTCTTGCTACAGGAAGCGTGGAAAACCACAGTTGTACAGCAGAACCTTTAACCAGGCGTGAAGGTAGCCAGTATCCCAAGGCTTCCGGCATCCAGCCTTCGAGAGCGGCCATTTGTCCCACTTCCCAGAAGTAATCCACGGCAGTATGGTGCGCTCCATCCCATTCGGGCAAAGATTCGATTTTCACTTCTGGTTTGATGGTAGGGACAATAGTTCCGTAGGGGGCTCCGGGGGCGATGTACGGGTACTTCATCCCCCCATTGGCTCCATTGCCACCGCCTCCGCTTCCTCCTCCACCTCCACCTCCTCCTCCTCCACCGCCTCCTCCGGAGTCCGGCGGACCAGGAAAAGGGGGGCCTCCTGCACCTCGCGGAGGATTAGGACCACCAGGGTTTCCAAAACCACCTCTAGGATTTGGGCGATCAGGCGGAGGAGGGTTATGATGACCAGGGTCGTCGTCATCGTCACCGTCGCCACCTCCACCGGGATCTCCGGCTCCTCCCGATTGTGCGGGTGGAGGAGGATCGTTACCTTGGTCACGTAGAGGTTGACGGGAGGGTAAATCTTCCCTATGCGGCGGAGGGTCTCGACGCCATTCGGAACGAGGAACAGCGTCCCCACCCGAAGTCGGGTAGTTCGCCGCTTGTGAGTAACGATGATCTTCATGTCTCCGATGTAAAGCTTGGCTGATTGAGTCATTCCTTACGCCGTATGGAGCAGCTGAAGCCATGCCCTTTATAGGATCCGGAAGATGAGGACCAGGTATCCCTGCTTCTCGAAATGACCTCTCTGAGTATGACGTCCGGGGTAAGAAGAATTCTCCCGAATCCTTATATGAAGTGTTAGCACTCAACGTTCCATAGCGACGATTATCTAGTCCCCAGTAGCTGGGCGTTGGAGCGGGCTGTTGTCGAATCCCTCTGTCTGGTTCCTCTGGAGGTTCGAGGATCGTGACACGTTTACCAGAGAGGAAGTCTGACCGCTGGTTTTCATCAGGAATCTGAAATTCCCCTCCCGACTTCCAACTAGTTCCCACTGGGATCATACGTTCCTGCATCTCGCCGGAAGCAGAATAGTAAACTGTGGATGGACGATCCTCAATTGGACGATCAGGAAAAGCTCTCTTCAAGCTTTCTGGAGCTTTAATGTAGTCTGATATGTCCTCGGTGTCCTTATCATATCCTCGTGGGAGAAGTACATGCATGTTGGGGACGTTGTCATAAAGATACATCATCCGGCTGTTAAGAGATTTCGAAGAGGGATAGTTAGAATAGATCTCTGGCTCTGTGGAAGCTGGAGACTTCGGTCTCTCTTCATCCGAAGAAGCTTGATACTCCGCATCGTATTTGCCTAGGTATTCCTGGGACAACTGTATCCTCCTATTAAAGGCTTTCCAGGCTATAGAAAGCTCATCCAAGCTAGAAGCTCCTCTAAGAACAGGGATAAAAGCATCCTGAGGATCAATAATGAAGTGTGTCGTTCTACCAGGTACCAATGAAGAGGCTTTTATCAAGATCTCTTGCATATCCGACGTAGTTTTCTCGATCCTCATGAATAGCCCAGGGTCGAGTCCGAATCGTGGTCTGGGGTCATATGAACTGACGCCACGGTCTATTATGTCGCGTCGGTCCAAATTCTTCTTGCTAGCTATATGGGTGATCCGCGTGAATACGGAAGTCTCATTCTCCCAGTCGCGAAGGTATTCCATTTGTAGTGCATACATGTCCGACATCGTATAGCCTCCCCGGGTTACGATGGGGCTCTTCGTGACCGACATTCGGAGTGGATGACACCCCTTTCGGTACTTCCGAACTCGAAGAGGTAGCCATAATCGGGTTTAAAGGGGGCTGAATGTCGAAAGAAGCGTTGGCGGAAAGTTCGATGGTTCGCGACGAATTAACAGCACTACCGAATGTCACGTTAATAGGACTTGTATCACTAACCGCCGGAGCTCGACTGGATGAAGGGCGGAGGGTTGAGGATGACCCCTTACTGGTGGTAGCCGCAGATCCTTTGAATAGAGAAGTCTTATTTTTGACCGCTCCCACAGATCTCAAACCAGTCTCCGCAGGAACTTTTGAAGGTTTCGGAGCGGTACTGGCACGCTTTTGGGGAGAGATAGATCTCGAAACGGATCGTGAGGTGGTCCTCTGTCTAGACCTCCAAGATAACGAAGTATCTGCAGCCGAAGGATTGAGAGATTCGGGTTCTTCCTGTAGAACGACCGATCTAGCTAGAGAGGCTTTCGTTGGAGCTGTTAAACGCGATCGGACTGATGCAAGATAGGAAGAATCCGGGATCTTCGTGTGAGGAGCAGCTCCTCGGGCACTAAATCGATTCTGTCCGAAGTCGCTGCGCAAACCGGCCAGGGTGTCTACAAATTCCCAGTTTGTCCACTTTGTAAGCCTCGGGCGAGACTTTCGTAAGGGAGTTTGTAGACGAACTAGTACCTAGCGAGTTCGCGGCGCAACTGAGTGGTTAGGACCCCCGGTACGCGGTCTTAGACCTACGAGATCTAACTTGGAGCCGGATATCCGTACACCAATTAGTTAGATCTCTAGGTTCGTCCGAATATTCGTCAGAACCTGGCTGAAGACAAGTACGAGGATCTTAAATGAGAAGTGGACGCGATGATTCGAGTACTACTGATCAGGAATGAATTATTATAGGACAAAGGTCGCCTAGTGCCCGAGCTCGTTGAGTATATAACGAGCAGAGGCAACGAGACGAGAGTTTTGGTTAAAGTGTAGTTAGATTTGTCATCATGAGCTGGCAGCTGACTAATCTACTACGGCAAAGTCTCTGAAAGTCGTGTCGCAAGTTTAAAAGTAAGACGAAAAATATAGAGCATAAAAGAGTATATAAGAGGATTCCTTACACCTCGTGTACTTTAGCTCTATTTATATATAACTTCGGATCCCCCTCGCCAGGCTCTTGAGTACGCTCGGGCCCTGAGGTTGCCCTTACAGCAGAAGAAACTCTCTCAGGGATTAACCGGCCAAGATTGCGAAGTTTAGTTCCACCCCCTCCGACCACTCCGACAGTGCTCCGGGCTCCCCTACTTCGAATCTTGTCCCCTCCTCCGAGGCCCCTGCTCCTGATCTCGATATGGCTGAGGATGATCGCCTAACTCAGATCGAGGGCACGCTTGCACGTCTCCTGAGTCTTCTCGAAAATCAAAACCCACCCTCTGCCGCACAACCTGCCCCGTCCCTTGCCGCTCCGGCCGCTCCGGACCCGGGTCCAGGGATTTTCGGAGACGCCCTTACCTCACCCCCAAAATCGGTCCTGCGGCCGAACCCCCCGTTCGTCTTTGATGGCGACCGCTCCCAGGGCCGAGCGTTCCTTCACTCCGTCCGGATGTACGCCCGGCTCGTTCCGGAGGCGTTCCTCGAGTCCGGACAGCCTTCGGAGCCGAAGCTCGTCCGCTTCGCCATGTCATACATGGCGAAGGACTCCGCCCAACGCTGGGCCGAACGCCACGGCTCGAAGCCGGCCTTCCCGTTCCCGACCTGGGACTCGTTTGTCTCCGAGTTCCGGCTCCGGTTCGTGGAAGAAAACGAGCAAGATCACGCCCTGATCAAACTCGAGTCCCGGGCCTATCACATGGGCTCTCGGGACGTCTTCCGGTACACCGACGAGTTCGAGGACCTCGTTGACCTCGCCGGGTTCGTTGACCCAATCGTCAAGGTCACCAAGTACCGGACCGGACTTGATCCGGCGATCAATTCCGCGATCACCGGGTCGAGCGACCCTCCTCCCCTCACGGACTACCCGGCGTGGCGCCAGCGGGCCTACCGAGCTTACGAGTCCCGGCTCCGCCTACGCAACACCGGCGGAACCGGAGCTTCCGGGCGTGCTCCGGCGCCTCCGGGGCGTTCGACCTTCCCGATCCAACGCCCTGCGGCCAGCTGTCGCACCTCCGGCCCGTGCCACCGCTCCTGCTCTCCCCCCTCCGGTCCCCATGGACGTAGACCGCACCCGTGCACGTAACACACCCCGTCGCGGCTGCTTCCGTTGCGGAGGCGACCACTTCGCCCGTGACTGCACAGCTCCGGTCGACGTCCGGTCTGCTGATATCCTTGACGAGGTGATCCGGCAACTCGAGGGTGACCTCCTCGAGGAGCTCCTCGCACGGATGGCTTCGACCGAGGCCGCTGCAGAGCACGCTGCCTCCGCTGAGCAGGAGGGTTTTCCCACCAGCGACGAGTGAGCGGTGCGCCCTCGTTCGCTTCCCGTAATCGTTTTGCTGTCCTATGTAACGAGTCTGACAATACATCTCTTGCATCCGACGAAACGATAGACGCACCCCCTGAGCCGTGTAGCGCCATTCCGGCTGTTCCAACTCCGGAACCTCCGGCTGCTCCGGCTCCGGAACCTCTGGCTCGCCCCCGGATGCGAACCCCAAAGTGGGAACGCAAACTTCCGAAGCGATACACGATCGCCGCGGAGCCCACTGCCAACTCTCTCCACCTCCCCTTGGAGATCGAGTCCATCACTGACGGCTCTAAACTGTCGCTGAATGGCCTCGTAGACTGCGGAGCTACGTCGGAGTTCATCGACACGGAGTATGCCGCGCAGAGCAAGCTCCCCCTCCGTCGACTGTCGCAACCCTATCCCGGTCTACAACGTTGATGGCTCCCCAAACGAAGCCGGAAGCATCCGAGAGGTCGCCGAGGTCATCTTACGTTACCGAGGCCACACCGAACGGGTGGTTCTTGCAGTGACCCGGCTAGGCAAACAGAAGCTCATCCTCGGGTACTCCTGGCTCCTGGAAGCATAACCCGGAGATCGACTGGGAGACCCGGGAGGTCAAGATGAGTCGATGCCCCTCCGGGTGCGCCACCTGTACGGAGGAGTCGAAAACGGAGCGCCGTACGTCCCGGGCTGCTGCCCGTCTCCTCCGACGCCTCCGGGCCGGACCACCCCCGGAGATCTGTGCGGTCGATACCGGAGACCGCAGCGGCGAAGACGAGGATGACCTATTCGAGGACGAGCTGCCGGAGCTCACCCCGGACGCCTGGGACGATTCGGATGAGGAAGACGAGGCCCTTGAGGAGGGTGACCGCGTCTTCTACACCACGTTTTCCCCACCGGAGGAGCTCCGAGCCACCAGCACCGTCTCCCAACGTCTCGCGGAGGCTTTCTCCCGGAACTCCGGTCCCCCTCCGGCCTCCCTTCCGGATTGGGCACGCGAGTTCGAGGACGTCTTCAACAAGGATGCCTTCGACTCCCTTCCGGAGCGCCGGAGCTGGGACCACGCCATCGAACTCGTCCCGGATTCCAAGCCGACCAACTGCAAGGTCTACCCGATCTCACCCGCCGAGCAGCGAGAGCTCGACGCGTTTATCGAGGAGGGCCTTGCGACCGGCCGGATCCGGCCATCGAAATCTCCGATGGCGTCTCCGGTCTTCTTCGTTAAGAAGAAGGACGGAGGTCTCCGGTTCGTCCAGGATTACCGGGCACTTAACGCGATGACCGTGAAGAACCGGTACCCGCTCCCCTTGATCAACGACCTCATCAATCGGTTGAAGGGAGCGAAGTTCTTCACGAAACTCGACGTCCGGTGGGGCTTTAACAATGTCCGGATCAAAAAGGGTGACGAGTGGAAGGCCGCAGTTCCGGACTAACCGGGGGCTCTTCGAACCCCTAGTGATGTACTTCGGCCTTACCAACTCCCCGGCGACCTTCCAAACCATGATGAACGACATCTTCCAGGACCTGATCTTGTCCGGAGACGTCATGGTGTACCTTGACGACATTCTCATCGCGCACTCGGACCTCCGGAAGCACCGGGAGATCGTCCGGGAGGTCCTCCGGCGCCTCCGGGCGCATAAGCTGTACCTGCGCCTGGAGAAGTGCGAGTTCGAGAAATCGTCCATCGAGTACCTCGGCGTGATCATCTCCCACAATCACGTCGAGATGGACCCGATCAAGGTCGCCGGAGTCGCCGCCTGGCCCGCCCCGACGTGCAAACGGGACGTCCAACAGTTCCTCGGCTTCACGAACTTCTACCGGAGGTTCATCCGGGGCTTCTCGGATGAGGCCCGCCCCCTCTTCGACCTCACGAAGAAGGGTGTCGCGTGGACTTGGGGTCCGGAAGAGGCAGCCGCGTTCCAAGCCATCAAGGACGCGGTGACTTCCGAACCGGTTCTCGGACTTCCGGACCCGGAGAAGAAGTGGCGGCTCGAAGCGGACAGCTCCGATCGGGCAACCGGAGCGGTCCTCTCCCAGCCGGGGCCCGACGGGAAGTGGCACCCTGTAGCGTTCTACTCCAAGAGCTTGTCTCCGGTCCAGCGCAACTACGAGATCCACGACAAAGAGATGCTCGCGATCATCCGGGCTCTCGAGGAGTGGCGGCACTTCCTCGAGGGTTCGCAGCATCCGGTGGAGATCTGGACGGACCACAAGAACTTGGAGTATTTCCGGAAGTCGCAGAACCTTAACCGGAGGCAGGCCCGGTGGTCCCTGTACCTGTCCCGGTTCGACTTCACGCTGCACCACGTCCCCGGACGCCAGATGGGGCGCCCCGATGCTCTGTCCCGCCGTCCGGACCACGGGCCTACTCCGGACAATCAGGACGTCACCCTTCTGTCCCCGGAGCTCTTCCACGTCCGTGCGACGGAGGGTGTGGCTATGTCCGGTCCGGAGGTCCCACTTCTCCGGGACATCCGGGAGGCCCTTGCCGGAGACCCGGACCTGGAGGACCCCGTTGCCCTGGCAGCGCGGGAACTCCTCAAGGTCCGGGGGGTCCGGTCATCCCGGTCCGCAGAGTGGCATGTCGCCGGCGGTTTGCTCTACTTCCGGGGGAAGATCGTGGTCCCCCGGGACAAGGACCTCCGCCGTCGGATCCTGGAGCTGCACCACGACACCAAAGTCGCCGGGCATGCCGGCCGCTTCAAGACGTTGGAGCTTGTCTCCCGGAACTACTGGTGGCCCCAGTTGTCCCGTCACGTCGGCCGGTACGTTGCGACCTGTGACATGTGCTGCCGCACTAAGGCGCTCCGGAAGCTTCCGGTCGGTGAGCTCCACCCGACCGAGATTCCTCCGGAGCGTTGGCACACCGTCTCAGTCGACTTTGTCGTAGAGCTCCCGGAGGCCCACGGGTATGATGCGGTCATGGTCGCTGTCGACGTCCTCGGTAAGCGTGCGCACTTCAAAGAGTGCATCACCCGGATCGATGCCGTCGGAGCCGCCCGGTTATATTACCGGAACGTTTGGAAGTTGCACGGAACCCCGGAAAAATACATTTCGGACCGGGGTCCGCAGTTCGTCGCGGAGTTCACTGCTGAGCTGTGGCGCCTTATCGGGATCACTCCGGCGACTTCCACGGCCTACCACCCGCAGACCGATGGCCAAACCGAGCGCGTCAACCAGGAGATGGAACAGTTCATCCGGATCTTCACCAACTACAAGCAGGATGACTGGGACTATCTCCTGCCGGCTGCGGAGTTTGCGTACAACAACCACATCCACTCCTCCACGCAGCAGGTCCCCTTCATGACGGACACCGGTCGGCTCCCCCGGATGGGGTTCGAGCCGAACGGGCTGCGTTCGAAGGTGGAGTCCGCGAACGAATTCCGCGACCGGATCGCCTCTGGAGTCTCCGAAGCCCGGGCCGCACTGGTCAAGGCCAAGGAGGAGTACAAGCGGTACTACGACCGGCGCCGTAGCCCCGCTCCGGACATCAAGGTCGGTGACCGGGTCTGGCTTGATGCGTCGGACATCCAGACCACCCGTCCTTCGCAAGGGCTGTCCCACCGGCGCCTTGGTCCCTTCAAGGTGATCAAAGTCATCGGACGCGGCGCCTACAAGCTGGAACTGCCGCCCCGTCTGTCCCGGCTTCATCCGGTCTTTCCGGTAGTGAAGCTGGAACTCGCCGAGGACGACCCCTTTGAAGGGCGTCCGGGCTATGACGAGCCGGCTCCCGTACTGCCGGAGGCTCCGGGCGACCCTCCGGAGTGGGAGATCGAGGAGGTTTTGGATGCCAGAATCCGCTACCGCAGCCTCTGGTATTACGTTCGCTTCAAAGGTTATAACTCCTCGCATGACCAATGGGTGAAGCACTCCGATGTCTTCGCTCCGGACGCCGTAGCCGAGTTCTACCGGAAGAACCCGACGAAACCCCGCCACATCTCCGCTGCCACCTTTGACTCCCTCCCCTTCCGGGACCCCGCCATCCACGTCCGGACCATGCGTCGAGGCGCCGCATTCCAAGGGGGGGATGATGTAAGGGGAACCCCCGGTCCGCGCCGATCCGGCACCCTCCGAAACCCTCCCCACACTCCCTTCCGCCCTTCCCTTAACCGTCACCTTGACCCTGCCTGGCACTCGGCCTGTGACAAGGCCCGCGACCTCTGCCGGAACCTCCGGTCACGTGCCCCCGGGCCCTCCCGAACCACCGGATCACCGTAGGCACGTGCTCCTAGCTAGTTGGTAGTTATACCCACGGCCCGGCGTGGGAATCCTCAGAGTTTCTTCTCTTCGGATCCCCCTCGCCAGGTTCGTGCCTCGTGTACTTTAGCTCTATTTATATATAACTTCGGATCCCCCTCGCCAGGCTCTTGAGTACGCTCGGGCCCTGAGGTTGCCCTTACACCATCTCAAAATTGCCCATCTCTGCTGTGATGATCCGATTGATCGCGACAACCGGCTGCCCTCCTTTTTGATAAGCAATATGCGGCGCACCAGAAAAGACATAGACCCAAACCGATGTCCCACACATTTCAGAGAGTTTTATTTCTGCTTCTTGCACTAGAGGATGACCCTGATGAAACTGATCTCTTGGGATATCATGAAGAGGAAGCAGGACTGCCGGTTGCCGCAATCACTCGGATCATCAGAGCTCTATTTATTTCGAACAAATAAGAGATGGGCAATGGGCAGATGAGCCAAGAATTGAGCACCCCTATTCCTCCCTGTATTACGACTTGTTCCAAGCATCTCAAATAATTCACCAGTTCAATTTTCGGTGTTTTCCACTATCTGACATCAGAACATGTTCGATAGTAGCTATAGTGCTCCAATTGGCTCAGATTTTTTAATATAACTGGAGGTATTCTAGAGGGCCTGAAGGCTGGGATAGTGAATGTAACTTGTCCTTCAAATATACAGCTCAATAGGGAAATTCACTCAATCTCGACTTCAGATGATAAAATATGTATCTTCTTTTTTTTTAGGTGTGCTACTCATCGCGAAACACCGTGTAGTGCCGGCCGGCACAGAAACTTTGATTCGAAGTTTTGATTACTAGCTATGCGGGCGCAAAAATGGGGGCCTCTAGTTATAAACATAGCACAGAGTTATCTTCTTTCTTTCATCTTGGCAACTTTGCATGATGGTCTTTGACAGAGCTCTAGCTCAATGTGTGGTTCAACCCAAAATTTTCTTTGTGGACGTCGGAGTCCGAACATATTGATCCAATCACTAGTTAGTGGGCTCTGCCGCAAAGCGCGCTACAGTTGTTATGTTGATAGCCGAGAAGCCGAGCGTAAGGTGAGCAAACCGGATGTGGTGGTGGGCACCGACCGCATCATGATGGGCTGATGGGAAGGCCGGTAACTAAACTTAACCGGCAAATTCGTGGTCCTTGCTTATCCTCCACTCTCTAACGCGATTCACGCTTCCAGCAACCACGGAATGCGTTACAATAGTTAGTATGTACCCTATACTGATGGATTATAATTAAAAAGTGGCCGTATCACCCTCAAACTCGCCAAAATCCTCGTCATCGCTGTGGTAGTGCTCCCGTATAAAATCTTCCGCCATCTGTGGTCCCGAATAGTGCGTGTTCTGCTCGGAAGAGGCTGCAAGAAGTTCTAGGTGGGCTTGGAACGCGTTAACAAGAGCGCGCTGCTTTTCTGCGAGCCTCGGGATGTGTGATTTCTTCGGAATCACGATCCTTTCTTGTGTTTTCGTGTTCCACAGTCCCCGCAATTTCTCAAGCTGATCTTGAAGCTTGTCCCTCGTCATCCTGTTACTATATATGTCTTCGACACGCGAAATCAGGACAGTCGTGTCCAACCTGTCCCGAATTTCGGCTGCCTTTGCTGCAGCATTAGCAACCTTCTGGGCTTTTTCGGCAAGAATGCGACGGTTATACTCCATCTGCAGTTCCTTTCTCTTGCGTTCTAGCCCAGAAGCATCAAGATTTCGCGCCGCGCGCATCGTGTACTGGTGATCCTCGGGCGAGAACCACATATCCATGAAGCCCTGGGTCTGGTTGCGCTTGAACATCGCCAGCCCATTGTGTGTTGCAAGCACAGCTGTTGGATTCCCTCGCATGTAAACAATGAAGGATCCGAGGGCACCTTCATTCCGGTCGTTGGTCGCTGGGAGCCAAATACGGCCCTTCTCGGGATCATTCAACCCGTCAATCAACCCTCCAGGCGCGAATTCCGAGGAGAACCGAATCCAGGTTGATTTGGCGCCTTCGAGAAAGCGGACAAACATCTCACGGAGGTACGGCAGTTTCCCACTGTGATACAGGTTCTTGATCTCTACCATGACTTCGCCCCGCGCCACTGTGTAAGGTACCTATAATATATACCGTTTTCTTTCTTTTTAGTTTTACTTGGCATCGGCCCGTAGCTACCGTTATCGTACACGTGATGTGACTGTAGTTACTAACGGTGCCAGCGCATCGAATACATCATCTTTTCTACACTTAACTCTCACCTACGCGCGCGTCGTATCTCGTCGAGTAACTCCGAGACCTCGTTGAGTAGCTCCGAGGACGCGCCAGCACGCATTAGGTGACCCACTCTGATATTGATCAAACCTTCCTATTCCATCGCGCGCACTCGACGAAGACTCTGAGAGGGCTCTTCTCCTCGGTAGCTCGGATAGACGCAGGGATCTGCGGATATCTAGACTTTAACTACAATAGGGATCTATTGTTAGTTTACGGTCTGTGAGCTACTGACCGAATAATATCTATTTTGGTCTTTACCACATCTGCGCGCCGTCTCGATACTCGCCAGGCTTGAGTTAGACACTTCGTACCCAGCGTGAGCTCGTAGAGGCTTACAAAGTGGACAAACTGGGAAATCGTCAACAACCTGGCCGGATCGGAGACCACCCGAGGACGTACCTTTGCTAGAGGAGGAGCTCCGCCTCATCAGCGAAGCACACCTCCTGCTTCCGAATATCTATTGAGTATCAAGTCACGACTTACCGCACCCACGCTATCATCGCTAGCTCGTAGCAAAGGTTTCGTGCCTCCCGAAGAAGAAAGTCTGTCAGCTGCGGACGAAGCTTCCTCTTGGCGATCGCGAGCCGTTAAAATACCTCCTACCGCCAAACCCTCTAAGTCCGCTCCAGGGAGCAAGTCATCTTCCCGAGCGGCTTCCCGTTCAGTCTCCCCGAAAAAGGAAGCTATATCTCTTCCAGTGCAAACGCGCAAGAAAGAGACACCTCTAGTCTCGGGTAGTCCTGCCGTTGCTACTCGAACGAGACTTCAAACCACTCTGAAGGACAAGAGTGGTACAACATCAATCTTTCCGAGCGGATTAAAGTCTGTCAGTGCGGATTCAGCCCAATCTCGCATTTCAGTCAGAGGAGAGATCACCCCTCCACCACAGCGCGAACTCAGGTTCAATACATTACCTTCGTCATTTCAGGTGCATCCTCCTCTCCAATCGGCTTCGACTTCAGGAAGCTCTCTACCTAAAACACCGGTTAGAGCAAATTTGGAACCAGTGTCGGAGGAAATTTCCTTTGGGTCCTCACCGCTCACTGAATTGGATAAAACGAGGATGGAAACTTCTTCTAAAAGTGAAGAGTCGAGAGAAGGGAGCTCTGGAGGCGAAGTTAGACCTGGCATGGAAAAGGGATATGCATTGTCGCCCATGTCTGACCTTAGGTTGTCATACAATGCCGATTCGGAGCACGAATCATCCCTTTGTGTCCGAGCAACTATGTTAGCAGGAAAATCACAGTTGCAACCTACCGAAATTTTTGATAGAGGCGTAACGACGACCGATTGGGAGCCGAGATTCTGCCTAGAAACGGGCTTTTCATTACGGCTCGAAATGGTGGTCACGGAGTTACAAAGCTTTCTTAGGACAGCTTCTAACATGATCGCGGAAAGAAATTCCTACTTCATTGTCGACCCTCACAATACTCTTATGTCGACATTGAAAGGAGCAGGCTCATTAGCAGAGATTCATGTTGCTTGGAAAGCTTTACAGAAGAGGATTAGGCTGGGGCAAGATTATCTGGAAAAGTATGATAAGCAGTTTAAGGCGAGAAATGAGAGTGAAATGCCTACCTCTCCTGTCTCAACAACTGTGAGCCTATACAAACCGTTACCTTCACTAGGATCGAACATTGAAAAGATGTCGTTGTTATTTGATGCTATCCCTCACCATCAAGAACAACTTCCGTACCGAGCCGTGAATCAACCTCTCCTGGATGCTATGCCTGTTCCTTCATCGCTCTTGCGTGCTTTTCCGGATCGAGATCTAGAAGAAAGACCGTCAACTGTTTATTACTCATTTGATGGTCAGAGGATGGAGAGAAATTTGCCGGAGAACACTAGTTGGAAAGCTGGATCTGGGTTTCAATTACCCCCTAATCCTGCCGAGAGTAGTCGGAAATCTGGAAAGAAACCCGCCAGAACTCCAACTTTTTCAGATATCGAAGATACTTCCTGGGTGCCACCCGAGCCACAAGAAGAAACTAGGATTGAGCCCGAGCGAAGCGTAGCTAAATCAGTGGATGTGTCCTCGGCGGTCACTAATCAGTATTCTTTTATGAGCTCGGGAGTGCGATTCAAACCGGCGGAACGATTTTTTGAACCGCCGAAGAGTCCCAGAGGGATCTATCGGGCCAATGTTCCGGGCCCTAATCTTCCAAATCCGTTAGTCGGAATGGCAGCCACAACGGCTTACCCCCACTTTGAGGATTCTTCTATTAGTAGAGCTCAACAACTGAGAACTGCGGCGACCGCGGGGGGGTCTAGTAAACCAAGTGGCCTGACTTCTGACTGGACTGGTATAGCAGGAATTCCAGTACACCGGCGTAATTTCGCTCAGCCTCCGCAACCATATAGTTCAATCGGGCAAGACATACGTCAACTAGCCTCTCAGTCTGGATTGCCCATGCGCGACGAACCGCCCCATTTTGTCAGGGATGCTCCTGTACATGATGTCCGTAGCGGAATTGGTGCAAGTTCATCGCCGCATCCACGTGCCGAGGAGGACCATGGACAGGACCAAGAAGGCGACCCAGGGAATGGAGGAGTTGATAACGACGGGGGTGATGACAACGACGAAGGAATTCCAGAACATCGGGGAAGAAGGAATCACAACGGTGGTCCTCCCGATGGAGGCGACGATGGAGATGATGGGCCGCCTAATGGAGGCGGAAATGGCGGTCACAGACGTCATCCGCCACGCAGACCTCCGCCGAGAGGGAATGGAGACCCCGATCCCCGCGGAGGCGGAGGAGGATTCCCGTTCCCCGGAGGCGGAGGGGGAGGAGGTGGCCCTGATCCACCTGGTCCTCCCGGGCCTCCGGATCCACAAGGTGGACTGCCTGGTCCTGGAGGATGGGGACAGTACCCATACGTAGCTCCAGGAGCTCCATATGGAACGTTAGTCCCCACGATAGAGCCAAAATTAAAAATCGAGAGCTTACCGGAATGGGATGGAAAGCACAGCACTGCGATAGATTACTTTTGGGACGTTGGCCAGCTAGCAGCTCTCGGCGGTTGGCTACCAGAAGCGCTCGGATATTGGTTGCCATCCAGATTGAAGAAGGACTCGGATGTTCATGGATGGTTTTCGACTTTGCCAGCGGCGAGACAGACTGAGATGAGAAGTCATTACCTGATATATCTTCAAGTTATTAAAGAAAGATACTTGGGAAAGAAATGGCAGCTGCTCATGAATCTGGAATTTGAACAGCAAGCCTTCAGGCAGAGTGGCTTTGAAAACGAATCCCCGCAGAGTTTCCTGAACCGACGCATTCGCAGAGCTCGCTTGCTCACAGATTCGGACGATGGAGGTCCTTTGGAAGTCTTCTTGGTCATGCGCAAAGCCCCGATTCGCTGGAGTACTATCTTGGTGATTGATAACATCCATTCCACAGAAGAACTATATGATAAGGTCAATGATCATGAAGAATCTCTAGTGGACGCGTACCGATCGGAAAGCTCACACATCTCCTTGAACTCTCTTGCTTCCGGACTGAGGCGACTGGGTATTTCAGTAGATGCTTCGAAAAAACCGAACCCCATGAGGAGGGCTAACGTAGCAACCATTGAAGATGAGAGTCTCGTCGAGCCGAGTACGGAAGAAGAAAAGTTGAATCCCGAAGAGGATGGAGGCTCTATTAGACAGGCCTTTGCTGTCTTCAGGAAAAGGCAGCGGCCGCCACCACCCGGAGGATATCCATTCCCGAAGAATGACCAGGTCATGACTCGGATGGGTCGTGCTCCTCCGTCGCCATGTAAAGTCTGCGGAAGTAAGAATCATTGGGACAAGGAATGCCCTGATTGGAATGTGTATCTAGAGAAACAGAGTAGGGGTGCCTTGCTAGTAAAATCCAGCCCACTAGAGGATGAATTGGGAATGCTGTACAACAATGCGTACTTGGTTCTGCTTGACGAACGGATTGGAGAGTCCCCGGCTCCTGTGGAATCACAGTCTTTTTAGAATCGGCTGTTCCTCCAATAGAGGTACTTAAGACCGACGGGGACGAGGGGATTGATTATGAGAAAACATCTATTAGTTATGAGACAAAAATACGAGCCGAGGATACCGTTGTGAAGGACTCCTCCATGAACGAGACTCCAGTAAAAAAGAGTGCGTACAAGGTACATATGGAGGAAGTCGAGGATGAATACTGGGCCTTAGAAGGAAGTATGCCCAAAGCGAGATTTCGAGTTCTTGAAGATGCCAGCGACTGGGAGATAGAAGAATTAGAGAGTGTGAAGCCGTTAGAGTCCAAAGATTCACCGGACCCGAAACCTGAACGAGGTGAGGAGCCAAAGATACCTCCGCCTCCCCCGGTAGAAACCCCTCGTATAGTGCTGTCCCCACGGAGAAAAGTTAGACCAGGAGAATCGGCTTTAGGAGTATCAGTACTTTCTGTCAGAGGATGGATAGAATCTTTGGACAACGCGATGGTTGACCTCCGACTCGATTCTTGTGCGGATATCACTCTGATATCCGAGGAATACTACCTGCAGTTGCCAAATCCTCCGAAAATCAGAGAAGGCCGCCAAATGAGCTTAGCGCAACTCACTGACAAAGGCACTCGTATTAAAGGCTATACGAAACTGAAAATTCTAATGATCTCGGTGAATGATGAGTTGTTGGAATTGGAAGCAGAGGCATATGTAGTCAAAGGAATGACTGCACCAATTCTTCTGGGAGAAGATTTTCAGCTAAACTACGAGATAAATGTATCCCGGAGCATTGAGGATGGCACCCGCATTCTTTTCAAGGGATTGAAGTATGAGATTAAGGCAGAAGGCATAGCCAGTTTTCCGCAGCAGAAGGAGTTACATTCCTTATCAGCCCTTCTAGCCGTACATGCTCAGAAGTCATCGAGAGCGAAGACGCACCGGAGGGACAAAGTGCGTAGGCAGAGGAAGAAGCGTGCGTTAGGCGCTGAAGGACGGATCATCCGGGCCGCAGAAGACTACCGTATCAAGCCGCACGAAGTGCGAGTAGTGCGAGTTGTCGGAAACTTCATTGAGGATAAGGACTGGCTAGTGGAGAAGAATTTGTTGGCCAATTCCAATGATTCTTTTTTCCCTGTTCCAAATGTCTTAATCACCGCGAGGAAGCCAGCAGTTCCTATAGCTAATACTACGGATCAGCCTAGATTCATAAGAAAAGGCGAAGCCATTGGTTCCATAGTAGATCCTCAGGAATATTTCGACAAACCCGTTGATGAAGAAGACCTAGAGAACATAATGGAGAAGACTGACCGGATTAAGACTGTATTGCAAGCTACGATGTCGGCTCAAGAGAATGCGAAAAAAATGAAGTCTACCTGTCCAGCTTCACCTGTGTATATCCGTACGAACGAAGGCTCAGGAGTAGCTCCGGAGGATGCCGAAGAGGCCGCGAGGAATGCTCCTCAACCTGAACTTCCCCGAAGAAAGCCTGGAGCAAATCCGAAAATTCACATTAGGACGAATGAAGGTACTGGAATGGCCCCAGATGCGGAAGCTGGGAAGGAATTCAAGCGTAGGAAGAAGAAGGATGAGAATTCAGTCCATATACGCACATTTGAAGGATCAGGAATGGCTCCAGAATTGAGTGAAAAAAGTGCTCTCAACGCCGAATTGCCAGTGAATGAGCAGGATGAATCCGAGAATTACGGTCCGAAAACGGCTGCGATGCCTGATCCAGTTGAATATCCGTCGTCACGCATGAAAGAATTGCTGGACATTGGATCTCTTCCGGAACACTTGCAAGATCGGGCTTGGTCCATGCTGGAAAGGCGTATAGGGGCATTCGGGTTCGATGGACGTCTGGGGAATGTGGCTGTGAAAGCAAAGATACGCACAAAACCCGGCCAGGAACCTATTGCTGTACCTATGTACAGTAGTTCCCCAGAGAAACGGAGAGTCATTGATGTTCAGTTAGACAAGTGGTTTGAGCAGGGTGTTATTGAGCCATCCATAAGCCCGTGGAGTGCACCAGTAGTAATCGCATATAGGAACGGCAAACCGAGATTCTGTGTTGATTATCGAAAATTGAACGCAGTGACCATAGCAGATGAGTTTCCAATTCCGAGACAGCAAGAAATTTTGCAGGCATTATCAGGGTCGCAGGTTCTTTCAGGACTCGATGCCTTGTCCGGATTTACGCAGATGGATATCGACCGCGAAGACGTGGAGAAGACAGCCTTCCGAACTCACCGGGGTCTAGCTCAATTTGCTCGAATGCCGTTTGGTTTGCGCAACGGCCCTTCTATTTTTCAACGCCTGATGCAAGGAATTCTTTCTCCGTACTTGTGGCTATTCTGCTTGGTGTACATTGACGACATTGTCGTGTACTCAAAGTCCTACGAGGATCATATTGATCATTTGGATAAAGTGCTAGAAGCTATTGAAAAGGCGGGAGTCACCCTGTCCCCAACAAAGTGTCATTTATTCTACTCCTCCATTCTGCTGTTGGGACATAAAGTATCCAGGCTCGGGCTATCTACTCACCTGGAGAAAGTACGCGCTATCTTGGAACTGGAGCGCCCAAGAAAACTCTCGCAGCTTCAAACGTTCCTTGGGATGGCTGTATATTTTTCAGCCTTCATTCCTTTCTATTCAGACATATGCCTACCCTTATTTCAGCTACTGCGAAAAGGCAAATCGTGGGAGTGGGGTGCAGAGCACGAATTCGCATTCAAATCTGTAAAGGAAGCTTTGCGGAAAGCCCCAGTTCTGGGTCACGCCATCGAAGGCTTGCCATATCGCTTATATACCGATGCATCGGACGAGGCGGCTGGCGCAGCCTTGCAACAGATTCAGCCAATGAAAGTGAAAGATTTGAAAGGAACGAGGGCATATGCTAAGCTAGAGAAAGTGTTTCTTGCTGGAGAACCTGTCCCTAAGCTGACTATGAATTTGTCAACAAAAACGGATGACGCCTCTCACCAAGACGAATGGGGTCCTTCACTGGATGAGACTACAGTTCATGTGGAGAGAGTGATCGGTTACTGGTCACGGTCATTCAAGGGAGCAGAAACTCGATATTCAACAACAGAAAGAGAAGCCCTCGCTGCGAAGGAAGCCTTAGTGCGATTTCAGCCATTTATAGAAGGGGAGAAAGTGCTCTTAGTCACGGACCATTCAGCATTACAATGGGCACGAACGTATGAAAATTCCAATCGCCGACTGGCCGCCTGGGGGGCCATTTTCTCAGCTTACGCACCGGGTTTAGAGATTATTCATCGGGCTGGGCGTAAGCACTCAAACGTGGATCCTCTCTCGAGGCTACCACGGGAACCCCCGGATCACATATCTCCCTTGGACTTGGCAGGAGATACGATAACAACCGACGGTGACCTGGCAGCTGCGCAGGAGCGCCTTTACGAAGAAGCACCGGCTGCAAAAGCCTTTTGTGCTTGGACAATTGATGACTGTCTGCAGAACAGAGAATCAGCCTTCGCGACAGCCTTCGCAACGACACGTTACCAGAAGAAGAGACGAGATGCAGCACCGTGTACGGATTACGAAGAGGAAGTACCGCCAGCGAAGGCTAGGGGGGGTACCACACCGGCTCACACACCGGCTCATGCTCCGCTAATTGCATCAGATAATATGCTGAAGGATCCTATTTTCCCGAACATACCGACCGAGCAAGTTCGAGTTAGTGAGGACGAGGATCAAAAACTGGACTCACTTGATCCTTCCGAAGAGTACTGGGGTGCAACGAACCCCCCTCCAAATATTCATGTTCATATGAATGCTGAATTCATGACCGAATTTGTACGTGCTTACGATACAGACGTGGGTTTCAAAAAGATCTGGAATGATAGTGAACTCGATGATGGACGCTGGAAGCCAGGGCAACGATTTTTTAAGACAAAAGAAGGATTGCTGTTCTTCAGAGATGCTGATTATCAGCCAAGACTCTGTGTACCAGAGTCGATGAAACTGGATATCTTACGAGAAGCCCACGAGAGCCCCATGGAGACCGCTCATATAAGTCCGGAGCGACTATGGTGGAAAATCAGCCCGAAATTCTACTGGAGAAGGATGAAGAAAGACATAGCAGCTTTCTGCGAGACATGTGACGTATGCCAAAAGACAAAGAATCGCAACTTCACGCGTTTCGGGTACCTCATTCCGAACCCCATTCCGTCGAGGCCATATGAATCAGTCTCCTTGGATTTAATAGTTAATCTCCCGTGGTCCGGAGAATTCAATGCGATCCTCGTAGTAGTGGACCGACTCTCTAAGCATGCATCATTTATTCCGACTACTTCGGGCTTGACAGCGGAAGGTTTTGCGGAATTATTCGTGAACCACATCGTTTCGCGTTACGGGATTCCAGACAGTGTTATAGCCGATCGAGATCCGAGGTGGGTATCAGACTTCTGGAAGGCCGTCGCCGCCGCGTTGAAGACTAAAATGGCACTATCTTCATCGCACCATCCTCAACATGATGGTCAGACCGAGAACGTAAACAGACAGTTGGAAACTATGTTGAGGGCTTACGTGTCATCCGATAGCGCAGACTGGGCCGACTGGTTGAAGCTCTTAGAATTTGCGTACAACAGCAATATACATGCCTCAACCGGCACAACTCCCTTCTTGCTCCTCTATGGGTTTCAACCCAAATCTCCACTGGATTTTGTACTCCCAGAGCGCATGGAAGGATCGACTTCATACGCTATGAAGAAAGAAGCTAGTCAATATTTGGAAAAGTTAAATGTGCACCGAGAAGCAGCGAGAATGGCAATAGCCCGAGCTCAGGATGAGCAAGCAAAATATTATAACAAGGGCCGTAAAGATATCCCGGAATTCCAGTCTGGATCTCAGGTGCTTGTTAATCCGCATTCGCTGGAGTGGCTTGAATCGAAAGGCGAAGGAGCCAAGCTAGTCCAACGGTGGATAGGGCCATTTGAAATCTTACAACAGATTAATCCGAAAACCTACCGCTTGAGGATGAGTGACTTGTATCCTGGATTCCCCGTGTTCAACTATGACCACTTGAAGCCCTACAAGGAATCACCAGCCGAATTTGGAACAAGGACTCAAATGCCGGAAACTAGAACTAAGAAAGCCGCAACCGAAGAGTATGAAGTAGAGGAGATCATCGGAAAGAAGTATGATAAAAGGAAGAAAGCACCCTTGTGGTTGGTGCGTTGGAAGAACTATGGACCTCAATTCGACACTTGGCAGTCGAAGAAGGACTTGCGAAATGCACCAGAAGCGTTGCGTAATTTCGCCAAGTCATCGGAACGAATCTAACCGAGAAATATCTCACGTCACAATAAAATATCTCACGTCACGGAGCTGTATACCCGCCGATCTTGCCAGCGCATGATGGAATCGATACCCTTGGCTCCCCCGTGTCTCTCTCTCTCTCTCCCTCTCATCTACTATCTCTCTCTCTCTCTCTCTCTCTATATATATCTAGACGGATCTTTCTCGCCGTCGACTGCTACTCCTCCCGAGTTCTTGCGGGATCGCTGAACAAGGGACTGAGTAAAGTGATAGTACTCGGGGATCCGATACTATTATCTTCTGCAATTGTACTACTACTGTGAATGAAACAAAATGTCGGATTTCTTCCATCGAGACTCCAAGGGCCGGGTTCCTTTACCTCTAACATCCAACATCCTTGATCAGAAGTTCGTCACCCTTCTCGGCAACCCCGACGACATTCCTCTCGAAGCGTTCCAATACATGCATGCTTCTTCGTACCCTAACGGCACGGGAAATCGGGGTAACCTCTTCGAGATGGACTGGGTTAATCAGTGCGTGTGGATGTTGCCGTATCGACACTGGTGGGCTTTCAATCCGACGTCCGCCCTGCCCAATGAAGAGGAAGATCCGGTTGCCTTCATATTTGAAGAGCACGTTCCGATCGTGGAGAATATACTGAGTGACTCAGAGCCTCCGTCTGCAGAAGGAGAGATGGAAACCGAGTCGCCCGGACCTGTTGTTGGAAAGTCGAGCCTACAAGTTGATCCAGAATGGGCGACCTATTGCATCAATATCTGGCAGAGGTTCAAACAAATTTCCTTGACCCTCGCCAGAGCTTTCGCATTTTATAGCGAGGGGAATACCATCGTCGGGGATATGCCTTTGGCGCTTGACCCGAGTTGGCTCACTTCCTCCTATGAAACCGAGACAGAAGCGATAGCAGCTGGAGCTCGAGCGCAACGATACATCCTCAGCTATTTAGGATGGGTTTCGTGGTTCATCATCGTGGCTCCGGGATGGGCGCTCGTTCTTGAAACCTATGATGTGGAATTTGTGAAAAACCTAAAGCTGGATGAACGCCCGAAGCGTGGCGCAATCTTTTATCTCACAAGAGATTGGCAATACATGAATCTCGGATTTTTAATCAGCCTTGATATCCCTGTTCATTACATCTGGACTGAAGAAGACGAAAAATCCGAGCGCCTATACCGTTACCATCCTGACCTCATACAAGAGCTCATAGACGCCTACGACGAGAATAATATGCCCCTCCTCAGCGACCTCCGCGGGTACGAGTCCTGGAAAGCTAAAATCGAGCGATACGATCAGTTCCTGTACGACAATACCAGGAAGACGTTAGGGAAGATTTGCTCATATTTCCGACCAAGCTTCGTCTTTAAAATGATTGAAGCGCCCGGGTGGAAGAGCTATGTATTGACGGATAGGAATGCGATTAGAGCTTATTCGGAGACTCTCAAGTGTCGGATTGTTATGCATAGGGGAATCCAGACTTGCATCTTCTACCGATCGGAACCTCGTCCAGAAGAAGGCACTCATCCAGCGCCGGAACACAAGTTTGCTCTCGAAACCTTCGGGCGATTTGATTACGGTACAGACGAGGGTTCATTTAGGCAAGAATCAGCTATGATTGCCCGAGAACAGTGGAAAAACCTATGCGCACCTACAAGAGATCGTCGATTTGACTGGATAGATGGCTCCCCAATCCAGGTGGAGAGTCGCTTTGCTAGTCTTCGCAGAGAAGTGGACTCTCGTTCAATCCGGAAGCTGTCATCCTCCGAAGAAGTCGTGCGTGAAGTGAAAGTGTGGGGAGGTCAGGATTCGCGAGCCTCGTCGCTATCATCCGGCATTGTTCCACGACCATATAATCCGCCACCTTCGACACCTTCTACCGACATTCGGAAACGAATGAATGAAGCCGACCAGCGGGAGCGCGATCGCGTAGGCCGAACGGCCCGTCCAGCTAATTGGGTGGAGCAGATGGCTGACCAAGGACGGCGACGCTCCTCTCGTTCGTTGAGCCCTCGCCGAGGCGCTGGTAGGGAAAATCACCTTCGTCGTTCGCCTTCTCTTAGTGTCGGAGGACCCCGAGCTTCGGACACCAGCAGCAACTTCGCGGATGAGTTCCATAGCATCCCGATGGAAGTAGATTCCGATCGCGAGGTGGTTCCGACACTTATAGCCCCTCCGCCTCGAGTTTCCTTGCCCCCAAAGAGGGTCATGCCAGGGGGACCCGGGCCAGATGCGAGATTCTCATCCTCCGATTCGACAGCATCTCTACCGCGACTTAAGGCAGCAAGATCGAAAGAGGAAGCCTTGTTTATAACCGATTTAATCACCTGGGCTGAACGTGTAATGGAGTTACCAACACCGGGGAGCCTCGAAACTCGAGGAGTCTGGAATGAGAAGTGGTTAGACAAGGCAGTCTTCATCTTCCACGATCGGCGATCCCACCTCCGAGCGCGAATGTTTGCCAACTGTGTGCAGGGTGTGACTGATGTCAAGGAAGTCATGGACTGGATGATCATCTTCGGTGTACCGTTGAACCTCTACGTGAAAAGTGGAGACGTACCGGAGTTCGCGCAACCTAAAATCGCCAGTCTAGAACGCCTGACCATGTCGAAGATTTATGAATCCGGTTATGTCGAGCCTCTGCTTACGTTCGGTAATAACGCGATCGCGACGTTTTCAGTATATGGAACTCAAGTGGGAGAGTTCCTGAGTCGTGGTAACGCGCCAGCTGCCCTCGCAGAAGGAGGATTTGTGAGCTTAGTAGCCCAAGCGTTTGATGACACCATCGTTCCGCGATTCAAGGCCGGACCTTCAACACAGGTCACGGAATATTGGCGTGGGCGTACTGTTATCGATCGATTCGAAGGGAACGCTCAGGCCTACGTCAGAGACCAACTCTCCGCAGGAGAAATTGACCTACTACTGGGCAAGATCAGAACCAATGCGAGTGACCCGGACCAGGACAAGTACCTATGGCCACCCGAGGAGTATCTCGAAAAATACTGCGATCATTATCACGGCGTGTTATCGGAAGGGTGCATGAAGATCTTCGCCAACTTGAAAAGTGACATCGATAAAGGATATCCTCGTTGGCGGACCAAGGCTCAGTGGGTGAACTATTTCAAGACAGGACAGAGAAAAGATTTCACTCCGAGGTACATCCCGACTGAGAAGGATTTCGATGAGGGATGTGCCTTGATCGAAAAAGGCTATCCTGACGTAACTTGGGGCTTCCGTCCAGTGCGCGATATCCGAGTGCCGGAAGTCTACAGTCCGCGTTCCGCTGCCTCGTAAAGCCTAGGGGGGCTCTGTAAGGTACCTATAATATATACCGTTTTCTTTCTTTTTAGTTTTACTTGGCATCGGCCCGTAGCTACCGTTATCGTACACGTGATGTGACTGTAGTTACTAACGGTGCCAGCGCATCGAATACATCATCTTTTCTACACTTAACTCTCACCTACGCGCGCGTCGTATCTCGTCGAGTAACTCCGAGACCTCGTTGAGTAGCTCCGAGGACGCGCCAGCACGCATTAGGTGACCCACTCTGATATTGATCAAACCTTCCTATTCCATCGCGCGCACTCGACGAAGACTCTGAGAGGGCTCTTCTCCTCGGTAGCTCGGATAGACGCAGGGATCTGCGGATATCTAGACTTTAACTACAATAGGGATCTATTGTTAGTTTACGGTCTGTGAGCTACTGACCGAATAATATCTATTTTGGTCTTTACCACATCTGCGCGCCGTCTCGATACTCGCCAGGCTTGAGTTAGACACTTCGTACCCAGCGTGAGCTCGTAGAGGCTTACACACTGGCTGTCCGTCGAACGCAGCAATGTGGTACTGCTCCTCATCAAAGTCCAACACACACTCTGGAGTCTCGAGAAGCATCGCACAATGCTCTTGGATCTCAGTGTGGAGTGGACCGAGGGAGATGGCATTGAGCGCGACTTCTTCGGGTTCACGAACACGACACGTGTAGGGAATGGCGATGAAGAGGTGGTAGATGGAAAGGACAGCGAGCTCGGTGAGTGTTGGGCCGTCGTTCAAGGCGTCATGCACGTTCTTTTCGATGTTGGTCCAGCCCGGCCGCGTTTTTAGGTCCTTGATGGCCTCGAGGAATTCGCGGTAGATGTCGCGCCGTGCGATGAGCTCGCAAGCAGCGTCTCCGTGGCTGCCGAACCGTGTCTGGTTCGTCTTCGGGAACCGTTTTATCGGTTCGCCCGCATCCAATTTTGATTGCAGGAATAGCTCGACCATGTCGCCTTGCCCGCGCTTCTCAATGGCATTCTCGAAGATTGCACCAGCCAGCGCAACCGCTTTTGCACCTCCAAATGACGCGTTCTCGACGCGTTCGAGGTCGTCTTCCGACGGAGGCTTGTCACCATCCTCGGGGTGGAGAACACGTCGAACTGCGGCGGCCGACTCCTTGTTGGCGAGCGGGATAGGTCCCGGAACTCCCAGCTCCTTCCAGTACGGCGTCATGTGAGTATTGCCACCCTTGAAGCTATTCTGATCCTTGTGCATGCAGCACCCGGTCCATATCCAAACGGTGAGCAATCGGCGATCTGCCTCGTTGAGCTCTTTCAACGCCTCAGCCCCAAGCTCCCGTGTCATCGCGTGAACACAGGCCAAATCGCGTGCAGCTCTCTCGTCGGGTGGAAGCTCCATGTACGCCTCGAACCCGCCAGCGTCGTCGAGTTTTTTTGCTACCCAGTGCTGCTTTAGTTCGCGTAGCTCGTCAACCTGTTTGTTGAGCTGCTGGAGGCGTTCCTCCCCCAGTTCCTGCAGAAGTAAGTCGTTCTTGAGCTCTTTCCATGCCTCCGAGAGTGCCTTCTCATTATTTGCATGGTCGCCGCACATCCCGCGAAGCACGCGACAGATCATCCCCAGATCTAGTGTCCCGAGGCGCCTTCCAAGCGGGCTGGCATTGTACGTCGAAATGATGTCGTTATAAATGGTAAGCCATGCTGCTTTCGAGGTCGCCGTACTGTGGTCGACAGTAGATGCAATACCGAGGAAGCGAGTTTTGGGATTGGTGGATAAGCTGACTGATCCATCTGTGTTCATGACAGGCACGCGCATGTGGATGTGGTGAGACTGGTAGTTCATTTTACGGCGCGACGTGCTGTCGCTGCTCATGGTAATGTCTACGAACATTATTAGTGGCCGAAATAATGAATATTTAGCAGAATTACCGTCCGAGTACTTCATCTCGACTCCCAATTGGACCTGGGATGCAACCAGGCCCTCGAGAACAGCGCGCCGTACCGTCCGTCGGCTCATGGCACGGTCCAGATCAACGCCGAAGATACGGGCAATGTCTTGCATCAAGTCACCGACCTTTCCCTCCTTGCAGCCGCTCGAAACGAGAACACGCGCAATCGCACGCAGCTCCACCTTGTATGCACGACCACGCTTTGCGTGCATGCGGACGAGATGTTTCGCTGAGTGTGATCCGTTCGAGGCGCGTTTAGAAACCTCCTTGCGCCGGTTGTTTTGACGGCGGGCAAGTCGCAGAACACCCCGAAGCTGGCTAAGGTTTGAGATTTTCTTCTTGAGTTCCTGGGTCGTTCGAGCCCTGTGCTTTTCTGCCTCACCGAGACGCCTTTCAGCATCCGCAAGTCGCCGCCCCCATCCATTCTCGTCCTCAGCCTTCCGCTTCAATATTTTCCGCACCTGTGCCTCCCCATGAGCGGTGGCTTTCTGCAACTCGTCCTCAGCCTCTTTCACGCGCTGCTTGAGCTTGTTGATCTTCTGTCGGTGCCGCTTTTCACGCCGTGCTGAATTTTTCTGCTCCCTTTTCAGCTGCTCATTCTCCCGGATTATCTTCTTCTCGGAGATCTCTGCTGCATCGGCTCTGCGTTTATGGTTCTGGATGGCACGGGACTTGGGGCTGAGGGAGGATTGAGAGTTGGGTTTGTTCTCCTTTTCAGCATTCTTGGGTTCGCCACGCGCATCGCGCATCTTTTGCATATGTCGTCGCTGTTTTAGCCCGGCCATTGAATGAATTCCCTGAATTTATGAAAGACTTCAGTAAAGAAACATAGATGTAAGTGAAAGGAAGCTTTCAGTACCTTCCTGGGAGGCTTGCAGCCTTGTTAGAGGGGCGGGGCGACGCGACGAGCGAGAGGTGATGGCGCTGATGTGTGACAACGCGCTCCGTCACATACCTAATTAAGGAATTTGGCGGTGGAATGATTTCGGCAGTTTTTGGTCTGATTGGTGCACTATCACGCGACGATGACGGGGTCTGGACGTGATTTTTGGCCCAAACTTCGACTTAAAAGAGCCCGATTCTTGATTTAGGCCAATTAATTATCATATCCGTACACTGGCAGTGGCAAGAAGAAAAATTAAAGAAAAAAGGGCTCTTTTAAGTAATAGGTATAGCTACATAGTTTGTTTCCCCACCAAGTCTCTGCTGGTAGGTCGAATGCCCACTCTGAAAAAGTGCGGACCATTTCCCATGGCTGGACCGGAGCCATCAGCTGACGTAACCTTCCCATCACTGATGCGGTCGGTGCCCACCACCACTACTCATGAACGGGTGGTCTAATGTTGATTTGTACTTGATTTGTACGCAGTAGTACCATACTACTAGCTAGTATGTACCTCAAACAAGGATTGTGTCACTCAAGTTTTGCCCACTGTGCCCCGTAGTTCCATTATGCCTGTATTTGTGGGGTACAGACTGATATTATTGCACTTGACGGCAGATGTGGAAGTTGATCGCGATCCGCGCTGGCCTTACAGAGCCGAATGTCGAGATTGGGGAACACATGCTGTTGTAGTTGAGGACTCACACTGCATATTTGACCACGGAACGAGAGTAAAAGGGTCGTCTGGAGGAGGAAGGGAAGCACGGGGCGATCTGTCAAGCGACATCAAAGATGGACCCATTGCAGTATGTTGGTGTTTGGCAACAACATTGATCTGGCCAACATTCATGGTCTCCCCGCAGAAATGGCAGCAAAATGGCAGTCAACCTCAAGTCAACCTCGTGGATCTTCTTCTCGTCGTTGTAACGTGTCTGGAATTTCACGCCATCACCCAATTGAATGACCTGAAGTTACGATGTTGCTTTCAGTCTCGGGGGCATGGGAGGGATAGAGAGGGGATGTGGGCGTCACAAAGCCACTCGATAATCTTAAATACGTTTCCGTACTCATATTACTCCAACTCCATCGATTAAATGTTGAACCTTATGTTGAACACGGCTCGGTTTACCATCCCAGCGAGATCAATGCTGTTGCCAAATACCAACATACTGCAGTGGGTCCGTCTATGATGTCGCTTGACAGATCGCCCCGTGAAGGGAAGGAAGCGGCAGCCCGGGTTTATTTCAAACTCCGATCATTTGCCGCCGCGAATGCCGCCGCTGGTCATGCCGTGATTCTCAAATCCCAAACTTTCACGTAAAACTTGGTTTCAGCCACGAACTTGCCAATTCTTGCTGGTATCACCTTCAAGTTCCTCGGCGGCTTCTCCCGCCTAACATCCGGCGCGTACACCCCAGAATGGTACGTGTTCCAACTCTCGCCCGCCCCCAGTGCGCCCGGCACTGCAGCGGCCTCATCTCCACCGTCGACCTCACACGCGGCGCGCATTGCTGTTACCCCGTCAGACACGCCTCCCAACTGCGGCCATCATCACTGCATTTATGGGTTTCGGGCCTGGGAAGCGGCTCGTCGAAGGACAGGAATGAAAGCCCGATGCGCTGTTCTTTGGTCTGGCGGTATTTTCTTTGGGAACAAGCCGAAAGAGCAGGGGAAGAGGCAAGGAGGACAGGACATATTGATTCTTTTTTTCAACCATCCCATCATGGAAGGAATATAATCGTGGGCCTCGATTCGACTTGAAACGCAGAACCAGGGATGCTTTGACCATGTGGAGAGCCGTTTAAAAGGGAATATTTGGCGTGCTGAAAATCGTCCTGTGAACACCATCCAGTCGAGACTCATGACGGGGCTGACTGAGCATTATACGATCGTTGAGTCAACCTTTAATCGGGAGCCGCGGGCAGTGTATCGGCTTATGAAATTTTCGAGTTTCTAACTCTCGGATACTACTGCAGATTTTATGACATGGAAATCCAGGTCCTGGAACGGGTAAACATAACCGTGAATAAACACTTCTCAAGTATACTCCTTTAAGGCAACGAACAATTCTCCACGCTTATAACTCTCGAAGTTTGCCCCTCATCCTCTCGAGTGCTCTCCCAAGTTCGTTTCTGCCTTGATGGTCCTTGCCTCTCCCCCAAAAACTATCCTCGGGAGAATCCTGGGTGCCACTACTATTAGAGCAGCCTCGCTCGAGAATACGAATACAAGCACCTCGACGAGCTCCGCATCACCCGTCGCGAGCAGCTTTTGTCTCAGATCTGGATGCTGGTTGAATTTCTGCCAGAGGACGATATCCATCTTGGGAAATTGACTCAGCGCAGCACATTCGATGCCTCTCCAGGATCCCGACTTACCTTTTCAACTCTCACGTCAACCCAGTCCGTCCGTATCTTTGCTTTTTGGCGCGCAACCTCCACCCATGCGTCTCCAGGCTTTTTCGCGCACCGGACCGCCCTCGAAATATCAGGGTTATCTTCTAGAAACTACACAAACCGGTGTCATCGTTTTGAAATTTCCACCGCATAACGGAGCCATAGCTCATCGATACATACTTTGAAAGCCTGGAACAGATGCTCCGCAGTGGGATACATCTTGCCCTCGTATGCGACGGGGTGCGGAGAAAGGTTGGTGAGGCAGTAATATGGTCGGCCCTGCTCGTAGAATAATATTCGGGGGCGGCGCGCGTAGCGAGATTCGTCGGTGGCGCGCGCGCGCATCTGGCTTCGGAGACGCTCCAGAGCTTTTCCGAGTTCGTTTCTCCCCGCGCCATCCTTTCCGACGCCCCAGAACGCGTCTTCGGCAGAGTCCTGTGTGCATGAATTCATTTCGTTAAGTGGGCGTTAAACAAGACGGCGAAATCATCACCTCCACGAGCTCTGCGTTGCCAGTTGTGAGGAGTTCTTCCTGCAACTCCCGATGCTGAGTGAATTTATGGGCGAGCGCTACTTCCATCTGCAAATTCGTTAGCGAAATGGTAGGGTCGATCTATTCAATGGAGGCGCAAACCATAGCGATATTCACATCCTTCCAGTCCGCACGCACGGCGGCGTTCTGCCGGCGTGCCTCCTTGAATGCGTCTCTCGGGAGCTCCGAGATCGTCCTAATCCGTTCCGCGATATCCGGTCTGTGGTCCATGAACTGGCCGCGAACAACAGCGCCGTCGGTCAGAGGCCATTGACGATTGATTTCCACCACTTTTGAGTTACCTTGAAGGCTTGGAACAAATGCTCTGACGTCGGATACCGTTTGCCCTGGTACAAGACAGGATGCGCAGAGAAATTGGTGAACCCATAGTGGGGATCGTGGTTGTGATAGAACAAAATCCGAGGGCGGGACGGTTGGGACATCTTGGGAGTCGTATGTAGGGCCACGAAAGGAGGCTCACCTTCTATGTAGGTCCAGGCAATATTAACGCCTCGGCGTTTGTGGATCGGGATATGCCGACATATGATGTTGTGGGTGCATCTTGGTCGAAGCTGAAAGCGGCGTCCGTGTTGTCGTGATCCTGAAACTTCTCGGAGTGCCGGAAAATCAAGCCAATATTTTTTCGTTCGGGAGAAATCGCGTTCTGACCAGCTGCAAAGCTCGAGCTCCGCCAACGACGGAGATGTGCCGAGTGATGGCGGCAGACTTGGTCAGCGCGGCTCGGCCCAACTCCATACATACCTAGACTTAGGTCGGCAAGTTGTACACATCTTCCTCTCCTAGTTTGATTGGTCTCTTATAAACAGGCGCTACAACAAAAATTACTCGTACCTCGCATGTTGTACATCTTACGCGTTTGCCCAAGCACTGGTACTGGCGTCTGAGTCCTGGGAATCCGACTCAGGGATTGTAACCAATGATTCTGTGGTTTGTTCAGATTGATCCCCAGTTCGATTATAACGGCCAGATGGAGAATTGAACCTGTTGAAATTGATTTGGTTGAACCTTGCACGTGACCGCGTGTTGAATGGAGACGGACTTAACATTTCTTATCCGGATAATGGCGCCACCGCTGTCAATTCTGGCACGTCAATCAATAACCCCTCATAAGTTATTTCGATCCTCGGTCTAAAATACTCAAAATTGCAGCTTTCCGTTTCGTCTAGAATTCCATTTCAGAAGCAGCTCTCCAAAATAGGGCTGTTATAGGCTGCCACGGTCACCGACGCACCGCAGGACATAGACAGAGTTTTCGCAATGATCAGGTCGAGCTTCCATATATATCACGGAGATAAGCTGTCCTCTGGTGAGCTGGCATCGCTGGGCTGCGCGCTATTCTTCAATTGGGCGGCGTCTGTTCAAGCGGCATCTCCATTTTTGGAAGTTTCCAAGTTAAACGCTATCGCATGGGCCACAATACGCAGAGGCGAAGCTAAGCTGACTCCTCGTTCGCCGTTCTCTGTAGATATAGCCCAGAGGATCAGCGGAAACTCCCGAATGCATGGCAGTACAAATGGCACCATGGCAGTTCCACACGGTGAATGATTTTGCCGGAGGATTCCATCTTGAGCATCATACAGCACTGATGCTCGTTATCTTTCCCCCGTGCCTCGCCGCGGAAACCTGTAGAAACAACTCAAGGACAGGTTCAAGAGTGCGAAGGAGCGGAAAAGGAAGCCTTGGGGTCATAGACATCACATCAATCTTCTATTTTGAGTCGCGTGGTATAAAAGGCTGATATCTGTTGTTGGCCCCTAGCACTACTACTTCCTTCTTCTCCCCGATGGGCTCCTGCTTTTCGTTTTTATCGTCTTACAAGCAAAAAGACGCTTCCGAGAAAGACAAGACCATGTCCATTCTGCACCCCCTCGCGCGTTCCGCCAAGTTTGTAGGCAAGCGGCCGAGTCTCTATTCCGCGTACGCGCGCGCCGCCAACCGCTATGGCTTCCAAACCACCAAGTTCGCGCCGTTCCGGAAGCACGAGAACAAGGTCGTCCATATCAACGCGAAGGGGGAGAGCGGAGACGTCCCCGCTGAGAGTGTCCAGAATGGTGCGTTATGACGCGTCTTTTTGATGCCCCGCATGCTGATATCTTCTTCCAGAGTGAGTACCGAGATTGTGCTTTTGATTATCCGCTTATTCCCGCAGTGCGGAATATATCGTCCCAGTGACGGTGAGCAAGACTCTTCTTCGACGCCATGTGCCTACTCAGTCGTCTCTAGATTGGCACGCCCGGAGTAACCTTAAACTTGGATTTCGACACTGGGTCCTCAGACGTGAGCACACCTAAGTTTCAGTTCGAATTTCAGTACTAATCTTCTCGGTAAAAAATCACAGCTCTGGGTGTGGAGGTACGCGTAATCCGATCTTTCAACTCAAATTTACCAAATCAATCGCAGCTCCGAGCTCACTGGCGTGTCGAAGACTGGTCACACCGTCTATAATCCTAGCAAGTCAAAGACTGCTGCCAAGCAGGCTAAGTCGACATGGCGAGTCAACTTGTTTCCTCTGTTCATATCCCAATTGACAACCCCATCCTAGGAACATTTCGTACGGTGACGGATCTTCTGCTTCGGGAAATGTCTACCTCGACAGTAAGTAGTTTCCTCCTTGCTATCAGGCTCGCATCCAATGCAATATCTACCCAGCGGTCACCATCGGTGGTGTCTCCGTCCCCAAGCAAGCCGTCGAGCTGGCGGAGAAGATGAGCGCTCAGTTCTCCTCGGGAGAAGGCAGCGACGGGCTCTTGGGGCTCGCTTGGCCCTCGATCAACACCGTCTCGCCCGACCCCGTCAAAACGCCCGTGGAGAACATGATCGACCAGAACCTCATCGCCCAACCGCTCTTCACCGTCAAGCTCGACCGCGGCGACAACGCCGGGTTCTACAGCTTCGGCGAGGTGCGTCTCTCTTGTTGATTCGAATTTCGACGGTCATAATGAATTTCAACACTAGATCGACACGACCGTCACGTCGAACCCCATCACGTATACTTCCGTGGATAAGTGAATACTTGATCTTATTCACAATTTTATGCAGTTCTGATATGGTGCGCAGCTCGCAAGGCTTTTGGATGATCCCCTCAGAGTCGTACACGCTCAACGGAGAGACCATCCAGCGGTCCGGCAACACCGCGATCCTCGACACCGGCAGTGAGCGTTCCCCCCTTCCTTTCATATCCGTTCCTTAACATTTCTCGCACAGCGACCCTCGCGCTCGTCGACGACGACACCGTCTCGAAGATCTACGGTGCCATCAAGGGCGCCAAGTTCGACCAGAACCAGGGCGGGTGGATGTACCCCTCGACCGCGGAGGTCCCCAGCGTGGCGTTCGCTGTCGGGGACACGCTGTACACCGTGGGCCTTTCCTCGACGCATCCCCTTCCGCACACGACACTCATATACATATATTGCAGCTGAATGCGACGGACTTTGCGTACGGCGACGCGGAGGATGGGTTCGTTTTTGGTGGCGTGCAGTCGCGCGGGACGAATCCCTTCGATGTAAGCGGGCGAACGTCGTTGGCTGGCCGAGGCTAACGTTTTTCCAGATCCTCGGCGACATCTTCCTCAAGAGCGTCTAGTAAGCCCATCACCTTTTTTCTCAACAAATTCTGCGCGTACTCACCCATCCTCCCAGTGTCGTCTTCAACCAGGGTGAATCGACCGTCGGACTCGCGCAGAGGGACGACTAGGAGTAACGAAACGGACTTCGGATTTGGACTTTTCATGAATTCACGATGCATGAATGAAGTAGTTTACTGTTGAACCTCCCGCGGCCTTTGTTGTATGTAATTACGCGTCTGTAGTAAGTGAGTACTGGCCGCGGTGTTGAATTGATGGTATTTAGAGCTCAAGGTCGTCTGCGAAGCGCGAAAGACAGCTTACTGGAGCTGCCGTCGGAGGTGAGAAAGTGTTTGACCCCCATTATCAATCAGACAGTACGCGGATACTTAGTAACCACAAAAAATTGGTACTGGAAAGAAAGGTAACAAAATCGGGTTGAACTGATACACTACAACGTCAACTTGATGAGAATCGGCCATCCCTTTTATTGTTTTAGCATGCATGTATGTGGTCTAACAGGATGCTCACCGTACTCCAGTCAATCCCATTCAACCCCAGGCTAGAAAACGAATCGTTGTAGGGAGATGGACTATCGATCGCCGGCACATAATGATAGACGAACACGTCCTTGTTCGTTTTTTGGTCGGTGAAGATAACTTGTCCGCCCGGAGCGTAGACATTTCCGTGAGAACCGAGAACGAGGGTACCGCCAGTGTTGCGCATGTCCACCCCGTTCTTGTCGAGGAACGGACCATGCGCCGATTTTGACCGCCCGACGAAAACCTGGACGTTATCAATGGAGTGGGTCCAGCAAGCGCTTCAGCCTGGCACGAACCTTGTATTCGTTTCCAGGAGGAGGAAGATCATCAGCGACAAATCCGCAACATAGACCTTCCGGGCTTGAGTATGAAGGTAAAGGAATGAGCGACTGGTGCTCACCGCTGCTTATGAAGAGGTAGTAGAAGGAATCATGCTTCCAAACGAAAGAGCCTTCCTCTGGATTGGGGCTGGTACTGTTGAAAGACACGCCGACAGGGTGACTGTTAACCGCGGTCAAATTTGGGGTCAACGATAGTTGAAATATGTCGTCCTAAGAACGCCTCAGCGGCCCGATTCAAGATTGGAGTTCGTATCGGTGGTAGTTACCCAAAATGAGCCTAAACTGTGTTGTCAGTTCGAGAGCCAGTAATTTTCACGAGAAATTTACCAAAGGACAGTACAGGTTTTCCATGTTCGTCGATGGCCAAGTTGGGGTCAATGGCGTTGAACTCGTCTCCGGTCGTGGAGTTGAAAACAAGGCCGTGGTCTACCCATGATCCGGGTTCCATCGTTTTGCTGATAGCCAGGCCAATTGCAGAGTCTTGCGATCCGAAAGTCGATACAGCATAATAGCTTTCCAATTTTCAGCCAAAACTAAAGCCGTTTTGATCCAAACGTACGCGTAGTATTGGTCGTTATGGAATGAAACGTCTGGCGCCCAGATATCATCGCGTCCAGCTGCGATGCATATGATTCTCAGGAAGGTCAGATTTAGAGTAGAAACACAAAGCACTCACGCAGTTGAATCGTCGAGTTATTTGGGAGAATCGATCCGACCTCTTCCCAAGGCCTTCAACAGGTTCCATTCATGCGTTCTCAAGACAAAAAATGGACGCACCCATCGAGATGCGTTGCCGTTATGATCCCCGCTTTGTCATGCGTCGTGAAGAGAAAATATTTTCCATCCTGACGTTGCACCAGACTAGGGTCGTGCACGAAAAAAAACGGTCCCTTCAGCGGAAGTGGGTCCGGAAATGGGGACGTGACAGGCGTCGCGAGAGTCAGCCAAGCACTGAAAGCGAGAATAAGAGCGGTGGGGAGCATCGTGAGTGGAAGGGGTAAAGACTGACGTCTCCGAATTATCTGGACTTTCAATGTTTCATTTTAAGACGAGTTACGGTCCGACGCGAGGGCACATGACACTTCCCGACGCATGAGTACGTGCAAAGTACGTGCGGGGTGGAATGCCCAGCCTAGCTTGAGCAATGGGTCGGCGTCGTTTGCGGTTGATTCAGCTTCAGAACTATACGGAAAGAATTTGAGGACGACCTCCCTAAGTTTCGAGGTTCAAGATGCATAGAAACTAACCGCCCGATTGAAGGAGCTGGTCATATGTTGTGCGGCGGGCCGGGTATCGCAGCCGTGGCCCGCTGCCAGTACTGGCAGTTGGCTGGTAGGATAAGACTCAGGATAATATTGAATCTCGACGGTAGTGAGAAGAGGAATCGGGGCTCACTGCTCAAACCCGGCCGAAATACTGCTCTCTTTCAGGTCAGAGCATTGAGCGTGTCTGCAACTTGTCACTGTCATCGCAGAGAGAAAAGCAGTGGATTGTTTGCAGATGTATACATCCGCCGGTAGTACACTGCCAGTGGCAAGTTGGCAGCGGTTATTTTTTTTCTTGGCCTTGGGTATGTATAGGGCATGGACCTTCGGCCATGGCAATGTCTGGCGACAGGGAAAGACTCCGAAAGACAGGCAGAAACTTACGGGTGCGACGCTGACATCATCTGTCACACATCGGAGCTTTCTGAGACTCAATAAAAATTCAAGGTCCGCTGTACTTCGGGTTTCTCCGAACCCCTTGCCGCCGCTGCCGCCGTGACGGCGCCGTCCCGATCACGCCGCCATTCCCATTTCCCAAATGCTCTCGGTTTTACTAAATATTACGAGGTGCCTGCTGTTGCACGCTCACCACCTTACTCCCTTTTCCCTTCTCAGGAGGAACTGATGTTGTATGGAGGTTTTTTCGACCACACAACCTGAATTACAGCACACTCCAGCCGACAAGCCGCCGCTCGTCGCCGACCTTCGGTCGCTCCTCGCGGCGTTGACTCAGAACTTATCATGTGGAAAGGTTGAAGCCTGAAGGTATCAGCTACCTTTTGATAAACAGTCTTTGAGATAGGTGCTTTAATTTCGGATTCTCTGAGGAATTCTGAATTACACGCTTCAATGAGGATTATAATATGTCGAGTTTGAATTGGGAATTGACCATTCTGGTGGAAAACCTTTGGAGTAGCATCCATGAAAGTTGGAATACCCCAGAGACACGCACCGGTGAGATTCAATGTTGAAGCTCTGGAGACGTCGGCCCATGTGTTGGGCTTGATCCGAAAGTGTCGGATGTTCGGGTGTTCAAATACCGCAAGTACGACGTAAATTTTGGGACAGCAACTTGAAGCATGGGACCTGGCTCGTTTCACAATTCTTCACGGGGAGCAACATATAACTTGAATTTTGCCCGCGGCATTACCAGAGTACGGCCTAATCTAATCTCTCATGTATGTAATTATTTATTTTTTGCAGACCCCTAACAAGTCAGGTTCCAGAGGTCTAACGGATCTAATCTCTCGAGTTGTCAAGTATTTGTTTTTTGCAGACCCCTAAAAAGTCAGGTTCCAGGCCCGATACCAATGGCGGTGGGGTAAATAAAGACTAGGTGCATGCCTTGCATGCGAACACCTTGCTTCCTAAGCCTTGCAATTACGGTCTCCCAAGTAAATGAACTTTCTACCAGATCCCTTGATAATTCACAACAATGCATACTACACGTACCACCGTAACGCTTCCTTGTGCACTGCTGCCCCTCGACCACGACAGCACACTGTTTCTTCTCAGCTGCACCGCCAACTGTGTTTCTACATTTTCTATCTGTACCTGCTTATCAATGGTAGAATCTGTACAGGAACCAAAGCGATGTCCCCCCAACTCCATCATCTTTCTAACTGTGCGGCCACTTGTACGTCTTTGGCGGTGGGGTTGATGTCTTAAACCGGTAAGAGGCACACGTCATACGTGTTCGCAGTGGCGGCACCAGCTTAGTGCACCTTCAAGTTGTAACTCAGTTTCGATAGCAACACGGAGAGAGGAAAGAATGCGTACAAGGCAAGTCCCCCCCGTTTTTCTTGAAGACTTTTTTTCCAAACTGTATAGAAGACTGGTTCCCGTCTAACACAATCCAATTTGCAGGTGTCCCCCCGGCCGAGATGTTTCCTTGGATCGTCTCCGCTGCTGCGAGGTGCTTTTCCCAGTTGGCGGCCAAGTCAGGGTATTCTTCTGTCTACGAAGGCAGGAATGGGGGCAGAATAAATGATGAACGGATCAGATGGATGGATAATTATGTTGTTGTATAGTGTCAGTGAAGGATGTTCAATTTGGATGAAGACACACAATCCAGTCTTGCTCGGAGTTTTCTTTACTCCTAACGAATCCGGGTTTCCCGTCACGGTCGTCATTGGTGCAATCTAATTGGGGCGAGCAGTATGGCAATGTGCCATTTTTTTTCTTTCTTTGCAGACTCCTAACGTTTCCAGGGACCAGGGTACGTGTAGTGGCACAATCTTATCGGTGCCCAAATATTTGTTTTTTGCAGACCCCTAACATTTCCAGGTTTCCCGTCGTCCCAGTGTTTGTACGTGTGATGGCACTATCTTATCGGTGTCCAAATATTTGTTTTTTGCAGACCCCTGACATTTCCAGGTTTCCCGTCGTCCCAGTATTTGTACGTGTAGTGGCACTATCTTATCTCAAGTGTCGACGCATATTTGTTTTTAGCAGATTTACGTCAGCATTTGATGGAGTTTCGACTGTGGGGGACCTAGCTAAAGCAAGGTGAAAATCACCTTACTCCAGTAAGGTCCCCCAACCTGAGTAGTTCAGTGGTTGCATCGTAAAGGGGTCTGCAAAAAACAAATACTTGAAAACACGAGAGATTAGATCCCTTAGACTCTGGAACCGGGCTTATTAGGGGTCTGCAGAAAACAAATACTCGAAAACACGAGAGATTAGATCTGTTAGACCTCTGTAACCTGACTTTTTAGGAGTCTGCAAAAAATAAATACCTGACAACTCGAGAGATTAGATCCGTTAGACCTCTGGAACCTGACTTATTAGGGGTCTGCAAAAAACAAATAATTACATACACGAGAGATTAGATTAGGCCGTACTCTGGTTATGCCACGCCACGGGCAAACTTCGAGTTGTATGCTGCTCCCCATGAAGAATTATGAAATGAGCCAGGTCCCATGCTTGCCGTCTGAAAATTTACGTCGTATTTGCGGTATTTGAACATCCGAACATCCGACACTTTCGGATCAAGCCCAACACATGGGCCGACGTCTCCAGAGCTTCAACATTAAATCTCACGGGCGCGGGTCTCTGGGTAATCCAACGGATGTTACTGCAAAGGTTTCCCACCAGAATGGCCAATTCCCAATTTAAACTCGACATTCACAAACAGAATAGTTTGTGCTATGGAGACCGAGAATGTCTCAGAACGTATCACGTACACGATATGACCGGTGTCGGCAGAGGCGGCATCTCGTCATTCATTGTATAGCTTTTTAGGTGACAGTTTCTCTTGCTCTACGACTCTACGAGGTTTTCTATCCATCTCTAGGCCTTCGCACCGTGGAGAACGTAGCGACAACGAGGATAATTCACAAACAGAATAGTTTGTGCTATGGAGACTGAGAATGTCCGCAAAGAGCTTATGTAATCTGCTCAATAGTCTCGTATGGTAGACTAAATGCACATCCGATTAGGCCCATCGGGGCATGTTATCAATCTTCGGAGATTGAAGGCCGACGGCATCATTGAGAATGGTTATATGTACTTTTTCCTTTGCCCGGATACTTGCATGGAACCTCGTACACAGGACTTGGGAGTTGCTTCCAGTTGTCGTTCAATTTGAATTTCAACTCATTGATAAGGCCTGAGGCCTGTCTTTGAAAATGATTTCCGCGGGGGTGCCGTTCAGATCCCCGAGTCCCATCAGAAGCCAGCCTACTATGCCGCCATTTCAACGGAGCTGCCGCTCAGGCCGAGTGTCATCAAGGATTATCCGCCATACAAATCTGATTGCCGTCGGCAAAGGGTGATCTGTTTCTTGAGGAGGCAATGGCATAAATCAAGGTCGCACAAGTGTCGCACACCGTTAAGGATCCATGGCTTGCCACATGGGCACAAATATTTCTTCAACCTTAGAAATCAAGATGATCCTGGAAGGATGAGAACCCGCTTAGAACTGAAAATCTAAATAGGGGAAGTCAGAGTTGACGATTCACATTCGATTCTGAGTCGATTCTGACTTCGATTCAGGTCCGATTCTGAGGTCAGAATCGATGCAGAATCGAATCTTACTTTGACCGTCCCGATTCAGGTTTCGATTCTGCGACGATTCAAGAGTCGATTCTCACCACATCAAACCATCACATGTGGCAATCAGTTCGAAACCTTCGATTCTGGATTCGATTCTGTGGGAGTTCCTCCTCCCGAGGAGGAACAACACGAAACATCGATTCTGGTTCGATTCTGCAAGACTCGATTCTCCTTCGATTCTGGCCTCGGAATCAGATCAGAATCGATTTCAGAATCGACCCAGAATCGAGGCCGTTTCGTCTACTCTGACTTCCCCTAATGGATTTGGATCTCGCATCCAAAGTTCAAACTGGCTCTTAGCGCTTAGGATTGGACTTTCCGGGTCTGTTATGATAATTAATTTGAAAGATCTGCTCCTGATAAAATATTAAGAGCCCTTAAAGATAATTCTGTTTGTGACCCGCCGCTCGCCGGCCTACTACCTTCATATTATACAGTCGCAAACTAGGAAGCGAAACGTGACGTAGAAGCGAAACACTGCCACGTTCACCAGCTCAGAGGCCGCCAATGGACCCAAATTTTTGTGAGCTCAACCTCCTCACTATGAAACCCTTAGACATCAAAGGAATTAAGTAAAAATCTTATATTGCGCTCGCACAGCGCAGCTTTGTTTGCACGGATATTTGGCTTATTTTCTGATCATTATCTTTGGGGATGCTTACCACCCGTAAAGTTTGGACAGCGGTCCAGGAGATTGTTTTTAAAGGCTAGTATCAAGCCTATCTGGGTACCAATTTTTTCCAATGACAAGAGGAAGGCATATTGAGTGAGTTTTGTAGTGTTTCGCTTCCACGTCGTTTGGCCAAATTTGGGTTCCTGAAAAGAATCGCGCCGTTCTCGACGAAGGGGGCACCAAACCTCAAAATTCTTTAGACCATCATGCACCCAGGATGTCATAGAACAGTTCTAGAATAACATCCACGGTGATCCTCCCTACTTTGGACTCACAATCCTCCATGTGAACTGACCGTTTCGTTTCCTAGTTTGCGACTGTAATCCTCATTGAAGCGTGTATCTCAAAGACTATTTATCGAAAAGGTAGCTAATACCTTCATGCTTCAACCTTTCCACATGATAAGTTCTGAGTCGTTGCCGCGAGGAGCGACCGAAGGTCGGCGACGAGCGGCGGCTTGTCGGCTGGAGTGTGCTGTAATTCAGGTTATGTGTTCGAAAAAATGTCCATCCAACATCAGTTTCTCCGTAGCTGGGAAGTAAAAAGGGAGTAAGGTGGTGAGCGTGCAACAGCAGGCACCTAGTAAAGAAAATAAATCGCAATAAAAAGAGGGGAGATCTCCGATCACTCAGCTTACTTCAGCATGGTATCCGATACCTGTCTGACAGACTCAGAAGGGGTGCCTATCACGCTCAAAAAATGGAACCTTTGGAATAATTTATTTCAAAATTTTCTAGCTACTCAGAATTGGTATCGGTCGGGAGGTTGTAAAGGAAACAATAAAACAACGGCCATTTCCCGATACCACTCCGCTGGTTTCCGGCGGAGCTTGACATCGGATCAATGGCAGCCTCTTCTGTTTTTGAGCGAGTCTTTCGTTTTGTGCACCACATCTTTTCTTTGAGCCCTAATCTCTTTCATGGAAACAAATGAGGTTCTGTGGTCCATTTGTGTCCCTGCTGCAGCATCAGACTCTCAAAATCTGGCCTGCCGGCGGCTGATGGCACCAATTTGTAGCCATCTTTGTACTTTCCCTTCGATCCAGTATGGGCAAGGTCATGAACGTGGCCCAAAAATTCTTTCAGAGAATATACTGTCATTTGTGCACCTCTGTCAATGCAAACAACTGTGAAGACCCCGGTGGGGCCACATCTGCTCTGATAATTCCAAATTTGATGTGTCGCAAATTCCATTGGATCATCATGTTCCCCAGTTTGTTTTTGTGAAAGAGGCGGGGATGGAATACTCTGGAAGCTCCCTTTATACGGAACTGACCTGAAAAAAACACGACACGAAACGCAGTACTACAGGCATATTTCCCTCGGCGTGTTTGTCAGCCATTTTCCGAGAATCTGGCCCTTAAATCAAGATGAATTTGCACTCAGGATACTTTATAATGACTGGGATACCCCGTGAAACTCCAAACATATTTTCATTTGTCGCTATCCTCTGAAAGACCGGCACTAGAGCAGGAACGCGAAGCGGACGGGAGGAGCGGGCCGAGTCACGTGGAGTTTCAAACTCCGCTGCTATCCGATTCTGGTATCGGACACCGCCATCAGTATTGAGCCAGGTTCCAGAGGTCTAACGGATCTAATCTCTCAAGTTGTCAAGTATTTGTTTTTTGCAGACCCCTAAAAAGTCAGGATCCAGATAACGGATCTAATCTGTGGTGTTTTCGAGTATTTGTTTTTTGCAGACCCCTTTAAGATGCAACCACTGAACTACTCAGGTTGGGGGACCTTACTGGAGTAAGGTGAAAGTGTCGGATCAAAGGTTGAATAAGCCGATTGATTGATGGTCGATACGGAAAATTCCGCCCCTCATCAGGTTTGGATGTTGCGCCTTTATTCAAGGATCAGACCCAACGACGATGATTGACCAGCATGGACTATTATTTACTAATTCTGATGCTATTTATTGAGATACACAGTTGAGGTGAAAAAAAAAAGATTCGGCGACGGCCATCACTCAAGATATGATCGCAACACTCGGTTGACAGCGTGGTGCTCCTTGCCTTTCAATTTCTCGAGTCTCCCGCCAATCGACCGATGCAAAAGGATATAATTGGCCCTCGTTCTATGGACTCTGCAACACGGGAACCTCTGCCGACGACCCACTTTATCATACCACAGCCCCTTGCCCAAGTCCTAATTTTAATATTTTATTTATCACGAGAGCTCGTGGTGTGCCCTGAATATTCCATATATTAATGATATATTCCACACGACTGACAGGCTACGTCCCGGTAGACAGTCTTTCCCTCCCATCCTCTTCCTCCTTCCTCCCCATTTTTGTGAGACCCTACCGCGAAAATGGCAGACCCCATTTCTGTTACTACGACATTCATCACCCTCGCGACTTTCATCAAAGACTTGATCGAGTTGGGTCAGGACATCAAGCGCTCGATAGAAAAGGTACGGGACTGCAAGTGTGGGTAGTCATGTACAGTATGTTAACGCAAAACAGGTTGGAGAGAATAAACGGCGGATCCGAGACCTGACAGAGGACATTCTCCGTACCTTGGCAAACCTGGGTAATGTTTTGGATGGCTATAAACCGCTTTCCAGGAACCTCAGCTTCTTGTGGCACTCGGAGATCTCAAGGCGTGAGTTTGTGATATTTACCGGTGTGACGGCTTTCCAACCTCTTCTTTTTCTAGGAACATGTTACACGTCCTCTCTGTCGTCCGCACAATCGCTCCTGTAGAGAGAATTTCTGGCATACGCCGCATCAGGTCCCAATTCAAGCACTGGTTGAAACGCGAAGGTGTGGAAAGGGAGATTCAAAATCTGAAGGAGCATATCAATAAATGCTACGCCCAGTTCACGGTGAGCGTGTCATTTTAGTGAAACCAGTGAGAAATCCTGACATGAAACTAGGTGTTCTCTGGCGCTCGGATGGAATTTGCGGCGCATCGCCTTCAACAATCGATACTCATAAACAACGTAGAAAACCAAATCAAATTGCGGCGCCTCGAGAGCATGATGGCAGGATTGCTGCTTGACACGCAATTCGGAATGAGTGTGGTTCAGCGAACGGCAGAAATCATATCATCGGTAAGTTAAGAATCCTCTCTGTCGTGAAATGCACATTGACTCAACTTCGGTCAGGATCCAACTCATGAAACCCTGGAATCTAAATATCTCTCTGCGCAGACTATGCGACTTGTGGATTCCCTCGAAAAATTGACTGCAACCCATGGCTTGAAATTTGAAATCTCCCCTTGGGACCCAGCGGAAACGATGGATATTCGGTTTCTGGAACCTGCGATGCCGATCCATGTTCTCCATTCCGTCCTTGGCATGGTCCTACAAGTACAGGACGATCTGGCCCATTTCTCAGGGGAGGCCATAGCCAGCGACTTGCTTAAGCTAGGCTCGCACCTCTCCATGTTCGGAATGCATTCGGAGGCTACGGCCGCAGACACAGTTACGGTCAAATTCCTCCGCTACTTAGCTGTTGGCGAAAATTTTGTTGGGATCATACCACGTCTCGCGTTTGCGCTCTCAACCCTGTCTAAGCGATACCGCAATCAGTCCCGACACAACCTCGCACTGCAGGCCACCCAGCAATCTCTTGGCCTGTGTCAGCTCCTTTCGGAGCTCTCACCTGGAGTAGACAGTCGTCCGGTACTTCTTTCGGCGCTGGTTACCCATTCACACAATGTGTTGGCCGGGGGCCAGCTACACGATGCTGCTTCAACCGCTCAAAATGCGGTTATATTATGCCGACCAATCCTCTCAGAGATACTGGCCTCAAATTCCTTCGTTTCCGGCTTCCAGAGCGTGTCGCCGGAACACGAATGGAGAGCGGTCAAATCGTGCGAGGCACTTTTCACCTATGCTAAAGTGCTTTCACTGTCTGGGCACCACCTCGAGGCGCATAGGACAGCGAAAGAGGGACTGCAGACAGTGACCAAGTTTGCAGGTTCCATACGGCCACCATCTGCGAAGAGCATGAACGCGATATTTTACCAGTTGTGCAAAATGGCCGAGGCCGGCGCGCTTTCTCTCTCCATCCTTACAGATACCGTCCATCTATACGGTAAAATCAGCCACATCTATCAGCAAAAATTCACAGTACAGTTCTTACCAGTCTTGTACGCCCATGCCCATCTCAGCCATCAGGAGGATTATACCACCGGAATCGGCACGGCCCCCATACAACCTGTGTATATTCAACGCCAACCTACAATGCAACTCATGGAAGATGATGCCATGCAGGCATTTTACATCTCGACCTCCCCGACGGAACAATGGAGCCCAATTTCGCCGCTGGTTTACCATTTCTTCACAAAGCATTTTGACGTCGCCCAGGGTGTCATGCGGAAGATTGTCCGGTCTTTGATAACGAATCCTGGACCCGCCAGCGTCCCGAGGAGTCTGTCCTTTACAGTCGCTAAAATCTCCGACACACTTTCGTCCGTCTCTCTTCCTCAGCAGACGATCCTCCTGGAAATAATAAGGGAACTTGTCGCGCACCTTCGGGTCATAGTAAACCTGACTGTCAAAGAAGAGCGCGACCATTTTCTCTACGCGCTTTGGTGGTATTGTTGGGCTCTCTGGTCGCCTGGCTGTCTTGAGGAAGCACTTTTGATAAGCGACGAAGCGGTGCGGTGCATTCGTTCGACTGCAGAAATCCCGCCAAATAGCGCAGAATTGGATGATTGGCTGCTTGACCAGGCCTCCATCCTGTTCGATATGGGGAGAATGACGGAAGCAGAGAACGTTCTGGAGACTCTCACTATTACTGATGGAGATATTGATGATCCTGGGTATTCCTACCTCTTCGTGCGCTCCCAAATCCTTCGGTGTACAGGCAGATATGAGGAGGCTTTTCTGCTTCTCAACGAAGCAGGTCCAATGAAGGAAATCACAAGGCATATTATCGACGCTGACCTACCAGCTGTCTATCTCGAACTCGGTCGATTGCAGGGAGCAATCAGCTGTGCAGAGCAGGTGGTGGCTGCATGCAGAGGTGGCCTAGAGGATACACATCCAGCGGGGGAAGAAGAGGCTAACTTGATCCTTGCCTACGCGCTCACCACTCTTTCAACCTGCCTTGCAGCGGGTGGCCGCGATGAGGAAGCGCTTGCTGCTGTCCACGAAGCTGCCAATTTAGTCCTTCCGTTTCAAACTTCCTTGATCAATGGGCCGACACTAGTTCGACCTCAAGAAATAATCGCAGGCGTCTGGCAGGTCTTTTCCCTTCGTCTGAGAACTGCGGGACAAGTGGCAGAGGCGCTCTCATCCGCGGAGACGGCAACGAAGTTGTATCGTGAGCTGGTTTTGCTAGCACCACGCCATCTTCCGACCCTCGCGAGTAGTCTCCAGAATTTGGCTTCAGTATTGTGGGACAGTGCCAGGCGAGAAGAGTCGATCGTCGCCTGCAGAGAGGCGGTTCAAATTACTCGCTGGGTTGCCGAGAGCGAGAAACACTCCATTCCATCACTGTGCGACGCTTTGGAACAGCCGACGACAATCAATGCCGATGAAGGGGATAAGCTCGGTGCTTCTGAAGTAGTTACAGAGTTGGCTAAAATTTGGATGAACAACGGGCCCGAAAGAATCACACCTCAAAAACCTGTCTCTCAGGACTCCCGAGATCCGGAGAGCGTTGAGGTAACCTCAGAAGAGCGAATAGAAATCGGGAGCGTGAAATTGAAGACCATACCCAGTGTAGGTGACATTCTTTGGTGGATTCTACTTGGGGTTTTGAACATAGCTGTTGCCTTGATTCAAGGGAAGCCGATGTTGGAATGATGCCAAAGTCGCCGAATGTCGAACGTCGCAGCGATCCGGTTATTTCGTGTAGCTTCTGTCGTTTTCAGCGATGTAACGTGAATTGAAATATACGAGATTCTGTTTGGCAGTACTGTACACAAACTATCAAGAAGGCGAGGGTCATTCACTGCAAGTTATGTTGTGTTCCAACCTAATCAAAGGTAACAACAGCTTCTCCGTCCCTTGTTCCGGCCAATATCTTACGCCAGGCATTCGGCGGGATGTTGCGGAGAAGGGGTCTAAGGAGATGTTATCTCTGGAAACAAACATAGAGAAAGCGAGGAGAACGTACGGCCGCTGAAATGGATCGTTATTCTGGAGCTCCTGCATCAGGAGCACTTGCTCGCGGAGATCTTCAAAGGCAAACTCGCGCGAGAGCTGCGCGACGATCATGTTTGGTGTTATCTCCCCTTTTCTCGCCACGGACAGCCAACACATGTAATGTGCGATGACCGCGACGGGTGCGCGCTCACCGGTGGTCATTGCCATCTCGCGAACCGCACGGAAGGCTGCCTGCTGGTATGTACCCGCGCCGAAATTGATGTCCACTGGCTTATTGTTTCGATCATTGAGGAAGTAGTCAGCCACTGGGCACTGATTGAGCCTTGTAACCTGCGATGTGAGGGCAGGCGAACGTTTAAAGCCGTTTTTGGGGAGGCCAATGCCCTTGTTGGAATCGGGCCCGTGAACGGGATGGCCGACAGGCTCTTTGACGGTATCGAAATCGAGCGGTTTGCCGCACATGGCTTTATGCCGAAGCTTCCAGTCTGCTTTCTGGCACGCTCTGACAAACGCGGTGGATCAGAAAGTTTCACGCGGAAGGAAATGGAGTTAGGATAAGGTAACTAACGCAGAACAGTACAGCACTTGTCGTTGCATCGTTTCGAAGCACAGTTTGCACCGCGAGAACTTCACCGAGCCGTCGGAGGGCTCGGCCTTCTTGCAGCCCAGGTGTGAGCAATGAGCCAAGCGCTGGTCCATACGCTCCTTATGGCCGTCTTTGGCGTCTTTGAGCCGGGTCCTCGCAGCATCGGGGCCTATGATTGCTTCCAAGAACGCTTTGTGCATGAGTGCCGAAGGGTCCTTCCGATACTGCACCGATTTGTGCTCCTTCATCACGATCAGTTCCGGGGGGGTTCGCCCGAGGAAGGACCGGAGCGTAAAGTGTATAACATGACCTGAGGTTGAAATAAGTCCTAATTACTATCGGGGACCATTGTGACGCACGCACATATCAGTTTTGTTCGAAGCAACAAAATCTGGGAGAGAGCGACTTTCTTTATATCTGTATCGTTTCGCTGTTCTTGTTCGGCCGCGAAGGCATCCCACCCGGGGTGAGAGACGTAGATCGGTCTGCTGGGGATGAATGAGACGTCGTCGATCATCACCGATTTCAGAAGATCGAGGAAGATTTTGCCATCAAGGCGCAGGCGCGAGAGGCGGAGCTCCGGGGCGCAGTAGGCGCGGGCGTCATTCAGATTCCGCGCCTTGGAGCACACCCCTGCCATTCCGCGGAGAATATGCTCTCTGCGCAAGTCCGCACTGGCTTGCATCCACTTTACTTCGAGCTTGCCCGAATCGAGGTAGGGAAGGATCTCTTTCGTGAGATCAAACTGGACTCCGCAGGTGTTGTTCATCAGTGTCTGATGATGAGAGAGTGCTAGGTCTGCACGTCGCGGCCGCGAGAGGTCTGCAACTTCAGTTTGGAAGCAATGCATCGGCCCTGCAGGAAACGTGTTAAAACCTCCTTGTCGCAAAAAGGTTTCCCAGTCCGCGTTCCATTTCTCTGGATTGGCAAGTGCATCTGAGGGCAAAGGTGGGAGGAGAGGAATCACTTGTACATTAGCCATTGAGAGACTAGTCACTAGTACTGAAGAGTCGGTTTCCATTGGGTTTCTATATAGGGACGTGAAAACAACTACGCACAAACAACTGCACCCACACCTCACGACTCGGACATGGCACTGCTGGTTCCACTGCTCCCCCTGACATCGGATGCCCTGGCTGATCCAGAGAAATGGAACTCGGACTGGGAAGCGCACTTACGACGCAGCTTCAATATTTTTCCCGCAGGGCCAATGCTTTGCTTTTATACAGAGGTTGCCTACCTCTCGCAGCTGAATCTTGTAGACGAAGCATTATCCCATTATTCTATGGCCGTGAACGATACGTGCGGGGTCCAGTTTGATCTCACGAAAGACGCCGTTCGCTTTTTGAGTTCTGACGATCTCGAAGCAAAGTGGCTGCGGGCCAGTCCGGACCTACGCAGAGAGCACCTTCTCCGCGGAATGGTCGGTGTCTGCTCTAAAGCCAGGAATCTCAATGAAGCTCGTGCATACGCCCCAGAGATACGCCTCTCGCGCCTGCGTCTCGACGGCAAAGTCCTGCTCGACCTGCTGAAATCGGTGATGATCGACGACCTGTCCTTCGTCCCCAGCACACCTATCTATGTCACGCACCCTGGATGGGATGCGTTCGCGGAAGAGCAGAGGAAACAGAATGATACAGACGTCGGGAAAGTCGCTCTCGCCCAGATCCTGTTGCTGCGAACCAAACTGATATGTGCGTAACAATGGCTATGGTGCTTTGATAACAATGTGGACTAATTCCAATCGATAATAGGTCATGTTCTGCACTTTACACTCAGGTCTTTCCTCGGGTTAGACCCCCCGGAACTGTTTGTGGTGAAGGAACACAAATCAGTGCAGTATCAGAAGGATCCCTCGGCACCTATGCACAAAGCAGTCTTGGAAGCAGTTTTGGGCCCCAACGCCGCGAGTACATGGCTGAAAGACGCCAAAAACGGCCACAAGGAGCGTATGGAACAGCGCTTGGCTTGTTGTTCCTACCTGGGCTGCAGAGAAACCCAGCCTTCCGACGACTCGGTGAAGTTCTCGCGCTGCAAACCGTGCTTCGACACGATGCAGCGGCAGGTGCTATACTGCTCTGTGTCAGTTCATTTTCCGGCTCTTTTCTTCACTTTGTCTAATTTATTGGTGTCGCACGCTTACTTGTTTGTCAGAAAATGTCAAAAGGCCGACTGGAAGCTTCGGCACAAGACCATATGCGGCAAGCCGCTCGATTTTGATAGTGTTGACAAGCCTGTTGCTCATCCTGTTTATGGCCCCGATTCCAACAAGGGTATCGGCCCCCCTATTAACGGCTTCAAACGTTCACCCGCGCTCATCTTGCAAGTGACACGACTCAATCAGTCCCTTGCTGCCGATTATTTCCTCAATGACCGCAACAACGAGGCGCGCCAGATTAATGTCGGTGAGGGGACGTACATACAGGCGAACTTCCGCACTATCCGCGAGAAGGCGATGACCACGGGCGAGCCTGCACCCGTCGCGATTATCGCACATTACATGTGCTGGCAGTTTGCGGCAAGGTTTGCGGCAAATAATTTGGAGATAACACCGACCATGATCGTCGAGCAGCTCGCGCGCGAGTTTGCCTTCGACGATCTCCGCGAGGCGGTGCTCCAAATGCAGGAGATGCAGCATAGAGATCCGTTGAAGCGGCCGTGCGTCCTCAGTACTGTCCCCATTAGTGTTCATTTTTGTGATAATATTTTTTTAGGTGTCTCCTTCGCAATACACCGCCAGATGCCTGGCGCCAGATGATGGCCGGGACGAAGTATCTTGAAGCTGTTATAACCTTCGATTAGGCGGAACGGCAATATGTATGGCGTGCAGTGGATGATCAGCTCTGGCTTCTTGATAATGTGTTTGAATGATCTTGCACATTGGAATTCTATGTTTGATACGGACAAGCTTCACCGGAACACCAAGCGTCGAAGAAAGTCTAAACGTGCACTCGTTCACTCTATAAATCTCCACAGATGAACGTTCAACGTCGGACTTGGGCAGAGATCGCCCCAGCATCCGGAGCGTAAGTCACTTGGAACGGGGATGCGCATCTCGTCGAGGTTCTTCTGAAGTTCGCAATCTACAACAAGTTTCTTGAACCTGAATAGCACGTAAAATTTTCCCGAGCGTGGTTTCTCAAGTCAAAAAAGCAGTGGGAGCACCCGGAGCAAGCCGCGAGATTTGAGCCGAAATAGATGTCATCCTCGATCTTGCTAGTATATGAGTTTTTTTGTACACTTTTGGGTTACTGTTCTTTTCTGAACCATTTGGAAATGCGAAACCCGAATTTATGAGCAGATGTTGATCTCCCCTCGCGAATCGGAACAAATCGAAATGAAATTGGATGTAAAACTAGCACGTCCGAAGTGGAATAATCGAGCAACGCTCGTGCGTCCGCGTCGTCCAAAGAAGTATCGATGCACATCTTGAATCCTAAAATTCTGGATCAAACATCGAACAAAAAATCCTCCTCGTCAACCGGCCCCACGAGCGGTACGACGGGTTCGAATTCTCCGACAGGTGCAGCAGGCCGTTTCTGTATCGTCGCAACGCGCCCCCTGGCACCTAAAAGTGGTTTCCCGGCCGTCGAAGCACCTCTCCGTAATGTCACTGGAACGCGTGTTCTCGACGTAGCAGCCTTCACTGGCGCCGGTGATACTGTAGCTTTCGATGCGGCACTTATTGGAGCGCGTCTCAGGCCAGACGTAGAGGGGAGGGGCTTCGATGTGCCGAGTAGAGGCTGGGACTTTTGTGTGGCCGGCGCAGGTCGTACTGAGATTGCGGGATGGGGCTGCGTGCGAGTGGCGGGCCGCTTGGCAGCGGACACCGACGTCGAGGTCCCGGGGCGCGATGTGCCTACGCGAGAAGGCTGGTTGGAGGTTACCGTTACCGTGCGCGACGGCATCGGAGTAGCTGCATCGAGGAACGGATCGTCTGATTCTACAGCATAATTTTATGAGCTGTGTTCATAAGACAGAATAATTACATACGGAGCGCAGGGAGGGCGAATTCGGGCATAGAGCATGCGTATGCGTCCTCCAATGGGTCCAATTCGGCGGGTGGCGTGTCGTTGTAGTGGTAGGAATGCGCAAGGTCTAGCAGGCGCGCGCCGACCGCCTTGTAGTCGGGAATGGAGAAATCAAATGGTGGTGTGTACGATGTGTCTGCGTGTAGTGAACAAGTCAGCCACATAGAACAAATGGTGGAAAGGTCAGGCGCACCGAGAGAGTTGGGTGGCATGTACTCGATCTCGTCATAGTCGTCCTTCGGCTCCAGGACGGCGGGAGGCTCCTCTGCGGCGGGGATGACAATATCAAGCTCGCTGACGTCCCACGGGTTGCCGTTTACGAGGGGAGTCTGGAAGTTCAGGTTCTTGCTCGCGCTGCCACGGGGTGCACGGACGTGCTTCCGCGCTGAGCTCGGGCGCGCCACACTGTCGGGTGTATCGTTCGGATGCAGATGCGAGGCAGACGCGGGCTTGTTCGCATCGAGAAGAACTAGCTTTGCGATCTTCTGGCCGCCCGGCAGCGGCGTGTTGAACTTGCTCACCGCGTCGCGATTTGGAAACGGAGTTTTATCGACCAGAGGACGGGTCACCAGGCGAGTTGGATTTTTGGAAAACGTATCTTTGGCTGATTTTTGCGGTTCTAAGGGACCAGATGAGATTTCAATATGGAAAACAGCGGGCCACTCACGAACGGAGTGGGGCTGCACCGGCGCCATGTAATTCTGTTTCCCCTTCCCGTGGACAGTCATGGGTCCACGATGGACGACGTTCTCTCTCCCTGGCGTTTTTGCGGCCATTCTCCCGTCGGAAAACTGCATTGGCCGAGAGGACAACATGGTGGTTCGCGTCACAAACTGAAATTTGGCGAGCATCAACACACCTCGTGACCTCGGGAAATGCCGCTCGGCTTTGGATCGGAAGTTGATCGGAAGGACAATTCCTTGAGCAACGTTGAAGAGGGAGGGATGTTTATTCGGATTCCTGTAGATGGAGGGAATTTCAGGAAGAGAGAGAGCTCGACTTTTGCCCGGGGTCTTGCGACGACATTCACAAGAAGCCTTGGTTCTCAGTGAGAGTCAAAACGAGCCGTGCCAGTGATTTTCAAGGCACCTGGGGAAAGGGGTGAAAATAAAAACGACGCGAGAGACAGTAGCCTGGATTCTTAGGTTGAAGACGCTCAGCAGTCAGACCTGGGCAAGACCTGGGTGCAAATTAAGCCGCAGGTAGTAAGTTCCTGATTGGGACCACCGCAGTAATATATCCTCCTCCTCCTCCTCCTTTAAATTGATATTGCCTCTGGGGTCCGGTTCGCGTCATTGATACCGGAGCCGTCGGAATGATGAAAAACGAAGCGAGAAAGGACGGGTCTTATAATCCGCGTCGCCGTTGCTTTTGTCCGAAAGAGGAAGGTTCGACCCCGGAGAGGACATTCCTGCTCATATGAGAGTCATATATACGGCTGGGTAACCCGGGTAGACGAGTTTAACTTGAGCTTTATCTTGTCTTTAAGGAGAGAAAGCAAAAGTTGATTTAGTGAGATACAGTATTCAACTCGTCCGAACTAGTAGATCTAGCAGAAAATATCCCAGAAGATCGAATCCCAGAGCCTTGTTCGCGTCGTGTGAACTGGAGTCAAATTCATTCAATGTCATATCTTCCAACTCGTGGATTGACATTACTGACCTGTAGCCAGTCGTCAACGTTGCCGCATGAAAGGAACAAGGTGTGCTCCTCCAAAGAAGACCGGAATTTTGAGGTGTACCATGGATCCCAATCAGAGGCTGCATCGGTGGGTAATGCACAGATAGGACGATCACGGAGCCTGAAGACAATTCGATCCGCGGAAGGACGTTGCGCTGGTTCAGTCTTCCAGCATTCCGTCATGAGATTCCAAACATCATCGGAGATACTACTAGAGCGTGTTGGTCGCTGGTGGTTCATGACGCGTAAGATCACAGCGCCATCGTTGCTAAGTTCATGGAATGGAAGGTTTCCGGTGAGTATCTGCATTAGAATGATTGATGAACGAGTCAGCGCAGAATTTATGGACAAACTAACCTCATAGCAGACGCAAGAAAATGCATACACGTCTGAGGCAAAGCTGTTTGGACAATCGTTTTGGAGCAACTCAGGAGCTTGCCATCGCATCGTTCCTCCAGCTTTGAAAGTGGGTGTGGTCAACAGGAGGACCTTTGAGTCTGTCACCGACGATAACCCGAAATCCGCAAGTACCGCACGCCCAGAACGAGTTACAAGAACATTAATCTGCGTGCGGGTTAATGCGTAGTGAAAGAAGAAAAATCGAATCCCACAGCTTTGAGATCTCCATGTACGAGCTTGAGACCATGCAAATGTTGCAAACCAAGAGCGACGTCAAGGACCTGGACCCGTAAGTTGATACTCAAGCTATATGTGTCTGAAAACCTCACCAAGGTCAGGCGATTGAGTCCGGGAGGATTGGTCTTGAGGTAGCGAGCAATGTTCCCGTTTTCCATCCAGGGAGAAACGAGGCACAGTCGGCGTCTGGAGTCCTCTAGGTAATATACGCCGAAAAAGGGCAGTAAATTGGGATGAGACAGCTGTCGCCAAATGAGAGCTTCGTGATAGAATTCCTAAGCCATCGGTTAATCTCGTGTATACCTATGGGACGCCACTTTTGATCGCCTCATAACTGACCTTAAAGAGCGCTTCGACGTCAGCCTCTTGGAAAACCCGCATCACTTTGACGGACACCGTTTCACCGTGGACCAACCCCTTCCAAACATCACCGAAACTTCCTGCGGCCACTTGGTGACCTTCGAGTTGCAAATCCGAGAGAGCAAAGCACCGCGGATGCCGTCCAGACCTGGTCGAAAGCTTGAGCAAAGCCGTCAGGATCACCGGCCGAATACCAGCGTCTAGAAGCGGATAATCTAGAAGCTATGGAGAACTTATGCGTAAGTCAGCGGAAAGTCAATGCGAAAATGATTTACATCTTGCAGGAGGTCGAGAAGTTTTTGTGCGTGGTCATTATGGACCTTGAGAAATTCTCGATATGCGACAGTGTCACGAAGAATGACAGCGATTTGAGCACAAACACACCGAATGTCCGTGTGGATTACGGCGTTTATTACAGATTTTGGCAAGTCTTTGTCCTGCCATATAACCAATTAGAAGATGTTGAACTTCGAAAGAAAAAAAGGCACCTCGACCAACTTGGAGAACTCAAACGTAGTAGCAAGGACCGAACGGAAATTTACAAGACAGGTTGTAATATCCCAGGTCTTCCAGATGTTCAACTGGACTCGAAAATCATCAATCTGGCTATTGCACCGCCATTATTCATCAAGCACGCAGGGCAGATTTCGAGTGAATCTTACTTGTCGTCACAAAGGTTTTTCAACAGAGATGCAAATAAGGTGGAAATAAAACGCTGAAAATTTTTAGCATCACTGTCATTATTATATCATACGGCGACTGACCAGAGGGAGGGCTTTGGCGAGGTGGTGAACCATATAGACGCTTTCGACCACATGAACCAATGGTATGATGTCGGGGTTGTGAAGGACATTGGTCCGTAGCTGCGCTCTGTTCCGATCCAGCCATATTCGTGGGTGATGCCAATCCACCGTCTCTGGACCCACATAGAGCTTGAAATAGTTGGTACGAACGGGAATCCGACGCTCCGACAAGCAGCGCAAAAATCCATTATCGGTATGCGCCAAGCCGGCGACGCCGATGAATCTATCCAATCCCAGAATTGTATTGACCGCTTGAGACTCTGAATTGGAAGAAGCCCAAAGAACTATAGCCCCTACGCGTATCGCCGTATCGTATTCCGGCGGATCTAATCGGGGGCGCGAGGGTTGGTGAGTAGACGCTACCAGGCGAGCCCATTCTTTGGAGTCCAACAAGATAATATATTCCCGCCACGACGCTGGATAACGATCAATCCAAGAGCAGTCTACCCCGGTCGGAGAGATAAGCTTTGGGCGTAGCGTCTGTTCGTCTGTGTCATCCCATGACCACAGACCCAAATGTTCATCAAAGTTGGAACCAATGATAGCTAGAAGAGTGTCGATGCTCTTCGACTCGAGGGTTAAATATTTGGTTTGGATTTGGAACGCCACCCAGAGAATAACAGGCCATATTGCAGGTTCCCCAGCGAAGATAGACGACTCGAACGGAAAAGACGCTCTGTACGACGTGGGATTAAGTGTCTTATCCCCGAGCATTAGTGGAGGCACCCACCTGTATACACAGCTACTGCAGCACCCAATCACACTCTGCACTTGATTCACGCCGTAGTCCAGAATGGCTGTTCACCCCAGGCACCTCCTCGGGTATTACATACGAACCCCAGAGGGGGGTTGTTGTGTATCTAATTAAACTACCTAAGAGGGCGGCCTCTACGGTAGGCTCCACATCTTCTATTACTCATTGAATTGATGCTCATCGCCAGCGCCTCCTCCACGCCTCTGGAGGAGGCGCCGGTCCAGGACCCCTCTCGCCGCTTTCCACGCTTTCTGTACTATTTCCAACACAGGAACTTAAGTGTATTACAGTTGTAACTATCTACATGTTGTGTAGGTAGTACGGGATATAACAACGATGAATATACAGTACATCGGTGCCTCCAGAGGCGCCGGTGCACGACCTCCGTTGCAGCTTCCAGCTCTCTCCGTATCATTTACAGCACAAGACCACAGATGTATTGCAGTGGTAACTACACAGAATATAACAGTAATTATACAATATGTAGGCAAGAAGAATATAATACAGGATGTAGGCAAGAAGAATATACAGTAAGGTCAAGATGGGAAGGATGGTGGGAGGATACAAGATGGTGGTGGGACAGTGTAGTGGTGGGAGGATACAAGAAGGTGGTGGGACAGTACAGTACAGCGACAACAACAAGAAAAGAGAAAGTGCCAGGGCAGATGTACAACAAGAAGCATATAGCGGGGGCGGGCAGCAGCAGGGAATACAGACGGCGACGAAAGGATAGTGATACAGAAAGGAGACGATGCCCCGCTCACGCGCCCGGCGGCGGCGCGCGCCTCAACACGGCGGCGGCAGCCATTATCATCGCCTCGACCTGCGCGGGGTCCATCCCGGCGAACTCGGGGGGTAGGGCGAAGCCCGCGACAGGCGCGGGGGGCGGGGGGTTGTGCGGGCGCTCCCCCGTCATCCTGCGCGATGTGCCCGGCGGGGGGTTGTGCGAGGGCGCGGGGCGCGACATGCCCGGTCGACTGGATCCCGCCGAGGGCTGCTTTGCGGTGGTGTTGGGCTTCGGCCTCTTTGAGGGCGGCGTCGTGAGCTCCACCCCGTCGAAACGGAGGATGGCGGCGGCGGGCTTGGCGGGCTTGGCGGCGGCGGACTTGGCGGCAGCGGACTTGGCGGCGGCGGGCTTGGTGGCGGCTTGATTGGCGGCCCTGGACCTCGTCTGACGGGGGGGGACGTCTTCCGCGACAGACTCGGCGCCGCTGGCCTCGCTGTACTCGCTGTCGCCGTCATCCGGGTTACCGTGTTTGTGGCGCGGCGCGCGGCGAGCGGGGGCGTCCTCGGCGTGGGGCGTGTCGTAGCGGCGCCTGGGCCGGGAACGGGCGATCGGCTTGTCGTCGTCGCTGTCGTCGTCGTCGTCGCCGGGGCCGCCATTCGAGGCGAAGCGAACATTGCCTTGCAGAGGGGCTTCGCGGCCGGTGCGGGGCGGGGTCTTGGGAAACTCCTTCTGCACCCGCCGTGCGTGCGTGATGTTCACACGGCGGGGAGAAGAGGGAGAGGCGGGTTCACGACCGCCGCCGACTTGGGTCTTGGTCTCTGGGTTGGGGCCCCGCATCCTCTTTGCCGGCGGGGGCGACGTCTCGTCCTCCGGCTCCGGCTCGTCACGCTCCTCGCTCTCGTCCTCGTCGACCGCAGCCGCCTTCCTCTTCTTCGCGGGATCCGCCCTCTTCTTCCCCGCCTTGACTTCATTCTGGGTGGGTGGGGGACAAAGGAGGGTGGCGGGCTCGGCGAGGTCGTACGTGGCCTCCCACGTGGTGTTGTCGCCGGCGGTGCAGTGCACGGGCTCGGCGGTGGTGGTCCAGAAGGCGCGGACGGCGGCGCTATCGGGGTTGCCAGGCGGAGGCGGGAGCGTGTAGTCGTGCGACAAAATAACGAAGTTTCCTATCAGAGATAAGTTAGTGTGTGACATACGGAGCGAGCAGGGAGACGTACGATCACCGGGCTGATACGCTACGCGCTCGAAGCGCAGCCCCTCCCCCGGCGTCGAACGCGCTGCCAGGGCCACACGGATGTATCGACGCTCCCCGCGGGTCCATGAACCGCTTCCTTTCATGGGAGACGCCTCCGACGGGAGGCGGACGTTGGCGGGGTAGCCAGTGATGCGGTGGTTCTTCTCGAGCAGCAGCCCCGCCATCACTGTCCAAGAAAAACCGTTGTTATTATTGAAGATGTCCTCCCCGAGATCTTCCACCGACGCCATGCTCATGACGTGCCGGACGTCCTGCGTGTCCTGTGCGTTGTTCTGAATCTCGCACGGAAACGCGGTCGTCGAGGACTTGGCGCCCCTGCGCAGCGTGGGGGTTTGAGTCGGGAGCCTGGCGGCGGCGGCTTGCGCGGCGGTCTCGGTTGTGTCGGCTGTGAGGGAACCCGCCGCAGTCCCGGTGGCGTCGACCGTGGTGAGGGACGCGGGGCGCTCCTCGGACGTTGGGACAGTGTGGGCGGCACTGGAGGAGGCGGTGGGGGCGCGCGACGTAGCGGCGGTGCTGGGAGGGACGCCGCGGCGCAGGGGCGGGGTGGAGGTGGCGGCGGGCGCGGCCCTCATGCTCCTGCGTATCTGTGCCTGCTCATTGATCATCACGGTGCTGCTGGGCGGTTAGCCGGAGTTCAATAAAGGGAATGCGGAAGGGGACATACGCGGCGGCGGTCCTCGCGATGCCAAGGATCTCGTCTTCTCTGGTGGCCAGTCCGTTGTATATGGCCTAGGGAGGCAGGTAAGCAACGCAGCGGGTAAGGCGAGCAATTCACGTACCTCTGCTATTCCGGGAATGCCGATAACGCGCGCCAGTTTATCATCCTCGTTTGTATGGCCGCCGACGAAGAAAATGCAGGCGAAGAAGTCGTCCACGCGGTTGCGTTCGTTCTGTAGAGGTAGTTAGTTAGTAGCCGTTGGTAGGCTAGGTGAATGCTCACCATTCTTTCGAACGCTTTAACAGCGGCCTTGAAACGCCGGTTGCGGGCTTGTAATGTGTCGTCGGCGGCGCCGCCCATTTGGAAGAATATGGAGAGCGTCTCATCGGCCTTCTCCTCCCCGCCCCGCGCGTCCACGAACGCCTTGTAAGCACGACTGAGCTCGGGGTTGCTCAGGGATGGGACGGGACTCGCCGACGTGTACGAGGGGTTGAGGCGCCGCCGCTCCCTCAGGCGATTCTTGTCGTCGTAATTGGCGAAGCGCTGATATAGATTCCAGGTGTTTCTACCTGGGCGGAGGCCGGTATGCTCCTCTTGGTAGAACTGCTTGAGAGCAGCGCTGTACGACACGCCTGCCTCGGATGCGCATTGGACGAGGCGTTCGCGAACGAGGGCGAAGCCACGGTCCAAGGCCTCGCGTTGCGCGCGCAGCGGTCGTCCGCCAGTGGGCGCTGCGTCTTCCTCGCCGTCGTTTGGATCCTCCTCCGCGTCCGACCCGTCCATGTTGGGGGTTTGGGCGTCCACCGACTCCACCTTCGGCTGCGGATGATCCAGGGGGAGAGGCGTGCGGCGGCGCGAGGCGTCCCAGTTGGGCGGTGGGGGGGGCATTTCGTTGGTGGTATAGCCGCCCTGACTCAAATACTCTGGTAAAGAACCGCGGAACTGGTCGGGCGGGATTGGTGTATAATCCTGCGCCGGCGTCGCCGCGCGCTTCGCTGATGGCTGCAAGGAGGATGCTCGCATGGGCGTTGGGCCGGCAAGAGTTGGCGGCACGACCGCGTGCTGCCGAGGCGCGGGTGTCTCCGACCGCGCCTGCCTCCTCGGCTGCACCGTCAACGTCCCAGCCCCCTGCTGCGGGATCGTCGTGGGCCCCGTTTGAAACGGATTGGCGACGGGGGCGGCGGCGTCTTTGGGGGCAGTGGGGTTCGCAGAGACATGGGGAGCGGCGGCGGCGGCGGCGCTGTCGTACAGCGGCTGTTTTGGGCCGCGGCGGGCGGCGGCGGCGGCGGATCTGGGGAGGGGGGCGGCGGCACTGGGGAGGGGGGTGGCGGCACTGGGAGCGACGGCATTGGCGGCGGTGGCAGGTCTGGGGAGGTGAGCGGCGTTAGAGGGAGCGGCGGCGGCGTTGGTGCCTTTCGTGCGGCGCTTGGCGGGGGCGGCGGAGACGGAGCCCTCGTTGCGGCGTTTGGCAGGGATGGGGGAGACGGGGCCCTCGTTGCGGCGCTTGGCAGGGACGGGGGAGACGGGACCCTCGTTACCTTCGCCCTCGGTGGCTTCAGCCTGGGCCTGGTACGACTCCTGCCGCCGTTTTTGAGCCTGAAGGCCAACACGCTCGGCGTTGGGGGACGGCGTGATCGTTTGGCGGAGGTCGTAGCGCCACCCGCCGCCGACCTGTTCGTCCTGTTCCTGCGGCTCGTCCTCGTCGTAATCGAAGTACTCCCCGCTCCTCCCCGTGAGGTCGGTGAAGTCGTAGTCGGTCTCGGGCTCGTCCTCGAGCGTCGCAATCCCGGGCGTGCTCAAGTCAGCGGTGGCGTTTGGATCTGGGAATGCGAGGTGACTGGCGGCGGCGTCGGGGTTGTAGTCATCGTCGCCTGGAAAGGGACCCCGAAGAATGTCGCCGTTGCTGGCGAAGTCGTACTCCCCTTCAAGGCTGGGGGAGGGCTGGCTGCGCGCTACAAGGAATCAATCAGGGAGCTGCAAATCAAAGGGGCCAAAGTACGTACCTCCTCCTTGGCTCACTCTCGCTGGGGACTCTTCCAGCGCGACGCCGTCATCGAAAAGAGCGCTCGCGGGCGGCATAGCGCCGCGGGCCATTGTTGAATCGAGGGGGGCGGGTTCTTGACGCGTCTTTTTTTTGGGGGGCAGGTAGTTTTTGAACGACGCTGGACGCGTCTTTTTTTCAACGACGCTGTTGTAGCACACATAGGTTAGCGGAGGAAGCCTGGGGATGCGTTGTTGAGCTTACAAGGGTCTTTTTGAGGCGAGCTGGTGGGAGGTGGCGAGCAAGCAGCGGCGCGACGGTCGGTGCAAAACTGTAGAATGATTGATTAGCTCGATGTCGGGTTGCAAACCGGCGAGACGTACCTTGTCGTGTTTTTGAATCAAGCGAGGCGGTGAAATAAATCTGCAGGAGGCTGGTTAGTGCAAAGTAGTGACTGGCTACCCTCGCGCCTAGATTCGAGTTCCAGGGTCGGATCTCTTCACTAGGCGCGAGGGAAGGGAGGCGAAAGTAAAAGCTCACCTTAGAAACAAATGAGAGTGAGTGGGAGGTGGTGGGTGGGGAAGAGAGGCGAGGATGGTGGCTGTGCGTCAAAGTTTGTACTTTGCCACGTCGACGCTCGACCTCCCCGTGGTTGCCCCGCGGCCTCTTACTCACCTACTCGCCGCGGAGAAGCCTCCCGCCGTCCACGTTCGTCGCCACTTACCTCAACAATCAGCAATTCGCCAACCAATCGGATGGCGAATAAACATCAGCCTCCTCGACTTTTTTTCTCTGCGCCGTACTTTACACGCGAGCAGTGGATCTGGGGCTCTCAATGGTATGATATATGGTGCCCACCGCTGTCCATATTTTTTTTACATTTTTCTAGGCACTTAATTTTGGCGTGCACAAAACCGCCCGAAATCCGAGTAAAGTTCCATTATTACCTTGCCTTTCACCACCATCCTCAAGATGGGCCGCACTCCCAAGTACTTCACCGTGGACGAGGCGGCTGCAGGACACCGCGCGCGAGTGGGAAACTACGGCCAGAGCCCCCGGTGAGTCCTTGTCCGCTCACCTTCCCCTCAACACGAATATATATAACTTACCCCTATGTAGCGGGAAACAGGCGCGCGCAGCTGCACGGCAGCCCCGCTACTCGAGGAAGAAGGCAAAAACGTCCCGCCGCCCTCTGTCACCCCCTCCGCCGCCCGCCGACGTTGCCGTGGTGCCGCGCGACCCCCGAATCGCCCAATGGCGCGCGTTTCCGCTCCCTGACGAGGAGGAACTCTTCATGGACGCTCTGCATGGCTCGCGGGGCCGCGATTTCTCCCCCTTGGAGGCCTGGATAGCCGAGCCTCCGTTTGCGGACGACGACGACGACAGGGACCCTCACAACCTCGCCTATCTCTCCTACACCCACAACCTCAAGATTGCGCTTCACGGGCTTCGCCTGCGGCAAGAGCAGGCCGATGATATTCGACGGCGTGCAGCGTTCGCCGCTGGGGAGGAAGAAGGGAAGGCGGCGCAGCAGGAGGAGTTGCGGGAGTTGCTATCGCGTTGGTCGCGGGTGGTGGCGCTCCCGGCGTACGCAGTCGAGACGCGCAAGTATGCAATGTATGTTCATTATACAGGCTGGCTCGCCCGTACCATCCACCGCTTGGATAATTTGGAGTTCTTAGTGTTGTAGTATAAACATTCACATTTCACAATATAACAATTCGATGCAAAATAAAATGATTCTATTCAAAACTAAGTACAAGATGATTAGTATATGAGAAATGTAATTAGCGCGCAGGGAGGGTGAGGACGTGGTCGGTGAGAAGCCGCCGTACATGCCCCATATCCCTCTCTGAGACACTCGTGCTGCAATAGCCGCGCATGAAAGCAGCCATCGTGCACAGCACCCAGACGCCGCAGTCGTAGCCGTTCGTTTGGCGCGGCCGCGCCTGGAGGCGAACATGAATCAGCGGCGACAGAACGTAAGAAACAAATGGATGTACCGGTTCGAACAGGGGGCTCGCCTCCCAAGCGCCGTCCGCCAACCCGATGTTCATCGGGTGGTGCTTGCGTTCCGCGAGACTCAACATGCGAGTTATTAAAGCCATAATTTCCTATGTGGCGCGTCAGAGACAATCAAGACAAGTAGAAGCACGAATGTACCTTCAGATCGCGGCGCCAGCCGCCTCTGGAGGCAAGACTGTCAAAGAGAAACACCCGTCGCTGGTGGACGGGGATGACGGCCAGCACCCAATGCTCCTCCTGAGCCCGATGGATTGGCAGCAGCCAAATAGATTTTTCCCAGAATAAGGTGGGACCAATGTGCCGCCAGATCTCGTCGTCGGAGGCGTTGTATCGGATCCGTCCGAGGTCGTAAGTGCTCAAGACAGCGCAATTCGCCGCCGCGAGGCGACACGGGGAGTCGGGGCGGCTGAAGTGGGCAAGTAGAGCGGCCGCCACACCGTTGAGGCAGAATCCATTCAGGCGGCCGCCGGGGGTGGTCAGAGTATCGAGATCGTCGATGTTGATGGTGTTGCCGCGGCGGCCAGACGGCATCGGCGGACATTGGCGTCGGCGGCGATCCCGGACGATTTCGGTGTGGCAAGTGTTAATTTCAAGCTCTTGGGGTAGGGGAGGATCTGCGACGAGCGCCTGAAGCCCATTTAGTGAGTATTTGATGAGTTACAGTGAGTACGAACCGGGGTTTCCCACCGAAGCTCCCATGTGATGGCTTCGACGCCCGACGTTTCCTCCAACTCGTGCGGAGTCTCCAGCAAGTCGGCGACCAGAAGAGGCTCATCGGTATCGGAGATGAGCCCCGGGTCGAGCTCCTCGGAGGCGACAATGTCGTCATCTTCCTCGGTGTGAGGCCCCTCAAAGAAATCCTCGTCGTCTTCGGGCCGTGGCGCAGCAGATGCGGAGGGTGAGGAATGCGCAAGGGGGCGCTCAGGACTTGCTGCAGGAACTGGCGCGACGTCGGTAATGGCGGTGGGGGCGCCCTGGGGCCGAGGGCGCAGGCGGAGCGCCGGTTCCCAAAGTCTACTCAGATATCGGAGGTCTTGCTGCCGCCGTACCAGCGGGAGATGAAGGTCCGGGTCTGGGAGGTGTGAGGGAGTCGTTAATAAGGACGCCGCAGGAAACGTACCGTTGGCCGCGATAGCCATCGCCACAACAGCAAGCTCCTCTCCCAGCCAACGGCGGAGGCTCATGCGCTCCTCGTTCAAACGGTCCGCCTCCTCGACGCATCGGTCGATGGTGTGTAGGCTGCGAATCCCATCGCGCACGTCGTGGTCCTCGAGCCAACGCGGTATGGGTTCGCTCGCGGATTGAATCCAGACGTCTTCGTGGAGGGCGGGACTGCTGCGCAGCGCATCCAACGTCGTCGGCAGCGCCGCCGGTATGGGAATAGGACATCCGGGAGGGCGCAGCGTTTCGAGCTGTGCGCAGTAGGCGTTGAATTTTCTAATCGCCCTGACCAGAGCCGGCTGGCGCCTGGTTATTGCCTTCCGGGTCGCCTGGTGAAGCTTGGTGCCTACACGGCGGGTGATTAGTCGTCCAACGTTGCACCAAAAGATGAGTGAGGCGTACCGAGAGCCTCCCGTCGACCGGAGACGGCGCGATCCAGTGTTTCCCACTCGTAGAAGGAGCCGACAGCGCGCTTCCGGAGGTTCATCTTGAGATCACGCATTAGCAGCAGCGTGCGTACGAACTCCAGCGGTAGGCCGTCCAGCTCAGGGAAGGTGCCCGCGATATTGAGCGAAGCGTACAAGGCCTCCGCCTGATTGCTGAGCGCCTGGTGGGTTTCTTGGAGGCGCAGGAGTATGATGTGGGTCTCGGCGGCGGCGGAGCCGTCACTAGCAACTGAAGTCTTGACTTCGAGAATCGAGGTCTCGACGGTGTCGATCTGGACCTGGAGTGCCAGAACCTTGTCTAGTTCGCGTTTGAGGCGCGCGGGGGCATCTGAACAAAGGATGAGGCGGTGGAGGCGGCGACCCGTGGGGACTTGAAACGTACGGGCACGAACACTGCTCTGCGCCGTCTTCTGCGCGACCCATTGACGGCGCAGCTCGGACACAGGGACGCGGCAGTCCCGGAGTATCCGACTAGCGCTCGCCAGCTTTGGCGCGATGTTCTTCTCCTGCTGGCGCTGCAGCCAGGCGCCGAGATTCGTGAGGCCCTCCGCATTTACGAACGACATGTAGAGGTCGATCATCCAAATGCGCCTCGAGTTCTGGAGATAAATAAGTACTGCCTGCGGATGAACAAAGAGCACACGCACCCATTGGTTCCTCGTGAGAGGGATAAGCTTCCGTATTCGTGACCAGATGCGCTCGACGCCTTCACCATCCGTCAACCCGCATCCACGCCGCATGCGGGGATTGTAGATCAATTGGCATACCCACTGGTGCCCATACGCGTGCATCACGTTGATGGCGAAGGAGACGCGCTCGCGTAGGCCCGGGGTGAGAAGAGGGAACTGGACAAGACTGGTTAGCTAGAAGCTTTTGAGGGATGAGGAAACAAAAAAAAAGCGCGACGACACCATGACGCATCCACCAGCATCGGCGGCACCTCGATAGTGGCTATGGTAAAGCCCAGTCTATCGCGCCGCCTGATTTCTGGGAGTACGCCGCAGTCGACGCGAAAAGGACGCGCGAAAAGAGAGGAAGAACTTACCAGATTACAACTATTATCCGTAAGGCAGCCAACGTCATATGTTTGAAGGATCGTCGCCTGCGGCGGTAGGTGCTCTTGAACGACCTCTAGCGCCGCTATGATGTACTGCTGCTGCTCGCCGGGGGTGTCAATGTTGCACAGGAAGAGGACCTGCGAATGACGGCAGGTGAGGGCGAAGACGCCGCTGGCGTCATAGCGCTGAGGGTCCGCTTTTTTCTTCTTCTCGTTGGCGGCCTCCCAGGAGGATTCGCAGGCGTCGAGTGCCTCCTGCGGCATTGCGGGGGTGTGGCGGGCGGCTGGCCGCTTCCTGGCGGCGGCTATACGGGCGTTGACGGCGTCCATCTTCGCTTTGGGAATGAAGTAGTCGGGGGTGTATGAGATGGGACCGTCGCCTGCCGACTTGAGGTGGCGATAGCTGAAGCAGCCATCGCCGCCAAGCTGTACATCTCCCCCTCTATCCATACATAGGTCAGAACTGTTCTTCCTGTGTATATGGAACTTACTCGTGCAACGGCCGCCCCCATGTGTCTAGCCCAAAGCAAGCTGGGCACCGCTCTCTTAAAATGCGGTCTGCACGCCCTGGGGTTAACGGCGGGGCCGTCTGCTCGCGGGTTGGCGGAGGACGGTTGGAGGTGCCCGGCGGCGGCGGCGGCGGAGGCGAGGAGGCGGTGTCGGAGTGCGCGGTATCATCCGTGGCATGGTCGACCGCATCGCCCGGGGTATCATCGAGGACGTCTGCGGCGCCTTGCGCTGGCGCTTCCCCAGAAGGTGAGTCGGGCACGGGAGGCGGCACCTGCGCTGGCGCTTCCCCAGGAGGCGAGTCGGACACGGGAGGTGGAACCTGCGAGACGGCGGTCGAATGGAATCCGAGAACAGAGGCGGCGTCTGCGAGGGCGGCAGACACGCGGGCATCAAGGCGAGTCTGGAGGTTGCTCGACCAGAGCACGGCGTTGCTGAGGGCGCGGCGAAATGGATCGGCGGCTCGCAAGCCCTGATTCTAAATGTGGGTGCGGGTTAGCGGTATCTAAGGGCTTGAATACATGCACATACCCGTAATGAGTCCACCGTGAAGCCACGACGGGTGTAAGTCGTGTGGAGCGCCGCCGCGAGCGCTGTGATGGCGTCACAGGACCTCTCAAAGAACCCGCGATATAGGTCCAGTAGATCGATGGACACGGCGGTGCGAGGCTTGGTTGGGGATGCGGGGAAGAGCCCGTGTTGCAGCAGGAGGATGGGGGCCGGGAGGCATTCGCATGTGGTGATTCGGACCATTTTGAGGTCTTTCAAAATTGAATTAGAAGAGGGAAGGGGGGTCGAGGACGGAAACCACTTACGAGTAGGATAGAGGCAATGCACAAGCATCGAGGTCGGCCCAGCACACGCGTCCCCGCATGCATGCTCGACCGCATCGGGGATGATTGGGGGGACGGAGGCCTGCGTATCGCGCCGGTACTGGAGGAATGGTCGCTCCAGAAGAGGGAGAAGGGCGTTCCAGGCCCTGACCGCCGATGTGTGCTTGTTGTCGTGGTGCACAACCACCACGCGCTGCGCAGAGGGGGCGGGAGGCGGCAGAGGCGGCGATTCATCGACCCAGGCATCTTCCATGTCCATGTCGCCAGGGGGGCCCATTTCGACGTCATGGTGGGATGAACCGGGCTGAGGGTCGGCGGTATGCGACGCGTCGGCAGCAGAGGGCTCGTCGAGCAATGCGGAGAGACGCGCGGCGAGCATCTGCCTTTTGATGTCGCGTCCAATCCCCCCAACGCGCTTCTTGTTGCGCGGATCGCGCTTCTTCTCTGGGCTGCGGGACAGTGCCCCCAGGCCAGAGCGCGCAGCGAGGTCGTGGCGGCGGGTGGAGCGCCGTTCAGGCATATAGAGGCGGGAAGGAAGAAAAATTGATGGGCGGCAGGAGGCTGTGCCGGCGCTGATGGATCGAAGCTCTTGATTGACAGCAGTGCCGTTAAGCCTCCCGTAGAGGCCACCCTCTTAGGTAGTTTAATTAGATACACAACAACCCCCCTCTGGGGTTCGTATGTAATACCCGAGGAGGTGCCTGGGGTGCGGTTTAACATGCTCCGCAACCAGAGTTCGTCGCCATCCTCCCACATATCCCAGTCTACACGTTCCCGACTTCCCTCAATGATGGCCAGCCATAATTCAAGAGCCGGTCCGCGTCTGCGGAAGCGTGCTTCGTAAGCAAGGCACCACAAGAGGGTGAGACGTATGTCGATCGTCCAACAATTACGAACACTGCCAGTGTAAGCCGCAAAACAATTTATACAGTTGGTGTTGTCTGTATTCTGAGGCTCTGTGAATCCGTGGCGCGCATCGACGAAAGATGATCCCTCGCCAGAGTCTGTGTATGCCTCGCTGGAAGGTGAGTGCGGGACCGGGCCAGAAACAGCGGATTCAGCGAAGTCGTGATAGTTGATGATGAGTGAATGATCGTCGGGGTCTATCTGCGACTCAGTCGAAGTTACATCCAGGTCCCTGTCAGGGACAGTGGATTCAACGACACGATGATAGTCGTCGGAGAACGCAAGGTCCTTCTCGAACGAGGCGTTCTGCTGCTTGGTTTCGAGTGTCTCGGAGGTCCGTCGCCAAAGCTTGCCTTCCCGAGTCCACCTTTTGGGTCGCGCGCCCGTAGCAGAGTACGACCGGCCCCGGCTCGGCGCATGATCTCCACTCCACACAGTACCGAGGCGTCGCGACACACGACATCCTGGGCTGGGGTTCCACTCGTAGACATCAGGATCGTCGGAGTCGGGAGACACGGGTTTTGCGTCGGAGTCCCAGTCGGAGGATTCAGCACGTTCGAGTTCGGTGTGCATTCTGTGCAGCTGAGTGCCTCAGTTCGAAAGTGAGGGTAAGATATGGAATCGATTCTAATAGTATAACGATAGAAAACATTCATCGATCGTGGCGCCTCTCTGGCGCCGACGTACGCGGGCCCATGGCACGGTGAAGTCGTCGCAAGGTTACCGGGCTGTTGAAGAGATAAATATCCAAAGGAATCTAACAACGTAGCACCCTTCTGACCCGGCGCCAGATTCGATGAAGGGGAACCACATGTTGAGTTGCTGGGGCGGGTACCGATAACTGGTTGACTACGTACCTGCACTCTATTTCGACGCAGGTCATGGTAGACCGTATATCCTTCTTCGGCCTTCTCTGACCTGACATCGGTGTTAACAATCTTTCAAGTACTGGCAAAATTACTTACGTGAAGATTTCGACGAATGGCCGTGTCGCGGCTCCGGGTTGCCTGAGAGTCCCCAAGAAAGCGCTGAGAAATATGCGCTAGGCAATCAGGGAAAGATCCGGCTAGTGGGTGACTTCCCGTAAGCATAAATATATTCCTACGAATTTCTGAGCGGTGCCATTGATCTCGGCAAGCAAAAATGTGAACATATTATATTCGGGAGCGACTCCCGCAAGGGTTAGACATATCATTTTTAAATAATTCCTTTGAACGCGAGATCCAAACAAAACCCAAACAACGCGTCAACAATTGCACTCATCCTAACGCCGTGAACATGGACATCGACGCGTCTTTTATACACCAGACTACCATGGAAATGGAGCTCGACGACGAGGAGATGGATCAAGACAGAGTTGTGACCGCAGCAGCTCTCATTGTCCTTGGGGCAGAAGAGGCACGCAGACTACGCACCGAGCGCAGAAAGCAGAGCCGGCTGTATCTCTGCCGACCCCAGCTGCTGCCCAACCCGAGGTTCAACACCCCGTGGCAGGTACTCTATACCCACGGAACTGATCGCTCCTTCATTACAACGATGGGATTCGATATCAAGTCTTTTGCGGCGATACTCGAAGCCGGATTCAGCACTGCATGGTATTCAACCCCCGTCCCCCGAAACGATGTTGCCTCTGCCGGAAAGCCACGCCCTGGTGCACGGTCTTTGGATGCCGCTGGCGCTCTCGGACTTGTTTTGCATTACCTCAATTCCACCATGCGCGAGATCAGCTTACAGCAGATCTTTGCCCTGATTCCGACGACAGTGTCTCGCTACATCAGTTTTGGACTTAAGATCCTCCTTGCGATTCTGCGCAGAATGCCAGATGCCGGTATCAAATGGCCAGCAAATGTCGAGGAGTTCCAGTCATACAACGACCTCATCACCGAGCGCCATCCCCGTTTGACAGGAGCATTTGCGAGCATTGACGGGCTGAATCTGCCTGTTCAGACAGCTGACGATGAAGAGATGGAGAATGCGACGTATAATGGGTGGCTTTGTGAGCACTTTATCAGCTCCGTGCTTGTTTTTTCTCCACAAGGTACGTGATTAAGGCTACTCTAACATTTAATAGCTCATTCAGGAGCCACCAGGTACTATAATCGCCGCAAAGCTCAATGCACCGGGAAGCTGGCATGACTCCCGGGTGGCAAAATCAATATATGAGAAGCTCCGCACGCGCACACCAGTGGGGTTTTACTTGGTGGCAGATACAGCTTTCCCCCGCGGAACGAGCCAAATTGACGGAAAAATTCGTGCACCCATCAAAACGGGCCAGGCAATTCGAGGGACAACTGCGCAGATCGAAGAAAAGCTGGCCTTCGATCGCGAGCTGCTGTCATATCGCCAAACGGCCGAATGGGGGATGCGTGGGCTGCAAGGCTCCTTTGGACGGCTCCGAATTCCATTAGACATCGGGGATCAAGACGAACGAGGTAATTTGTTGGAGATCTGTGTCCGTCTGCACAATCTCCGTGCTCAGCGTGTTGGATACAACCAGATACGCACAGTTTATATGCCACTGTGGCGTCAGAACAAGGAGGACGAAGAGGTTTGGACAAATTTCGAGAACATGATGTTCTCCGAGCAACGCCGAATGGACTGTGTTTCTCGCTTCCATAATTTCCCGGAGTATGCGTCTAGATAGATTTTGTATAACTCACTGGCACTCCGAGTCACAATTGAATCATATTTATTTGTAAAGAATGACAAGAGTTGGCCAAGCGGGCAGGTAAAGAACGACATGAGTTGGACAAACTAAGTGATGGGTATATAAGGCTTGTGAATTAAAGACCGCTCGACTGGTTCTTGGACGGGCTAATGAGAAGGGACATGGCAGGACCATGGTCAGGAGTGACCACCAGCTCAACCGCATTCCCAGTGACAGCAGATGGAAGTGGGCGAGTGGATTCAGCTGCGGTATTCATCGCTGGACGTGGGCTGAAGCGAGTTGGAGACAAACGTGGAAGGCGAGATGGACCGGGAGTAGGAGTGCGACGGCGGCTCAGAGGACGGCGGGAAGTAGCACGATGAGAGCGAGACCGGCTGCGCATATCGAAGGTGTCCCAATATGGGTTCTCGTTCTCGTCCTCGAATTCGTCATCGGTGGATGGATCTGACACCCAATAAGTCATTGCGCCGCCTTCGGGATAGAGCGTCTCACATCGAATCTTCTTCCCAACCCTCTGAATCCCAGTGTCGCGTTTGTGGCTACGAAGGGCGCGATTACGACGGCGCGAGCGACCACGAGTCCCATCGCCACTGTTGCTCATTTGCAATACTTCCAGTCGCATCTCTGCACGATCGCGGGCGCGCTCGAGGTCGTGGACGTGGTTTTGAAGGATGGTGAGCTGCGACCGAAGACCCTCCGTGACAGCCTGAGCATCGCGTAGCTGCTGAGTCAAGGTGAGAATCTGGGTGTTCTCGAAGGTCCGCTGCGCGCGCGAATCATCACGGGCCTTCTGCACATCCGGGTCCAACGCATGCGCGAGTTTGTTGGCTAGGTCGGCCCCAGTTGCTCGCGCGTTGCGTCGGAGGGGTGGTGTGGGTGCACGGCGGGCAACAGCGGTGCGGACTGACGTTGCACCGTGCTCAAGAACTTCCACATCATCATCCGAGGAAGCCGCATCCGAGTTGTCGTCGAACTCGGAGTCGCTGAGATCCCGAGTGCCCACGCGCTCGTTGATGAGATCTTCGAGCTCGTGGGCACGCTTGACTTCGGGTGGGCAGCTTGCACTCCCCGTAGGCTTCTTGGCTTTGAGATACTGGGGCACGTCAGGATGCGATGTCGAAATTAGCAGCAAATTACACACCGTCTTATATTTGTTCTCCAGCGACTTGGGAGAACGCTTTGTCCTCCCATGCAAGACGGCCCACTTATTGAAGCGACGGTGAATGACCTTCCATCCTTTCTGCCCGACTGGAAGCTCCTCCTCGATGAGGTCAAACAGTTTGGCGGTGTCTTCCTTGTGGTAATTGCCTAAATGACGCCAGTCAGACAGATACAGAGAACTAAGTATGCTACACACCAGATCCCGTTGGGCGACCGCGTTTACGCTGCGGCTCGCTTTCATCCTCGGAGACCGAAGAGGCCCGCTGCCTCTTCTTTCCCTTTGGATCTGAAGCACGCTCCTTGCCCTTGCGGCGAGAACCAGCAACCTTGTCCGCTGGCTTAAGACCACGCGCTCGGGCGATTGTGGCAGGATCTCTGAGATCGAGGTCCGCACCCCCAGGAAGGGTAATGAGAGCGGGGTCGATTGGGATCGCATGCTGAGCGGTACCGGCCCCAACAGGCCGCAGCGCGAACTGATATTGGTCCTATAGGGTATGGCAAGGTTAGTAAAGCAACACATCCAAGATGCACAACATACCTGATGGAATGCGTGCTCAATGGGAGAAGACGGTGCGCCATGGCTACTGTCAATCTGCGGCACAAGATTAGTACTTATAAATACAAGGGTAGAAAAGCATACAAGAGCGCTCGCGCCGAAGCGATGGACAGGCTCTGGGGCTTGGTCAGGCCTCTGTCCGAGAAGGCTCTGCTGCAGTTCCGTAGTTAGCTCAAAAATGCGAAAATAGCGTGCAAACATACTGGAAGCGGCCCGTTATGGTGGCGCCAGCTGCCATCGGGCTCGCGGTACAGAACGTTGCCCTCGCTGTCCCGCATAAGCTCCGGAACGCGTGGATGGAGGGGGGCGAAAGGAACACGATTGGGAGTCTGATTAGACATTTTGCAAGTTAGTTAAGAGAGAGGATGTCCCAGGATGAAGAACTGACCTATCCAGATACTCCTCCCTCCTTTTTAAGCCGCTGGTCATCGGGAATTTCGGTGGTGTTGCGGTGGTGTTGCTGTTAGACGAATGAATTGAGGTGGAGTCCTCCGAGTCTGTAAATGAGAAGTGGTCAAGGCAACATTCAAGCGAGGGGTTTCATGGCGACCTCAGCTCGGGATTAGTCGGGCAGCTGCATTGTCGACAGTCTATGCCTCTCTGGGAGTCGCGCGCAATCGTGTCGACCCTGCAAAAGGCTGCGAGAATGGACCTGTATTTTGAAATTATGATCAATTGGGCGCTCCACTCCTGCCTGAAGGAGAAACAGTGTCTGATACCAATGTAAATCTTGGGGAGGAACAACAGAGGAGGAGCAGAGGAGGGACTTGAGGGAGGGAGGGAAGAAGAGAGCGGCGCGAGGTGGGCGTAAACCACGCCGCACGGCAAATGAGCACAGCCGCAGCGGGATCAACGGAAGCTTCCCAAAACGGTCTATTCACGGAAAAGAAAATCTGTTCGAGGGGGGGGTACCCCTCGAATAGATTAACATCTATTAGAGGGTCTAAGCGAGATCTCTGGACGATGGGGTCCTGATGGGAGCTCGGCATCACGGCGGAAAATGCTCAGATATTCCCCAGGAATATATTTATGCTTACGGGAAGTCACCCAGTTATCAAGTCATGCAGGCTGTAGATCTCCATAAAAGGCGAGCCGGAAAGCAGGATAAATCTATCTGGCAACCCCAATGCCGGCAGTACCCCGGGTGCCAAATAGACAAGTTCTATTCAGCACCCCCTCCAAAGATCATAAGATAAGATAACACTACACTGATAAGAGATTATCAACTCTTTGACCACTGTTTTTTATTCGTTTCCGAAGGATTTTGACGGAAAAAAATTGTCAAATTGAGCTAACCAGAGCCCACCGCGGCCTATTCACATTCACATGTCCTTTCAATTTTTTCCAACCATTTTGTGACCTTCACTTCAGAATTTCTAAGTTTCTGAGGGGGAAAACCGCAAAAATTCATCCAATTTCGGACAGATAAATGGGAAAAAAATTTCAGATGGTAGGTCCTTATGTCCCCCTAATGGTGGTATTTTTTTTTCAGAATTATTGGGGTCATATTAGCCTGTCAGGAACATCCCGGACCTTTCCCGCCCATCCCGCCCGCCCCGCCATCAGCGCCATCAGATGTAGATAAGCAAACTTTTATGTAATCCAGGGGGTGCCAAATAGCAGCACCCAGGGTACTTTTGGCACCCCGGGGTTCTACTATTTATAAAATAACGCCTGTCTGTCCGAAGCCTTTAAACTCCGACAGGAGATCACCGAGGGTTGGCGCCGAAGGACGGCATCGACATCGGACAGCCGCGACGACGCAACGAGCTTCAAGCTTTCAAAAGCCGATTTCCGATTTCCAATACTTAAGACGAAGTGCCGGGGCGCGAAGCGCCCCGGCGCGCTCTTGTGCCAAATAGATTTATCCCGGAAAGCAGAACAGCGAATTGCGATCACCGAATGTATCGTCGTTTCGAAGCCTGTCAAATTCTCGGAATCGTGGGCGTCATTCGAGTGCACTTCTTTACTTTAAGCCGGGGAATTGTGGCAAGTACGCGTTGCGGCGCCGGGTTGGCTGAGAGCTGAGAGCTCCAAGCAAACTCTAAGAATACGCACTACGCAACGACGGGAAGGCATCAGGTCCGGCGCAGATAGGATATATTAATTCCCCGGGCTGTAGACTTCCGAATAAAAGGTAACCAGAACTGCGACCGTTGTGAATGAATCGTTGACTCGGAGCCCGCTCGGAATTCAGCGTGCTTTCAAAACCTGTCCTTGTCAGACATTCCAGAAGGATGGAGGACCAGAATGGAGGGGGTGTGGAAGAACATAGGATCCCACGCATGGTAACTTACAACGGTTACAAGGCTGTTGAAAGAAAGTTCCAAGACACCATGATAACCAAAACCGAGAAAACTTCCATTTCAAAGTGCCAAGCTAGGGTAGGGCAGTGATGAGTGATAGCGGCAAAGTCATGATCGATGATCGCTGACCTAAAAAGATCGCAAGAACATGACGACCGGAGGCAAAGCGTCGAATTTGTATGGTAGACTTGTGGTAGGCATCAGAATGAGCGCCCAGTTGGCGGGCATCGAAGTCCAATTCTGATAGTTCTGCAAGGCGGGTTACTTTGGCCAATGCGCTGAACTTTGGGAGGCGGACGAGTTGTTTTTATGGGAGACACGGAACGAGATAAAAATCGAGATACGAAGCGGCCTCCCGGCCCGGAGGAAGAGCCACACTCACGTGACATTTCTCCTTTGGTTCGCTCCCCTCGGTTTTTTTTTCTCGGCTCAGGACCTCGGGCCAAACTCAGGTGAATATTAACGCGTCCTCTTCGTCGCATGCGTGATCCTCATTCATTGCAGAATGCTCATTTTGCATGGGCTTTCTGCCTTGTCTAAGCCTAAGCGCGAAGCGTGCTTGAAAGACATTCAGCAGAAATGTTCCTTCATACTCTCTGTCGACGCGATCTGGATCCATCTCGTCAAGTGCACGTCCCCGGAGACTGAGGAGTCTCTTTCTAATCTGGGTTCGCCCTTGCGACGTGCTCTAGATCATCTCCTGGCGTATGGGGACGACCTCAAGCTGGATCGCACTGACAAGAATGTCGCGGACGCGGAGAACGTCGTTTTTGTCACTCCCAGGCCAGGATCGATTTCTCCCTGGTCAAGCAAAGCCACCGATATATCTGCCATCTGCCATCTCGGGCAGTTTGTCGAGCGATTGGAGAGGGGGGTCGCGTTTGTGTTTACTACGGCAGACGATCGCGTGCTGGTGGAAGACGATGTTCGGGCCTTCTCATCTCTCATTCACGATCGCATGACACAGGTGGTCCATATGGCTCCGCCAGATGAAGAGGTTTTATTCAGGCATCAAGATCCCAAGCCTCTTCGCATTGTCGATCTTACTGCGGGCGAAAACGCGAAGGAGAGCCTCATGTCTGCGAACAAGAAGCTCGGCCTCGCGCTTGCTCCCGACGAGATGGATTATCTCGTTGGCGCCTATGCTGCGGGTCGGAATCCCAGCGATGCAGAACTATTCATGTTCGCTCAGGTCAACTCGGAGCACTGCCGGCATAAAATATTTAACGCCTCTTGGACTATAGACGGCAAGATGATGGACTCGTCGCTCTTCCAGATGATCCGCAATACCGAGAAACTTAGCGGGGCCAACACAATTTCTGCCTACTCTGATAATGCCGCAGTCCTTCATGGCCACCCCGCCCCTCGATTCAGTGTCGTTCCCGGCCCTTCGGAACACAATATTCACAACACATATCGATCCCTTGATGAGGACATGCCCATTCTCATCAAGGTCGAGACCCACAATCATCCTACCGCCGTGTCGCCGTTCCCTGGAGCCGCGACCGGCTCTGGGGGTGAGATCCGCGATGAAGGAGCTGTGGGTAAGGGCTCGAAGCCGAAGGCGGGCCTTGCGGGGTTCACCGTCTCCAACCTCCTCATCCCGGGCTTCGAGCAGCCCTGGGAGACCGACTTTGGTCGCCCGACGCACATTGCTTCCGCCCTCGACATCATGGTCGACGGCCCGCTCGGCGCCAGCGCCTTTAACAATGAGTTCGGACGTCCGGCACTGGCGGGGTACTTCCGCACGTTCGCCGAGCGCGTTCCCATCGATGGTGGGGAGGGGCGGGAGATCCGCGGATACCACAAGCCCATTATGATTGCGGGCGGATACGGCAACGTGAGGATGCAGTTTGCGAAGAAGGATCACATCACGCCTGGGGCAAAGATCGTCGTGCTCGGTGGCCCGGGGCTCCTGATAGGATTGGGCGGTGGGGCAGCGTCGAGCCAGGTGTCGGGGGCGGGTTCTGCGGAGCTTGACTTCGCATCGGTGCAGCGGGACAACCCAGAGATGCAGCGCCGGTGCCAGCAAGTCATCGACACATGTACCAATCTCGGAGAAGAGAGCCCGATTCAGAGCATCCATGACGTCGGGGCCGGCGGGTTATCCAACGCGCTTCCGGAGCTTGTGCACGACTCTGGGCTTGGAGCGATCTTCGAGATCCGAGATGTGCTAGTGGCGGACTCGTCCATGTCGCCGATGGAAATCTGGTGTAACGAGAGCCAGGAGCGCTACGTCCTCGCGATCTCTCCCGACAGGGCAGCTGCCTTCGAGGCCATTGCCCTCCGGGAGCGCTGTCCGTTCTCTATAGTCGGGGTCGCAACGGAAGAGCAAGACTTGATCGTCACCGACCGTCTCTTATCCCAAGATGTGATCCGTCTCAAAATGTCGACGCTGTTCGGGAAACCGCCAAAGATGTCCAGGACGGCTACAACACTGACGCCTCACCGCACACCATTTGACTCGACCCTTGCTTCGTACGTCCCGACCGCCAGCACCACCGGCGCGCGCCTGGCGCTGGCGGCCAATCGTGTCCTCCGTCTGCCATCCGTCGCGTCCAAGTCCTTCCTCATCACCATCGGCGACCGCTCGATCACGGGCCTCGTTACGCGCGACCAGATGGTTGGTCCGTGGCAGGTGCCTGTCGCGGACGTCGCTGTCACGCGCGCCTCGTACGGCTTCGACGTCCTATTCGGCGAGGCGATGGCCATTGGCGAGCGGACGCCCCTCGCGCTCGTGCTCCCCGCGGCGTCTGCGCGCGTCGCCGTCGCCGAGGCGCTCACCAACCTCGCCGCGGCATGCGTGGGGGATCTCGCGCAGGTGAAGCTAAGCGCGAACTGGATGTGCGCGGCGTCGAAGGAGGGGGAAGGTGCAGCGCTGTACGCGGCGGTGCAGGCCATCGGGATGGAGCTGTGTCCCGCGCTTGGGGTGGGCATCCCGGTGGGGAAGGATTCGATGTCTATGTCGATGCGGTGGCAGGAGGGGCGCGAGCAGCGTGAGGTCAGCGCGCCTTTGTCCTTGATCGTGACGGCCTTTGCACCCGTGAAGGACGTCAGCAAGACGTGGACGCCACAACTATCGACCGATGTGGAGGAGTCGACGATCCTCGTCCTCTTCGATATCGGGGGCGGGAAAGCGCGACTTGGCGGTTCCGCGTTGGCGCAGGTGTTCAAGGAGATTGGCGACGAGGCACCCGACGTTGACGACCCCGCGCTGCTGAAAGCCTTCTTCCAGGGCACCCAATCCATCAGGACTGCGGAACCTGGCCTCATTTTGGCGTACCACGATCGCTCCGACGGCGGTTTGTTCACGACTGTCGCAGAGATGTCTTTCGCTGGCCATGTCGGGGTACGCCTTTCTCTCGATTCCCTTCCGAATGTCCAGGATCCTATATCTGCTCTCTTCAACGAAGAGCTGGGCGCCGTCGTCCAGATACGGAAGGCTCACCTGGCGCTGTTGACGGATTTCTTTACGAAAGCCGGATTCCCAGCTTCCTCTATCCACGTCGTGGCGGACGTCAACTTGTCGTCGGTAGATCAAGCTTTCACCATCGTTCACCGTTCTGAGGAGATCTTCGTCTCCACGCGCCAGGAATTGCAGCAGATGTGGGCGGAGACGTCTTTCAAAATGCAGTGCCTCCGGGACAACGTCGCTGCCGCCAAGGAGGAATTTGGGCTCATTACCGATCCCGCACCGACGGGTTTGTTCTATGATCTCAAGTTCTCCTACTCCCCTTCCCGTGACTACTTCCGCCGGCCGAAGGTCGCGATTCTGCGGGAGCAAGGTGTAAACGGCCACGTAGAGATGGCTTGGGCGTTCACGGCTGCAGGCTTCAACGCCATCGACGTACATATGAGCGACATCCTCAGCGGGGCGACGCATCTGAGTGACTTTCGCGGGCTCGCGGCCTGCGGTGGGTTCTCCTATGGAGATGTCCTCGGCGCCGGCAAGGGCTGGGCGCATTCGATACTCCTCAACGCGACGGCGCGAGACCAATTCTCGAAGTTCTTCGAACGGGACGATACGTTTACGCTCGCGGTCTGCAACGGGTGCCAGTTCCTCAGCCATCTGCGAGAGATCGTCCCCGGCGCGCGCGACTTCCCCGACTTTAAGCCGAATCGGAGCGAGCGCTTCGAAGCGCGTGTCACGATGGTCGAGGTTGTCGACAGCGATGTTACAAGGGCCTCGGTGTTCCTCCGGGACATGGCGGGTTCGAAGCTACCGATTGTCGTCGCGCACGGCGAGGGCCGCGTCTCATTCGCTGCTCCTGAGCAACGTCAATCGATGGAGTCGGAGGGCTTGATCGGGCTGCGATATATCGATGGGCGGGGGACGCCGACCGAAGTGTACCCTGCGAATCCCAACGGCAGTCCTGGAGGAATTACAGGCGTGCAGACCCCCGACGGTCGCGTCCTCGCCTTGATGCCGCACCCGGAGCGAGTCGTCGCGCTTGAGAGCAATAGCTGGTACCCACCGACCCTCGCCAAGGAGTGGGCGAATATTGGACCTTGGTTCCAGATCTTCCAAAATGCGCGCAAGTGGTGTCACTGAGTGCGTATACTGTCTGCGAAATAGTCTGGGTTCTGAACCATTAGTTTATTAGCCTGCGTTGACACGCAAACTAGCGTAGAGAAAATGTATACCGACCATGTACATGTAGCATTAGTTTTGACTATAGACGCAACAAATATTATTTTGGTGCCTTCACTCCATCCGTGTTATTCGGAGGTGATCGCCGCATCATCGCTCTCGTCTCTTACCACCGCCTTGTCTTGGTCTCGACGCTTGTCCACGCTGGCTCGCGACAGGCCCTGCGGGTCATTCATATCGATCTGGAGCCCAAAATATTTCCAGTACGCCGCAGAAACCGCTTCTTGAATTGGGACATACCCGCCCATGCCCGACACGCACGAAATGGAATTTGACCGCGCGGAAGTTCAAGTTCCAGACGCCAAGATATCCTATCATGTAGCGCAGGTTGGACGCTCCACGGACGTGTGGTTCGACGACGGGACGATCATTCTCGAGGCCGAAAGCACTCAATTCAAAGTCTTCAAAGGCATATTGGCTGCCAACTCCACGGTATTCAATGACATGCTCGTTGTTGGATCCAGTTCAGATACCAGCGAGATGGTCGAAGGCTGCCCCGTTGTTCACGTCTACGACGCAGCGCTGGACTTGATGCATTTTCTGAAAGCAATCCATCATGTCGGGTATGTTGCCTCCGTCCACACCAGCGTAAATATTGACGAAAAGCAGATACTATGACCCCGCCGAAACCAAAGACTTTCTGCTGATAGCTGCGATCCTTCGGCTAAGCACGAAATACAATGTCGATGTCTTGCGGCGACGAGCATTAGCGCATATCTCGTCGCTGTATCCCACGACGCTGCAGGAGTGGGACCTCCGCAAGGACACCGCCATGGAGGTCTTCAATGCGCGGCCGTTTGCGGTCCTCCTCCTTGCCAAAGAGACGGGTCACCAGGCTCTTCTCCCCGCTTGCATGTATTTGTGCGCGGATAGCGTCGACATCAACGATATCCTCGACGGGGTCAAATCCATCGACGGCAAACACCTCGAGCTCGACTGGCCCGACAAGCGCTCCTGCATTCGCGGGCGCCAAAACCTCCTCCTAGCCCTGCGCTCCGAGGTCTTCGCCTTCCTCACCGGCAGCCTCGCGATCCCCAATTGTGTCTCCCCGCAGCGCTGCGACAGCTCCAAACTCCGCTGGCTGCAGAGTCTGGAAGCCTCGCTCGGCAATGGCTGCCCGGGCATCTTTTCCATAAAGTTTCCCTGGACATCGTTCCGCAAAGCCGTGTGCGACAACTGCTACACCGCGTCGTTCACCAACTCGAACCACCAGCGACAGCTGATCTGGGACAAGTTGCCCAGCTACTTCGATTTACCACCCTGGGAGGAGCTCGTCAAGTCCTCGTAATGATCCGTCATACACGCTGTAATAATATGCACAGACCCTACTTACTGTCTGCCCGTCAGCAATCCCAGCATCGAGACTTTGTTCCAATTATCCTCATGCACCGCTTCCCGCCCTGTCTGTGCTCTCGCCTTCCGAATGTCTGCATCTGCGGATACGCCTCTTTAGCGGCGGCCGTCTGTGCTACCACCTGGGGGTATGTACCTGTCTCTTGCGTCGTGCTTGAGCTCCAGATACGCGAGCCTGCGGCGTGGTGAGGCACGCTGAGGGTCGTCTTCATAAGAAGGGCCCTCATAACTCTCTTGTCTGGACGTTCAGCGCGCGCGAGGATCCACGGTATCGGGGGGAGCGGTTTCCCAGTAGCTTGCTTGTACGACTTCTTGTTGTTTCATTGTCGTCGCTTTATGGATGTGTTAGCATCGTCCCACAGGGTTTCGCCGACGAGACGTGCCTTCTCCCGAGATGGCCAGGATCTGGGAGGCGTACTTGCCAGGGTTCTGCGTGCCGCTGAGGTCATATGCTAACACTCCTTTGGAAGAACGGAGGCGCGCGCCCGCCGCGGCGACACAGCCGATGTCGTCGACAGCCGGGGAACGCGCATTGTTGGCAACTCCGAGGCACAAGCTGGGCGCAAGGACGTACTCACGACAATGTTTGGTCGTGCCAGGCTTCAGATCGTTCTTCAAGATCTTAAGAACCTAACGTAATTCTCCGTGAAGAAATGGGGCCGCAGGATTCTGAGCTTTGGACTGTAAGCAAGACGTAGCGCTCCTAATATACCGACGACGCACCCAACGCTATGACATACCGCTTGATCAGGAGCTTGCGCAGCGGCCCGGCTCTACTCCGTCGTAGTACTCTCCTACGCGAGGAGTACACGGACACGGAGACGCCGTATTCCAATGCGATGTCCCCAGAGCCTGCAGAGCGTTGGATTGCCCTTGAGGACTCCGTGCTCTTGGTCGGTGACCTTGCCCTGTCTTCCCATAATCATGCAGGTCGTTTTCCTATCATTAGTATCAACACATAAAAAGCACCCGCTAATTCTGGGTTGTGGTTTGGTAGCTTTCCTCGTTGAGGCTCGTTCAAGTCCGAACTTAAGGGTCGACTTGAACATCCATCCACAAGCAGGACAAGGCGTACAGTGGCCATCACCTTTATAAATCCCTTACTCGACGACCTGAACTTCGGCACCTGGAATTGAGCCTTCTGATCCAAAAAAAACAAATCGACCTATCTATCGATTCCGCTCTGCGGTATGATTTGATGCTGCAGAAAATTTATTGACGGGGAAATTGTACATTATCTACACATTGGTAGGGGAGGAGAGGTACTCGGCAACTATGGCATTAACCCTCGGGTCGACCTTGTTCAATATCTTCAAAGTGTCTTCCTGAGGAACCAGACAGAATTAGCTTCCTGTCCATTAAATTGGACAATGCAATCGAACCCAAATGAGATCCTGCGCCTTGGAACCCGGCGGACTCAGCGCAAAATCGCTGACTTCCGTCGGCTGGAAGCAAGAGATGAATTCGCCGCGGAGTTTCTCGGGATGGTCTTGGAGGGCGACGGCGGCCCAGACGAGCTGCCGGCTGCCTACCTCCGTCGGCAGGGCCATCAGACGCTCGTTCAACCAGTTGAAGACGGCCATTAGTCCGGTCCAGTCCCGTCGTAGCTCGGAGCGACAGAACCTAAATGAGACGAGGTCAGACTTTGTGGTAGCGGCAACATAAATACGAGACGAGCACCCAGGATCCGCAGCGTCGACGATGAGGGGCGTCGAAGGCGGGAGGCGGGCATTCAGAGCTCGGACGAAGAAGACGTTGAAAACTGATTTGCATCGTTAAAGTTGTTCAAAACGAGTTATACGAGAAATGCAGACGTTTCGTGAGCGGGTATCTCTTTCGCATGACGCCTCTGGAGGTAGATGATTAGTCTTTTCAGGTTCCGAATGGCGGAAGAACATGTCCGAACTTAGTTTTGTTGTACTCGGCACCTCCGATGATTGTGACAATCTCCGGACTGTCGACAAGCGGTTTCTCGATCGTGGCCCAATAGTGCGTCCCACTTGAGACGACCACGATCCTGGGGAGCGTTGAGTGCTGCTGAGCGGTCTTTATCATGGACGGGAGAAGAAGGATGGCCAGGAGCGAGGTAGCGAGATGGTTGACTTGAATGCTTGTGAACGCAGATCAGACACGTCCGTTTTACCATGCTTAAGAACTAACCTCGACTCCCACCCATCGTTCGTGGCCTCGAAATCGAACTTCATCCCGATTCCGGCATTTTCCACGAGAATATCCAATCTGCCGCCGTCTCGCTCGAACTTGGTTGCAAACTGCTTCACGGACTCGAAGTCCGCCAGGTCAATAATCCAGAGCTCTGCCTTTGCATACCCAGTGGCGGCGTGCAGCTCTGGCGTACAGGATTTAAGACAAGTTCAAAGGTGAAATGGAAAAACCAACTTTCCACTGCAGCCTGCCCCCTGCTCTGACTGCGACACGCCAGGATGAGTCTCCCTGGATTCATCGTAGCAAAGTGCTTCGTCGCCTCGAAGCCCAGGCCGGTATTAGCTCCCAGAACAACGACCGTCTTCCCTGTTAAATCCGCTTTGACCACGGGCTGTTGCACTTGCGCGCCCCACTGCATCTTGACGAAGTCCCAAAAGCCTTTTTTCATGATTAAGAGCGGGGGAAATGAATAGCAGTTAGCGCTTCCTCTTGACATTTTATACGAGGAGATGCCGAGAGACGCGCATCACGCGCGCTGCCGAAAACTGTACTGACCAAAAACCAACACGAAGTTTCCGGTTTGCCGATCAATCTTGTCTAATTTCTTGCGATCGCTAGTGGCTACGTAATCATGCTTATCTTATCATTTTTGCGTTTGCACATATTGCGTGCCGGGGCGCCGCCTCAGTGTCGGCAAGTTCGGGTCTTTTCAATGCGAGGAAAATTGAAATCGTATCGAGTAACTTGAGATTTCTAACCAGAAGTGACTGCAAAAAGCTTGGAGTGGAAATGGCCGAAACGGCATCGTGGTCGCAAATTTGGTCTAAACAAATGCATTGCGAGGTGGGCGTATTTTCAACAGATAAGTACAACATGTTCACTGTCCAGAATCCAGTCATCTTACAGCCAAATACAGCCCCTCCACCGCAATGTTGGCCTGCCAGATGCCGAGATTGCGGATCGCGCGAAAGGCCATTGGCGCAGGTGCGATTAGTACGAGCGCTGGGATGCCGAGGACCAACAGGCCGAACGACAGAAGAAGTGTAATGCTCGGTTTGATGACGAGGAAATAGAAGAGTGCTTGGTACGATGTCGGGTCCGTGAACTACTTAATTGAATCATGACTCGAGGGAGAGATGTATATCAGGAAGACGACGTACCATCGCATACGCGTTTTTGTAGAATGACGGCTCGGGGACGGGGACGTCGACACCGGACACGGTGGACTCTTGCAAGCGGGTGAATATGGGCCTCGGAGGACGGGGTGCGGGATACGCTAGAGGCCCGTGGAATTTTGTTTGGAGCGCGAGCTGTATTCCGTCAATTTGAGGGTTTGGCGCATATGCGGAGAACCCACTTCTCCTCGTGAAAACACACGGGCCCCAAGGAGGTTGAAAAAACAGAGAAGTGCCCCCAGCGGAAGAGCCATGAGGAGGGTCGTCCCCGTCTGCATGCATCCACCTGAATCGCGCGCTAGTGAATAAAGCTAAGTAACTCACCACCGTCAGTACAAGCACATATAGGAACGCCGCCAACGCGAACGGAAAGTTGAGGACGTAAAGATGGAAAAGAGCCTTGTAATACACTTTCCGCGTCATGGGTCGGAAATATTGCTTCCAGGCCAGCCGAGACCAAAATCCTTCGGGTCGTGTGTGGATCTCGGGAAGCTCCCCAGGCGAGAAGAGCAGGCCATCCTCAGGGGAATCATCAACATCTTCATCGTCGTATTCGTGAAATATGGACGCGAATGTTTGTGCCAGAGACGGTGCAACCGATATGGCAGAGAATACACTCGGGTGAGACTCTGATCGTGGTCTTGTGCCCACTCGTCTTCCCGACAGAAAAGGCGTTGTCTCCGTAGGCTCTTGATCTCCCGCATCCAACTGAGGGGAAATAAGAGCCTCATAGTCGGAATGTGAATCCGTGGACGAAATTTGACCGTGCAGGCTTGTTTGTATCTGGCGACGGTTCGGCCGTCGAGATCTCCTTCCTGTGGAAGGATACGGTGGAGGTGGATCGTTTATTTCTGCCACGGGTGGCGATGGAGGTGTTACTGGGGGAGGAGGCTCGGAAGGAGACATGGGAGTTGCGTGGAACGAGGATAAGGACACGTGAAATGTGCGTGACTGCGATGACGGACTCGGGCCGCCGACTCACCGTCAGCGACTCAACGCTCGTGAGTCGCAGTACTCGGCGCTCTCCCAAGTCGGCATTCCAACCGACATCCAACAGACTTGGGACGATTGTTGTGAGTCAGGAATATCAATCAAAATTCGGCACTGCCCTCGACCGTTTTTCCTTTCGTCCCAACTCGCGAGTCGCCGGCACTGAATCCTACATCTAGGAACGTTTGGGCGCGTTGACTACATGGCTGTCGACCGAACGAATTGCGAGACCGGTGTGTTTGTGCGGCTAGACGAATGCGTCAATGAAAGTGGACGGCGGGATGACCAGACGGTGAGTTTCTGATATATAACGAAATACCGCAGAACCAACGACATGGATGATGGTCCATGGGGAGTCATCTCCATTGGAACGAACATCAATCGTTTGACCGCATGCGCCCAGTTGAAACGTTGAATTAACATAGTATACACCACGGCAACACCACGGAATTCTTAAGTGACTCCATTGCGCATGACCCTGGCTGCCTTGCAACTAACCTCAGCTTATGCGGACGATGAGGGACAGGCTATGTACTGTACATTCGGTGCAGATTCCAACTGAGAAACTGGGCAAAGCAAACCGTAAACAGCGCGAGCCAACCGGATCACATCGCGATCGCCAAACGAAAGGCCTTCTTTAGACTCTACTTTGATGAAACAGCGATGCGTCGAAGTCAACGAAACTCATTGAATAGGACTCGACGGAATATACCAACCTACGGACCGTGAGTGCATATCCGACGACAGGACAACATCAGAGGACAGGCAAAAGTATGAAGAGGCGGCGCAATCAGGTAGGTAGGTAGGTAGGTATATTCCGGCGCGGTCCCGTTAAGAAACAACCGGGGCCCGTACTACAGGAGATCGTGAAAAATTGCTGAACCAGATTCAAAATCATCATGTATGTACTGTGCACCGTCCTCGGGGCTCGGAGTCGGAGGTCTTTGCCGCTTGGTTTGCCGAGATAAAACGGAGATCAGACATATGTAATACGGCAATGTAACCCCTCTTGATCGCACTGATCAACATGGATTGCATGGCAACGATCGTCGATACTGTATGACGCTCGTGCGCCGTCCTATCTTATTTAATAGGTAGACGGGGATGCACGCCACGGAATCAATTCTTCCTTCTTCTCTGCGCTGGACGACTGTTAATCATGGTAAGTACTTTATGTTATCGCAAGCTCATGAAGGTTCATCTTATATTGACTAGCCATCTTCCCTGTGGGTTGGCGTGTCGACGTTATGGGTAAGCACCTCGGTCTCCTGCTCAAACTTCTGACCAGTAGCTCACAAATACAAATTTCAAGGTTTCTACTTTCCTTTACGGCGCGTGTCCCTGGTGTTCCTACACATCGACTCCGAATCTCATCGCCTTGCAGGCATCTACCTCGTTCTTTTCTGCAGATGCATGTATATATTTTACCGGGGCGGCAACAAGCAGGTTGCCCTCTTCACTAGCGCCATTATCATGTTCATACTCTCCACCACCACCGTCATACTCTCCCTACTTCAAGGCGCCATCGCCTACGGCAATGCCGGAGCCTCCCTTGGCCTCGAAGTAGAGCGCCTTCAAGATGCCGGGGCTCTTGTATATGTCACAAATAAGTGAGTTGTACGCCTTGAATGAGATTTCTTCAGATGACCGAGCGCTTTCGTAGCCTCTTGGCCGACGCGCTGTTGATATACCGATGCTATGTCATTTGGGACACCATTTGGATCACTGTCGTTCCGCTCATCCTATTGATCACGACAATGAGTGAGCTCTATCGCTATGGCCGCTTCCGTGTCTGACGCCGGACATAGTACTGGGATACATGATCCAGCTGCCGTTATTCTTCATCCTCTCTCTAACCATCAACCTATTCGTACCCACATTAGTTGGTGAGCCACCTCCAAATTCTTATTTTCGCGGCTCACGTAGGGTAACAGCTGGTCGTCTCTGGTGGGTTATACGCCGGCTCCGTGGGCCTTCCGGGGCAGTGACGCGACGGAAAGGAAGGAATGCCATGATCATTATGTGCGTCTTCGAATCTGCTCTCCCCTTACCCAGTCCTCAAATTTTGGCCCACAGTTTGGAATCCGGATTGATCTACTCGCTTTTCGTTTCCATACACATGGGCTTCTTCCACTTTCAAAACCCCAATGACGAGGTATGCCCAAGGACGAAACCCCTATATGCGTCGGCTGATAAAAGGTCCTGTAGATCATCTACGCTGCGCTCGGCCAAGTAGTCGTACGTTCGCTCGTCGATGTTCCTTGGAACTCATTCTGACTTCATGCCAGGGAATCGTGCCCACTTTGATCATCGTCCGCGTTGGGCTCGGTGTCAGCGAAAATGGTTTCAGAGGAGGAGAGACCATGGTTGGGTCGTGCCCGCCTGGTCTGCAGTCGTCTGCGTCGTTGCGCCGACATTCGCAATCTACAATTGTCAATGTCACGAGCACGGAGAAGAGCGGTTGGGACGCTGAAACAATTGTGTAATTGAAATATCCTCAAATGTACCACCATCTGGCAAAGTCAAACATGGCATCGTAGCAATTTTACAAGCCAGAAATATGTTCTGAGAAATTAAGAGCTTGGTATGGGTGCCGACTACGTCGGCAAGCAAAATTCATATATCACGTGCCGCCGCGCACGGACCAGGTTTGAAAACGTATAAAAGGCTCGCCCGAAAAACATGATTCCTCAGATACATACTCATCAGGATCTTTTTATAGAAACTGACCGAGTCTCGCATTTTTACAAATGCCGCATCCTTCAAATCCACTCGATGACTTCCGCGCTCACTCGTTTAACCGAGAACATGGCCAGCGCGAGCTGGTCTCGAGGACGTTTGGTCTCTTTTTCGTTTGAGCTCGCAAGGGCCATACGACGAGGGACCAACGAGTCGAGCGTCTGTCTGATGGATTTTTACCTTCTTTACCGTCGTTGTTTGTATAACCTACTTGAAGAAAATGTACATTTATGTCGAATTTTCGTGTTTGTTATTCCAGTCCCCGTCCTCGCGTTTTTCCAGCGCGTTGTGGTGGTATACAGTATAGTATACATAAGGATTAATGCCCTCACTCTATGCGCATGTTTCTCCAACAATGTGGTGCGAATGCAGGTAGAGAGAGAGAGAGAGAAAAAAAACAAAAAGCATGTACAAACAATTTAACGCCAGGTTCTGAGAAAAGAAATTTGGGGCTGTGTATTACGTGGGCAGTGATGTCGATCGCCACGAGTGTATTCCCAGCACTTTCATACACGTGGTTTGCATTGTCTGGCGTGAATCCAACCACCCATTCTTTCCGCTACCCCTCGCCGACGAGTGCTACAGTTTAGTCAACGCGTTGCCCCCAAGCCCAGCTTCGTGTTCTTGATCACCGCAGTGAGCGGAACATGCAGGCCGCCCGCCGATACACCAATTCGGTCGCCTTCTGCCCAACCCATCGACGCCAGCATTTTGAATCCAATGTTAGATTCTCCAATCTTCGGCGCAGCCTATGAAAAGTCCGTAAGTCCACGTCCTGGCACCGCAGGCTGAGTAGACGAACCTTGCCGACCTCGTCACCGTCTCTGTGCCGTGGAACCGTCACAGCCCTGCCCTTCCCTTTGTCTCCAACAAACGCGGCCCCACCGCGCCCGGACCCGCCCCTCCGTGCAATCTTCGAGACCTTCGCCTCATTAACGTCGAACCCCGACCGCGTCGTCTTCGACAGCGTGGTATAACGCGCGTCGCCCTTGCCTTTGCTCACGCTCTTCAGATTGAAAGCTACCGCCATCTCATGGATGTTCTTCCGGGTTGCTTTGTCCGTCGGCGGCAGCGACATTGTCGCGGGCCCGCCGATGTCTGCGATGAAGCGCCGGATCTGTTGGACGAGCGTCGCCATGTCTACAACGCGATTCGGGATGACGGTGATCGTGGGGTCGACTCTGGCCGCAGTGAGCATGGCCTTGCGCCCCTTTTTGCCGCCTTTGTGGTGCGATAGGGGATCTGCGGCCGCTTCAAGGCGCGCGAGAGCACGGAGCCGCTTGTTCTCGGCCTTCTTCGCGCGGTCTTTATCCCACACGGCCTGGAGCTCTGCCGGAAGACTATTTCGCTTGTTCTTTCCCCGCTCTACGTGCACTCGTGAGGAGTGAAGGGATAAGGGAGTTGTGAAACTTACTGGCTGGAGAAAACTCATCGAAGTTGATGAGCTCGCCGTTGGCGACAGCTTTGAGAAGTTTCTTCCGTCCTTGTCGTGAGTGCGCGGCGATAATGTCACCATTGTCATCCAAGAAGGCCTGGGAGCCGTGAGCGATAGTAGAAGATGATGACGATGCAGTAATTACCTGGACCTCTGCGGCGAAATCGTCGTCCCGTTCTGCCCACGTCCGCTCCGACAAGAAGAAGTCGTCATCGCTCGAATCCTCGCCTTCCATGAGCTCCAGACTGTCGTCTGGTCCTCGTTCACGGGCAGCTTTTCGCAAACGCTCCAGTCGAGCTTGAAACCCTGTTTTCGGACTCTGGTTGGCGTCCGAATCTTCATCCTCGTCGGACTCGTCACCGTCATCACTGGGCAGATCCCTGGGCTCTGCCACCATGACGCCCTCCTCCGCATCGACAATCGCATCCACCTCGTCTTCTCCAGAGCTATCTTCGCCATCCTCGTCGTTATCATCATCCTCCCCACTGCTCCGTGCTACCTCACGACCCGCATCCTCCTCACGCATCCGCAGCTCATCTTCAATATCATCCATCGTCACGAACTGGCCACCCTCCGCGCTCATCCCCATCGCAAACCGGCGCATCGCCGCCCCGTGGAACTCTACATCCACATCCATCCCGTTCGCCACCTCTTCTTCTTCCGGCCCATTATCCTCATCGCCCCAATCGACGTCCGAGTCCCCGCGCCGTTGCTCGTCCCGCCGCGGGTCCCTCCCGCGCAGCTGTGCCTCTGCCACCTGCGCGCCAAACGCACCGAACGCAGGCCGCCCGCGGCGCTCCACGCGGCGCGCCAGTGCGCGCGCCTTCGTCCGCGCCTTCGCGTGCGCCTGCACGGTGAACACCGGTGCCTGCTTGCGTACGATTTTCTTTGGCGACGGCGTAAACCCGAAAGCGGACACGGACGCGAAAGGCGGCGCGGGCGGTGGGGTGGTGGGGCGCACGAGGGTGGTGCCGGTAAGGATGGAGGTGGTGGAGAGGGAGGGTACGACGACGGGCGCGGGGGGCGGAGAGGGAGAGAGGATGCGGCCAGCGCGCGGATGAGGGGCAACGTACACGATGACCTCGTCGTCTGGATAAGTGGGGGATGGGTAGGCATTTAGCGGCGCTAGGGCAGACTCAACGCCGCCTGGTGCGGGCATTACTGGAGTGGGGGTGGTGTCGATATAAAACAGGTCACTGGGAGGTGGAGCGGGGCTGGCCGCGGTTTGTACGGATTCTCCGACTGGATGGACAATCTGGGGCACCGCCGATTCTGCGTCGGATGGGACTGATGTGATGTTGGCGCCAGGGGAGGACGTGTCGCTGAGAATCGGTGTCGATCCAGGAGCACCTGCAACACTCTGGGATATTGCAGTAGTGTCGACGTAGAAGATCTCGCTGGGTGGTGATTTTCCCAGATCAATGACCACCGATTTAACTGCATCGCTGGGAACCTGAGCGCCACTGACGGTCAGATTGACAACACCAACAGGCTCCGCGCCTGCGGAATCAGCCTCTGTCGGCGCGTCAGGCATAGGACTGTCCACCGTCGTCGTTAACGACTTGTTGTTAATGAAGATCCCCGTGAAACGTTCTTCCACAATTTCGACTGGGACGGGCACAGCAGCAGCGATAGCAGCAGTAGCATCCACCTCTTCCCGAAGCTTCGCCAGGTCCTCAAAATCGATCTCTTCTAGCTCTTCTTCCTGATCGTTCTCTGACTCCATCCTAGGGATATCTCCGCCACTGAAGACACGAGAGACGCGGTCGGCGGTAGGGACATGACTCTGTTCCTCATCACCTGCAAAAATTTGGTATCGAGAGAAAGACGTGAATTGAAGGCTAAAACTAACCGACATCTTCCACGAGCGGCTGGAACAGCTCTTCCTCTTCTTGAAACAACGTAGCATGGTGCACCGCGGGAACGAACTTGATAGGCCGTAGAAACGGCCGCTCCTCATAGAGCAGTTTAGATAACGGCGCATCTGGCCGTAGTCTTGGGCCACCGCGACCCCGCCCCCGACCCCAATCGCGCGGTGACTCGTCGCCTCGACCCCGTCCGCGTCCTCGTGGAGACTCGTAGCCCCGGGAGGGGGAACCTATCCCTCTCCCACGGGATCCCGAGGACGCGTAACCTCCACGATTTGCGACGTCTACACGGTGTAAGCTGCATCTCCGATGTAACCCCTCGATAGCACGTACTATCGGGATACATTTGGATTATAAAGTCGGTTTCCGTGGAGAGATCATAGGCAGGTCCACCCCTGCCACGTCCACGCCCACGGCCTCGTCCCCGACCTCGTCCAGCCTGAGGCTGGCCTCGAGGGACTCCACGGCCCCCGCGAAAGCCTCGATTGTTGTTTGGGTTGCCTCGAAACATCGACCGGGTGGAAATCTAGATCTATAAGGTTATCGAGGATTGTCTGCGAGTAAGAAATCGAAAATCTGGTGCAAAGCAAAGCAGGAAAATGTAAAGTTCAGTCAGCCGGCTCCGGCCAAGTGGCTGGTTCCGGTTTCCGACTCGGAGCGCCGATCAATTTGAACCTTGGTTCCTTCCTCCTCCGAGTCATTGAAATCATTCATCCAATGTTTATCCATACTCTTGCTTCGTTCTTGCATCATCCTTTGGTACTTTCGGATATCGGGGCGACGGGGCAGCTCAGCTCACTTTTGTCAGCCTGGTGGCGCTTCTGCCGGAGTTCCACTTCGGATTTATCGGAGTTCCGATCCTTCGAATTCTTTATAACAGGAGAGCGTGCTCCAATGCTCACAAGGACTCGATTGTCCTTATCTCGCAAACCACCTGCGTAGTATAAACTAACGGTGGGTTGACGCTACGAATTTACGCGATGCCAGACGAAGAACGAAACGATTTTACGACAAATCCCAACGCGAAGAAGAGAGATGAGCAGACTGAGCCATACAGCATATACACGCAACGAGAGAAATGGTTCATTGTAACCCTTATTGCGTTTGGGGGATTTTTTAGGTGAGAATTGCTCTCGAGTCTTCGTGGGTTCCAGAAATTCAACTGCTCCCAATAGCCCCCTCTCCTCGAATATATACTTCCCTGTTATCCCTACTCTTTCCGTAGTCTTCCATGAGTCAATTGAGCTCATTAATCTGACGGTGAGTATATTCCCGCATACTTGATGCATATAGACTGATATGGAAGCGGAATCATCTAGGTGACCATGTACATAGTGTTCCAGGCATTGGGTATGCTGTATCTGCTTTTTCTGCGAACATGTCAATCTAACCTCCAACCAGCCCCGATGTTCTGGGGAACTTTGGCCGACTCGTGGGGCCGCCGTCCGATGTTCATCTGCTGCTTGCTCCTCTTATCTGTTTCGTGTATCGGCCTTGCACTCGTACCGACAAACGACTATTGGCTGTTACTTCTCCTGCGGTGTTTACAGGCCGCTGGCTCCGCCAGCACGATTGCGCTAGGTATCCCAGAAATCAACGCCCCCGTTCGAGGATCTAAATTCTCGATTAGGTGCTGGTGTTATCGGTGATATATCTGAACGCGCCGAACGAGGGGGGTACTTGGGCGTTTATAACATAGGGCCCATGGTATGCATTTAATTTTATATGCATATCTTTTTCATTTGATTTGTATTACAGGCAGGGCCAGCTATTGGCCCCGTATTGGGCGGCGCTCTGGCCGATACATTAGGGTGGAGGTTGGCTCGGGTCCTCAAATACAGGCCCACACCTATCTAATTTGTCTTTATAGATCAATTTTCTGGTTCCTCTGCATCGCTTCCTCAGCCTGCGCAGTCGTCTTGATCTTGTAATATTAATCTCTTTCAGTCTCTTCGTCCGAACTCACCGCCTATGTCCAGATTCCTACCTGAAACCCTGCGATCGATGGTTGGAAACGGCAGCATCACTCCTCCCGCCCTCTCTCGCCCCGTCATCCGCATCATCGGACGCAACAAGCCCCAGTCTCCCACCGCGAAGCTCCCGCGAAAACCGTTCCAGAACCCCCTCCGCCTCCTCCTCAACCCCGACATCCTCATCCTCCTCAGCTTCAACGGACTCATCTGCGCCGTTTTCTATGGCGTCACGGCCTCGATATCGACGATATTTCACGCGGCATACCCAGCGCTCAACCAGACGCAGTTAGGGTTGTGTTTCCTTGGTATGTCGCATTTTATATTATTCCAACTCAACTTTATCTGATCTGTGTCGTACCATGAATACAACCATGATCAGCCATCGGCGGTGGGATGCTGATAGGGTCTGCGACGTCCGGGAAGATTCTTGACTGGGATTACCAACGAGTGAAGGCCAGCATCTTATCTCGAAAACCGAGCAGCCTGGCCCAGGACGAAAATTCGTTCCCCATAGAGCGGGTCGGTACATCTATCCGAAACTTCCAGAACAAATATTTCTGCACAAATTCGAAGCTAATATACACATAGGCGCGAATGCGGCTCATACCCATTCTCCTTGTGTTTTTTGTGGCTTGCTGTGCGGCGTACGGGTGGTGTATCCAGAAGAGGGTCAATCTTGCGGGACCGCTTATTCTGCTCATCGGCAGTGAGTATATGCGCCAGCTCCTTCCCATGCCGAAGCACTAAATAAATAACATATAGTTGGATTCTTCACGATGGCCATAATGAACGCGACGCAAACGCTCATCCTTGACCTTGTCCCGGACCAGGGGTCATCCGTCACTGCTTGCGTACGTTTTTCCTCTGTGTATATTCTCTACCTACAAAAATAATGAAATGAAAATCCATGGGTAATAGAACAACCTAGTGCGATGCGGCCTCAGCGCGATCATGGTGGCGGTCATCCAGCTTATTCTCAGCGCGCTCGAACCGGGGTGGACTTACGTCCTGCTCGCGGGGATGTGCGTTCTCGTTGCGCCTCTTATCTATGTTGTTATGCGGATTGGGCCCGCGTGTCGGGCGCGGCGGAGACGGGCGCTGCGGAGACAAATGGAGGGGGGAGCGGCCGAACGGTGATGTACAGCAAATCCAATTCTAATGTTTCCTTCCTGGGTTGAAGCGTGGTCGTTACCAACCTGCTAGATTCTCTCGAGCGTGAAGCGCAAGATCACGGCAAGGACAGCTCCAATGGCGACAGTGGCGCCGCGTTGGTTGTCGAATGAAGCAAAAAAGTCTTCCATTCCAATCCGATGCGACCGGAACACAATAATTCCATGGTGTTCCTGCAAGGGAAAAATACAGCGTCGACACTCTCCCAATCCGTTCTTCTTGCGTAGCGAGCTGCGTATACAGCGTCAGCTCCAAACCAGGAAACCATTCCAATAATATTATTTGCACCCGACCGCACTTCGGATAATTAGGCCGCGCGCTAAATCGTGACTCGGGCACGTATGTTTGATTGCGCGCCTAAGAAGCAATGCGAGTTAGCGGCGCGGAAAAGCGGCCCCTCCGAACCCCCGACGACAACTGGAATGAAGATGTGGAAGTAAACACTTTGTTCGCCTTGAAATCAGGTTGAATTGTTGAATAATCGAACCGGCAATAAAGCCTCGCGTCGGCTCCGGATCCGCGCATCAGCGTACTGCCTTGATCTGCGTGCAAATCAGGGCGCACGTATTTGTTTCATATGACCCATTTTGCCCGCTCCCCAAATCTAGAGAAAAATCGAACCTTACGATAATTCCGAAGATACGAGTAGCAGCGAGTGGCCTCGAAATGCGCCTGGATCATATGTACTTGTGTGCAAGAACATGTTATGCGTAGGAAATTTCGGAAATTCGGAGACAACCGCCAAAAGCCGCCAAACCGCCGCTGTTGCATCAATCCCCTTTTCCAGACAGCCATGTCGTCGGCGCGGTATAGAACGGGTTGGTTGCTGCGTCCATAGCTGTAGAGTGCCACCCGGCCCCCTCCGTACGTTTCCACCCGTCCGCTTGATGACAGTGGTTCGCTAACCATTTGGGCCTCTGCAACAGCTTCAGAAAATGGTATATATAATGCCCGCCCAGAAACACAGTGTCGTCCTTCGTAGACTTTCCGTCCATGAGCGCGACGAGTGCTGATCCTGTCCCCGCCGTCGATCAAGGATGTGAACCCCCCGTCTCCGATTCCCGTGCGCGTGTCGAGGGCCAGGACTACAAGGCGCTCCTCATCGGCATTCGCGGGACCGCGACAGCGGAATGTCCTGACCTGAAGGGGCCGCATAGAGACGTGGAGGAGGTGCAGAACCTGCTCATAGACTGGTACGTTTGTAATTGCGTTTTGACAGCACTTGCGCTCACCGCAAGTGTGAAGTTACAACTACTTTCCCGCCGATATCACCACTCTTATCGACGATGGAATACCCGGCCACGTACAACCCACCCGCGAAAATATTGTGAGTCTTCCCCGCAACTATTCGATGCCCGTCTCATCGTGTGCAAAGCTAAAGGCGATCAACGACCTTGTCAAGGACGCCAAGGCGGGCGATCACTTTTCCTTCCTCTGTGCGTACCTGCGTGATCGACGGGATGGCTCATGACTGGCATCCTGACGATCAGACTGTGGGCATTCCATGCAAATCAAGAGTCGCTCCAACAGTGAAGAAGATGGCATGGATGAATGTGAGTTTTTCACATGAACCTCTGTCCATGGGTCCTAATCTCTTCGCAGGTCTGATCCCTTCAGATGGAGTGGATCATATCATCGTGGACAACGTACGCATGCTTTTTAGGTCTTTTGTAGAAGGGATGACCGACTATCTCGACACAAAGGACCTAAATGCTGCCCTTGTCTTGCCCCTGCCTTTTGGCTGCCAACTTGTTGCGGTTTTGGACACATGCCATTCTGGATCCTTACTTGGTACGACGATCCATCCTCCATCCTCCCCCGATACTGACTACAGCAGATCTCAAACACACCAGGTGTAATCGCGTACCTGTCCCATGGAAGTGGCGCGGGAAGCGAAACAGTGAGGAGAAGCGGCGCATGGTTGGTCAGTATCGCTGCCCTTCTTTCTCCTGCGAGGTTTGCTTGACCACGGCTGCAGTGCGGAATAATGCACGGCTGGCAAGCATCCCCTCGAGTGCCCCACCGGCCCCGAGCCCCGCCCGCCTCCTCGCGCGCCGCAGTGAAATCAATATGAACCTCACCACATCCGACGCTTCCTCGGACGCCAACTACGCTAAAGCGAGCCGCTCAGGTGCTGGTCCGCAGCGCACCTTCACCTACCGTGCGCGGACGGTCTCTTTTGCGGCGTCTGCGAAGGAGAACGACGGCGGCGCACATGTGGAGGAGGGTAGCGACCAGGACATTGTGCTCCCCGCGCTGCCCGGCAAGTTCTGGGTTTTGCCAGAGGACGCCGAGCGGTGCGAGAGCCCGATTGCGATGTTCGCGTGCACTGGATGGTGCAGAGATCCCAAGAAATGTGCAGTGGAAACGGAGCCTTCTTCTGAATCTTCCAACCGCGTCAAGGCGCACGTGGTCTCCCTAGCGTCTTGCAAGGATTCCCAAATTACATACGAGGACGCAGAGGGTAAAAGCATGACCTCGGTGGGTATTTGATTGCTCTAGTCGTTGATGTGCCGCTCACACGTATATCTACCATAGTCTCTTGTGGAGATTCTGCGGCGCAAGCCAAATCAGTCGCTGAAAGATGTGCTCGTATACGTCAGGCAAGTTTATACGTTCCTTGAGATAAGACTTTTGAGTTCATACGGGATTTTAGTCATGCCATGCACACCAAGGCGGTTATTCGGCATGAAAAGGCCAAGATTTTCAAGAAAAAGCGCAAGGCTTATGCGGCTAGGTTGGAGAGGGAAAACGCGCAGGGCCATCGCACGATGTCCCTCCCGGACTTTGATCCCTCTATCCTCAAGGGCTCGACCACTTTCCCCGTTCAGAGGATGTCGCTCCTCGAGAAGAAGAAGGAGCTTCTGTCGAAGCTGAAGTTGAAGCGGCTCATCATCGAATCGCGGAAGAGCGTGCCATGCGACATGGACAGCTTCCAGAACCCGGAGCTCGCGAGCGCGCGACCCCTGGACATGGAGAGCCAGTGGCGGATGTGAAATAATCCGTTTTTTTGGGGGTCGCAAGGTTACTTCTTTCCCCTCTGATACCCGTACATATACTGACTCTTTGTGGCCTCACAGATCATCGTATATTTTGTTGTCTCGCATTTCTCTCGCATATCCTATTCCATTTCCACCGTTTTATTCCATCACATATTGCGCTCTACGAGTTGTGTTTTAATGTACTGTACTCCGTGGAATGCGGGTCTGTCGTATTTTCTCTCCCTCCGCTTTCCATCCTGCTTTGTATCGATATGATCATCGTTCGTCGCACTGCTCTGTATCACTCGCAATTGCACACTGTTTTGTTAATCTCTTCCCTGACCAACTCTCGTCAAATTATAGAAGCCGAAACGCACGATAATATTAATAAATCAAGAACCGTTCCTGACTTATCCGATTATCCGATTGGCTTATAATTACAGCCTTGCGCGCTAAAATTGGCGCCAAAATAAGAAAAAAAATTCGGGCGCTGCAATGCCAAGCACGAAAGGCTACGTGTTCGGGAGATACCACAGGCTCTCCCCAAGGCCGGAATGATCTGTGTGGACCCGCCGATGCGGCAAGAAGTGTTCTGCAAGATTGAATAGGCAAAAACTGCTCAGTTGTACAATTGTTTGGCAAAGTTCCCCAACATGCTCCCGACATCAAATCGGATCCATTACTGCGATGTGGAATTCACTCTATCACGGATCCCCAGTACTTCCACTGACAGTGACTCGGCCGTTGAACAATGCCCGACACTTTGCTGTAGTCTATTGGATTCACCAGGGAAGTTAGCCGCCCAGTTTTGGTGTTTAACGGGATGGGGAAACAACAGAGGAACAACACAGCCTAGGGCAAGCCCAGGGCGTTGATTTTCCTATAAGACAGCGGTACTCAGGATAGGCCGAGTCATGAATTCGCGTCCCATGGATCCGCATCCTCGTCTATGGCCTGCATGTAGGCGTGGATCGGTCGTTGCAGAGCAACACCTGTCTCTGGGTTGTCCGTCGGCTGCATCTTCGTCGACAGTCACCCTTCGTTCACGAAAAAAGGCCCTTCTTATCTCGATCTCCCAGACAGAAGGGTACGCAGAACTGAAGGCTGCACATCGGGATGCGTATTCGATGCGGGACCTATTGATCGACCTGTATGTTGAGCCGATCATTTGTTCGCCGTTGGCTCATTGTCTTTTCAATCTTTTTTTTCCCCCAGGTATGAATACACGTCGGACGAGATAACTATCCTTCTCGACGATGGGATTCCAGGTCATGTCCAGCCTACGCAAAGGAATATTGCAAGTTTTCACCACATGATCCACACATTCCGCGCTCATACTGTTTATAGCTTCTGGCGATCGGTGAACTTGTCAAGGACGTGAAGGAGGGCGACTGGTTGTTCTTCCACTGTCCGTATATTCCTTGTATTAACCCTCAGCTGCTTGACCCCATCCCTTAAACAGATTGTGGACATTCGACTCAAGTCGATAATCCGCGCTCCAACAGCGAGGAAGACGGAAAGGATGAATGTAAGACGGTCTCCCGATATCTCTGCGTTGCGACTCCCTAATCGCTCCACACAGGTCTAGTCCCTATGGATGGCGAGGAGATGAAGATCGTCGACAATGTAAGGTCACTGTTTTACTTCTGAGGCGCGCCTGACATTTCGATAGGCCCTTCATGCCGCCCTTGTCGCGCCTCTACCCGCCGGCGCACACCTCGTCGCAATTCTGGATACCTGCCATTCTGGCTCGCTGCTCGGTATGTTATCAAACGAATCACCTCCCTGGGGTTTCACTCAACGGAGATACGTGCAGATCTCAAGCACTATCGTTGTAATCGAGTACCGGTCCCTTGGATCTACAAGGGAAAACGGAATAGTGAAGAGATCCGCAACAGAGTTGGTGAGTAACGCTTGGATGCATCGCCGACGTCTTAGTTAACCCTCCCTGCAGTCCGTAGTGGCGCCCAGCTCCTGACCCTCTCGGAGATGCAGACCCACAAAGTTCCCGCCTCAACGCGTTTCCGCTCCCGGCACAACACGATCAGCGTAATGTGTGACCCCCAGGACCCTGCTGCATCTCCTCCCCCCACCGTCACGACCCGCAGACGGAGTCGGACGGGCAGCGGCGTCCTCGCGCGCCTGCGTACTGTCTCTTCCCGCAAACGCACCATGTCACACCCACCCGCGCCCCCGCCGGCGCCTCCGCCGGCGGACAAGGAGAACGTCAACATCAAGGACGGGCCTGTGCTACCCGCGCTTTCGCGCCTCTGGATTTTGTCGGAGGAGACGGGGGACGACCATCTTTGTGAGAGTCCCGTGGGCAGGTTCCCGTGCAACGGATGGTGCCGGAACCTCGATGGGCAAGGGTACTCGACGATCCACGACCAGGATGAAGACGAGGTCAAGGCGGACGTCATCTCGCTTGCGTCGTGCAAGGACTCGCAGCAGGCTTGGGACGACGAAAATGGGCAGAGCATGACCTCGGTGCGTACATATTCCAGTTTCTTGACGGTGGAGCTCGGACTGATCTCACCTTCGCTGCGCAGCTGCTCGTAGCCATCCTGAGGGAGAACCCAAACCGCACCTTGAAAGATGTCCTCGTCTGCATCAGGTGAGCTTTTTGACCCACTCACTCTGCTGTGAATCCGATGCTGATGCCAAGAGTGCAGTCACGCTACGTACAGCATGGCCGTGGAGCGTCACGGGAAAGCGAAGGAATTCAAGCAGCGGCAGAAGCGATATATTGATAAAGTCAATAAGGAGCTCGCGCGGCTGGAGCACCTGGAGAAGAATGGGTCGACAACCTCGCTTGTTCTGCCGGGGCCTACTCCCTTCTCCTTTCTCGCGACCTCGCGCACGATGCTCCCGCCCCGCAAGCGGCCGTTTCTCCCGAAACGGGTGGCCTCGCAGATCAAATGGTTCCGGGATAAGCTGAAAGAAGTCAAAGCCACGGCGGGGGACATGAACAACTTCCAGAACCCGGAGCTTGCGAGCCCGCGGCCGCTTGATTTGGAGAGACCGTGGAGGATGTGATCACGAGCCGCGACGTATTTTCTTGCATTAGATTTTGTTGTCAGTTTCTCCTCTCTTCCTTCCGTCGATGACCGTTCGCTGATTTTCCTCTAGTAGATTCTTTTACTGCATATCCTATTCAACTTGTTTTATTCAATCACATATCGCACTCTACAGGCTGTGGTTTACTGTACTTTCCTGGAGCGCTTTACATAATTGGGCCTGTCGCATCTTCCTTTCGTCCTGCTTTCCGTCTTGCTATTATTGTATCGTTCGTCGCACTGCTATGTATCGATATGTATCCCTCGCAATCAGCATATTGTATTCTCCAACATAACCCACGCCTATGGAAAGCAGGAGCACCACGCTTTGAAACATTTGATTAGATCACTTGCCGAACGATGGCCGGCTGTTTCCTAACACGGAAGGTATGTTCAACGGCGCGTCCTGTATGTGTTTATCTCCCGTGAAGAGCAAACATAGCAACATAATACCCAAAGAGATGGCTTGCGGCTTTGTTAGAGGTGAAAGTGCTGCTGGTGGAGCCTCTAAGCCTCGACTTTCCTGCCAATCGCACCAAAAACACGGGGAAGGATGGGGATTGGGGCACGATAACTTCAGTTTCGAGCTATGAACTACGTTTTAAGGTCTGGAATGAGAAAACGGGATTTTTGACGGATGGGGGAGCATTAGATTTCACATCTCTGGCATGCCCGAGATGCCCGAGAGACATGGGGTGGAGCAAAATAATTAGTAAACCTCTCTGAAAATGTGTTTGTATTGTTACAAGGTTTGTCTTGCTCAGTAAGGTTGCCTCTATCCAATTGAATTCGAAACTTAACCTTCCACAGTTGTGAAGGGGCAGACATATGTATGTAGACATGAATCACGATAACATCCAGAACTTACGAGTCGGACTCATTCTAAAAGCGTCGGTAAGTGTTGACACGATTTTGTGATTGTCCAGGCCCTTTCTCCACCCACAAACTGTTAACCAAGCGGTCAGATAATTTAACATTCAACCGTGACAGAGCCTCACACAACTCTTTGAGATAGTCCGGACTCCGATGGGAGAGTGGAAGTATTTTAACTTTATCTGGAGTAAATATTGAAGATTAGCAGGTCTAATTCTGTCTGAACAACCTCTAAGAACCCCACAAAGGCCTTATTTGATGCCCGTTGAAAACCTGCCAATGCCGTGTGAGTGTTCCATGAACATATGTGCATAGTAAGTTACGTAACATTAGGGTCGACTTGTATTGTGGGGGATGAAGAATGTTCTCAGAACGCGAGAAAAGAGGCAAATGTGCTCGAGAATAATTATCTTCAGTTGAAAGGCACTCACGGCACGATGAAGGCCATCATCTATCATTTGATACCATCAATTGTTTCAAAGCGTGGTGTTCTTGCTTTCCATACACGCCGAATATGCCAAAAAAAATGCCATCATGTCTAGACCTGTCAAGACGCGATGTTTTGACCATCAGGGGCGCGGCTTCTAGTCACCGTTCTCGGTCTCCTGAGGCTGAGCGCCGAGTTCCTCTTCTCTTGACCTTTTGTCCTGTGGATATCCCCGATGCTCAACCTTCTGGCGCTTTTCCTGGCGGGGATCACCGTTTTCGCGCAAGATACATATAACACTTCAAGCATCGTTGGGACATGGTCTTCGGGGTCACAGCAAGTCGTTCCGGGCGCTGTGAGCTTTCTTTCGGTTGGAAGTCTGCAATGACTCATAGTTTCCGCTACATAGGGCTTCGCAAATCCCTCTCAGGAAACGTTCAACTATCCGAAAGCGGCGGGCGTCGGATACTCCTTGTAAGTGACCGCGAGGGGCAATGATGCTTCGACTTAATGAATCCGAATAGCTCTGACGACGGTTGGTATGAGATTGCGCGGTTTCGCTATGTTGCGAACGGTCTGTCTTTTCCTTTAACTCCGATACGATACTCGAAACTGAAGTGAAAATGCAGCTTCGAATCCGGACTGCATAGTTTCGACCGTTATCTGGGCGCACGGCACTTACGACCTCCTCGTCAACGGGTCCATCATCCTCACCCCGCTGGGCGACGGATACCAGCAGGTCCAGTCCGCCTGCGGCGACGACTCCAACTTTATGCAGAACTACAACGTCACCGAGTTCTACGTCTCGTGGGAAATCTTCATCGATGTCACCTACGGGCCCAAGCTCCATCTCTTCCAGTTCGACGGCTCGCCAGTCGCCCCGCTCTTCCAGCTCTCCCCGGAGCCCAACATGCTCCCGAAGCAGAAGCTCCGGAACATGGCGGTGCAGGTCGTGACGACCACGAGCGACGGGCTCATCTCGACCGAGACGATTGTGTCGCGCAAGGCAAAGCGCCATGCGCCGGAGATGCGCCGCGGGTGGAGCAGTTTCTGGGCGTGGTAGCATGGAGTATTTTTATACCTTGGGACTTTGTATCTTATCTCCAAATAATCTGGGTTAGAAGCGTGGATCATCTTCTCTCCTTGACTAGAATGTCATCGCGCAGCGAGGACCGCAGGACCGCAGTCCAGCGAGTGCGTGAAGTTCCGGCGACGGAAGGTATAAACGGCGCTCGCAAATCAGACACTGAGTGCATTCCCTCCAAAATGGCCGAGGCCGATGGATCTCCGGGCTACCCGCACCCGAACCCATGTCTCTCCTTCTGGCTGCAAGCCGCGCGCAGCTCGCGCCTCCTGGAGCACCGCACGACGGAGGCGCTCCCCGCGCGCGTGGATGTCACGATCATCGGCTCAGGCCTCTCCGGCGCCGCCATTGCGCACTACTTGCTAACGGGACCCAACCCCCCGGAGCGGGTGGTGGTTCTGGAGGCGCGTGAGGCGTGCCACGGTGCCACGGCGCGCAACGGTGGGCATTGTCGGCCAGATTGCTACCGTGGTCCGTTCCCCTGAATTGACTTGAAACGCGAGAGGCCTGACATGAGAGCGCGCGCAGATTACAGGCAGTACAAGGCGGATTTTGGGCGCGAGCAGGCCTTGAAGATCATCCAGAACGAGATGGTGTGTGGTCGCATGCATATCTAAGCGAAGGGTACTGACTCTTCGTCGAAAGGATACGCTGAACCTCATGACTGAGATTATTGAGCAAGAGGGCATCGACTGCGATTTCTGGAGAGGTTTCTCCTATGGTACGCATGCCATTTCTACCCGTTTCAAGTGGGCACTCACTTGATTGCGAACCAGACGTCTTGCTGAGCCAATCCGTCGCCGACTACCTCGCTGCCTGCTACCGAGAGTTTGTCGACGACGGCGGGCCGGTCGAGGGGATCGTAGAGCAGATTCTGGATCCCGAGGAAGCGCGCCGGAGGACGCGCTGTCCAGATGCCGCCGCCGCGTACAGGTTCCCCTCGGGATCGCTCTACCCGTACAAGCTCGTCTTGCACCTCCTCACGCGCTGCATCGACGCGCACGGCCTTAACTTGCAGACGAACACGCCCGTGCGCGCGGTGCTGCCAGGCCCAAATGGGGGCTGGAGGGTGCAGACGGATCGAGGGGAAGTGCAGACGGGGAAGGTCGTGTACGCCACGAACGCGTTCACGGCGACGCTCCTGCCCGAGTTCCTCGGCCGCATCTGGCCCTTCAGAGGACAGTGTTCCGTCGTCGTCCCGACGAAAACATATTCCGGCCAGAACATGCTCACGGAGACCTACGGCTTGGTGAGCCCTCTCTGCACCAAAGAGAAAGCGGGAATATTGATTGGATAGGCGTATGGAGAAGGCTCGCATGGGGCTGCGGACTATTTGATTCAGCGGAAGGACGGCGTCATCATATTCGGCGGGCAGCGGACATCAGTGCCAGCCGACAAGCTTCTCAGGAATACGGACGACAGCTCGACCTACCCTGAGATGACGAAGGCTTTCAAAGAAGCGCTGCCGCGGTACTTCGAAGGCTGGGGCGAAGAGGCGCTAGGGGAGGGGCTGATACATGACTGGACCGGTGAGTACTTCGTCGTCTGCCTGGAGACTAGACCATCATATTAATATAGGCTCATAGGCATCATGGGTTACACCACCGAAGGCGCGCTAGCGTGCTTTTCTAGTGAATAAAGCTCACCAGTTTGAATTTCCAATAGCTGTCCCGTACGTCGGCGAGCTGCACGACAAACCGGGCGCGTTCGTCTGCGCTGGTCATCACGGACATGGTCGCCTATTTCCTCTGGCGTTTGAAGTGACTACACACTGATCATCGTACACCTAGGCATGGCGCGCATCATGACCTGCGCCAGAGGGCTAGCCGCGGTGATCCAAGGGGGCGACTGGGCATCGACTGGGCTCCCGGAATGCTTTCGGCCCACACGGGAGCGGCTCGGGTTGCGATACACGCAGGTCTGTCGTCAGGCGGAAACTTTTATCTGTGCAAAATCTCGAAACGGCCGTGCCAGCCGATACACGCCTCGCCGTTGTAGAAATTACTTGAATGTGACAGGCTTCTGCTTAACGAAGGAAGCCGCAGTTTTCGTCCACCGCGTTGGGTCCATTTCGAGCGGAAAGTGTCTGAGTGTAAACGATCAGACAGCATAGCAAAGGTGTAAGTAAGGAAATGCATACGGTCTCTTCCGCGGATCGTGTATCTGTCTCTGCTCCATCTGCTGAACAACTGTTTGCAACTCAGCAAAGAAAAAGTCTACACCAATTTGGTCGACGACGATATCCAAAGTGATGGCCCCGCGCTACACGTTGCAGGACGCCCACCAGCACAGCGCGTGCGACATGATCGCCACAACCTCGCCATCGCCTGTGGTGAACGCTTTTTCGCGGAGTCCGGACGCGGATTTTTTACTTCCTTGTGCTCGTCGGGAAATGCAACCCGGAAATCAGGGGGGGAAATTCGGCCTCCGGCGTTGGTATGAGAATACATATATAGAATCCCTGGTCGCGCAAGTTGTCGCCTAGTTTTTGAACTAGAGCAGGAAGCAAGCGTAAATAGAGATGCACTGCCACACCGTCAAATTTCTTCGCCCCGTGACCCACGGAATCAAATGCGAATGGCGATCCTCTGCAAATCATTTGCAAGCTCTGTCCTATGAGTCTTGACCGACTCTGAGAAGAGATATTCTGCCCTCAGACTCCACATTGGACCCGAAATCATTATGTACCCAGTCCGCGAAGTTACTGTCTGGGAAGCTGTCTGAGTCTCTGTTTGCCGGTTTACCTCAAACACCGCCGTTCGCCATAGATAGGTCAAAGTTGAGTCTTATCGTCTGGCCCACGGGTATTTAAAATCTTCAATCAGATGCATCATGTCCGGAAAGTCCGGCCGTCGCCACGAGCGCGATTCTCCCTCTTCAAATGCGTTGCACAGTTGCTGACTCGGATGGCGACCAAGTGGTTCGAGGGGAGTCGTCCCGAGCTCCAAATCAAAGTTGCGACTGCCGTTGTGAGTTGATTATCTTTGGGAGGTCTCTTGGAATAACTCTAGCCACCATCTGCCACCATTCGTGGCGCGGGCAGGAAGCGGCGTTCAAGAAGAGCACAACTGATTTCGCGAACAGTACTCAATATACTTGGACAGATCATCAGTGGCGACTACAGATCTATCAACGCTTCTTTGGGCACATACTCCTATAATCTCATGAGCGAGCGCCTCTCGTCGCTGGCGGAACTTGTTCCCTTCCACTTCACATTCCCTTCTGTCCCTCTTTATTTTGACTTCTCTTTCGTTCCAATTCCAACATGGCTGGCACCGGAGTAGAGCTCCTGTGATTATATTCATGTTGTCATCGCCAAGCCTAGCTACTCACAGCGCGTTTTTTTTTCATCCAGTTTCGGTCCGATGCTCATTGGTGTGTACGAATCCTATTGAAGTCGAGCATCTGTTCCAATAAGAGTATGCAGGTGTGCTCTTGAGCACCGCACTTTTCGGGGTGAGTGTGCGCTTGGATCCTTCACAGTGAAGACGTTACGACCTGGGCCTAGGTTATGTCTGTACAGGTACGAAGTCTCGTTCTTGAATGGGAGACAAATCTTGACGACATTCCAGATGCTCTTCTACTTTCAGACATACAAAAAGTACTTTCCCTTTCCGTCTGCATTCCGTCGTCTCATGCGGTTCGTCTAGAGATGCTCGGTGGATTCGATATTTTGTGCGTCATGGAATTTTGTCGAGCCTCCAGAGTTTGACCATGCCTTTAGGTACTGTACCTCTTTCTTGCCGACGCCGCCAACCTTTTATTCGAAATCGGGATCATATATGAACCCTTGATCGTCCGATACGGTTTGTTCGATAATTTGGCTTTCAACGCTGGGAATAATCTGGGAAGTCAGGCGCCCCACAATCAGTTATAATTTCTCCGATCCGTCAGTTCGATTCCCGGTCGTCTTGGTTGTAACTTCATCTGATCGTTCGCTTTGAATTTAGTCCTTCCCGCAGGTGAGCATTTTGGACATGGTGATCCCCCAGTGTATTCAAAGTTGCACTAGATGCCGTTTCAATCGTAAGTTGAACCTTCACAGAACTCCATTATCTTATGATACTGGTTTTAGGTCGCGGTGTCAACACCAATTCAGCTATTCACCGCATGGAGAATTAGCGGTAAATGGGATTGGTCCTTGCCTGCACATCAAGACTAACGCCTACGGGTGCTCAGTTATAACAGGGTCTATTATCATACCTCTTATGATAAGCGTTCTCGCGGTGGTTTCCTTCGGTTTGTTGCCCGTCTACAAGTGTGCGATGGCTGACCATGAGTCCAGGCGGTGGAGTTCTGGTGACAATTTTCGTTTCCATTCGGAATCAGTTCTCCGAATTCCAAAGTTTCTCGACGGCCGTTATTATTTGGTTGATATGCAGCGCCGTATGTGACGTGCTCATTGCAATTGCGCTCACGTATTCCTTGGTAATATTTCGTCCTTACGATCTCGCTTCTCCGGCTTATCTCGCAACTCGGTCAGTGGACACGGAAGACGGGCTTCAGCGCAGTCGACGGGCAGATCAATCGAATTATACGGCGTCAGCACTTTACCAGTTGAATTCCGATGTTACCGACCATCTGATGTGCTTGGTAAACAGTGGCGGTTCAAACGGGGTCAATTACTGCCGTAGCAGCTCTTGCAGACGTGATCCTTCTTTTGTCTTTTCCCGTACGAAACTTTCCATCTTTTCTATCATATCATTTTGACGGTCGCACAGCAAACGACACTGTAGGTTCTCCCGCTTCACCTCCACTGTGTCCGACTAACATCAGATAGCCAATTTATTCCGGACTTCCCGCTGTCGAAACTGTACACAATCTGTTTGCTTAGCACGCAAGTTTCCACCGCCTTTCCCTCTGTTGCAATGTTGACTTAACACTCCAGGCTCAACGCACGTTCTCGTGGCAAAGCAGAGGATGCAGAGAAGCGTATGCCAAATGCGCTCTTCAAGGAGACTGGGTCATCAACCACCATGCTTAACACCACACTTAACACGTTCCAACCTGTTCGGAATTTGGTGCGTACATGGGATCATGCTCCACTCGTGATTTGACCCTCGCCTGTAGGTCGATGTTGACAAGCAGACTTTCGAAACGGTAGAACCACCGAGGCCATTCAGGGACGGCCAGGCTGAGGACATGCGGCAAGCACACAGTGCACGGCCCAAGATGCTCGTTAGCCAGGCATCGACGGAGACCTTGGTGGCGCCATCAGGACGGCCGTTCAAGGATGGACAGATGCGACCAACGTTCCAAGATCAAAGCGCGCGGCCCACACATGTGGGTCAAGCATCGTTGGAGACTTTGGTGGCCCCGTCAGGGAGACCACTGGACGGCAAACCAGACGTTATTGTGTACGGGCATACACGTCAAAGTTCACGGAACCAGACGTTTGCTGTGACAGATTCAAGACAACCAGGCCGATTCTAGTCCCAGTGGGGAGTATTTTCTTGTAGTGGGGAAGGACACTTTATGGACAGCCAAAATGTAAATTTATTTCTCGGGTTTGAGACCTTCAAGTTTCAAGTTATGCAAGTCTGAAATCGTATTCGAAGTCAGTGATCTTAAATTCCGAGTGATCAGGCTATGGCCAATCACGTTACCGTGTTTGACGGACCATGATGCCGACGACAATGACGGGCAGTGCTAGGAAATCGAGAAGGGGAATAACATATTAGGCTGAGAAAGCGAATTTCACTTCAATAAGCTGAAATGAACCTCTGATTATATGCAGGAACAATTTACAGTCACCAGAAACGCTGTCGGCATGGTACAAAAAGGTGATCGGAGCTTGAAACTTTCAAGACGCGCTGTATGTAGTATGTACGGGCCCCGGTCGTTTCTTAACGGGACCGCGCCGGAATATACCTACCTACCTACCTACCTACCTTAGAAACACGGATCCGCTATCTTGTCTATTTTTTTATTTTCTCAATCAAATCAGAGGTGGATCAGCGCATTGAAACTCCGACCTGCCGTCAGACCGCCGAATTTGATCCTGACGCTTTTACCGGACTGCCCATATCCCATTCTTTTACAAGGCATTTTACTACAGACCAGTAACCGTTCTCTCCAAACGTCAATTCATATGAAGGAGCGTCTTGTCACGATGAGAGATCGGTTACCGATCTAATTTTGCTATCCAAATCAGCACATATAAACATACGCCACTGCCAGGAACGCACAAAGATGTGCTCAGGATCCTCAACGAGTATCTCTCAAAGCCCTTGCTGTGTGAGCGACTGTATTAAGAGACAATTCTCAGAATACGGGAAAGACATGGATGACTACGGAAAGGGATAGTCCAGACGGAGGTGATGTGTGTACATTATTAATTCGATTCGACGGGGACGGGGATGGCGGCGACCTCGGTCTTCTCGACGGGATACGTGTATTGCGGGGGGGCAACAAAGATCTCCTCCGCGTCGAGGTCGACAACAGTGTACTCGTGCTCCTCATAGTCTTGCGATGTAGAGCCGCACACTGGGCGCTGGCCACGGACGAGGCGGTAGGAGATGACGGCCATGACCCAGAACATGCGGAGGAGGACACCAATGCCGCAGCCTGGGCGTTAATCAGTAGATGCAGTATAAAGAAAATAGAAGGATGACGCACCGAGGACGAAGGCGACGGCACGACCCTCCCAGGGCCCGAGGGACATGAGGGCAAAGTGCACGCGCATGAGGAACGAGTGCTTGCCGCGGTGGCGGAAGCGGTGGGCGTGGATGCGCTCCGGGTGCGGGTGAGCAGAGATGGGCATGATGCGGAGGCGGTCGCCGCCCTGGGTCTCGCCCTCGAGCCCGTTGGCGTTGGGCGTGCCGATGAACGGCAGGGGCGTTATGGGCCGCAGTTCGTGCCCATGCCCGTCCTTCTTGTCAGATACGGAGAAGCCCAGAGCGATCTTGAAGGCGCTGGAGATGCTGGAGATCTTCTGGCGGAAGCGGCTGCCGCCACACGGGGCGCTGTGGGGCTTAGCAACGCCTGTGGCGGCCTCCGCTGCGGGACGGAGGCGGAATACCGGGCGCTCCATGTGAGCGACCGGTCCATCTGTCGTCTCCACGCCGCTAGAGACGATGACGACGCGCATAGGGCTAGCGCTGGCCACTGGAGCGCAAATTGTGATAAGAAAATTAAATGAGTAATTGAGCGGTTTTAGGGGACGTACGGAGGCCTGCGCTGGCCACAGCGAGGGGGATAAAGGAGAATTTCATACGGTAGGCTAAGGAGAGTTCAGAGACGCCGTACAACAGCGAGGATTTCTTACAAGATGGTGGTAAAGGTCAATGAGGAAAGTGGCTGCGCAGCAAGGGATGAGAACACGTGTGCTGGAAACGATGATCTGTCGCATCTATTCCTGTCTTTCTCCGCACTACTGTTCTGGTATGTTCTGAGGATTTTCGACAAATTCATTGACCCGCCGTCTTGCTTTTCTATCCTCCGAAAGCTGTTCAATTCTCCAGATAAAGCGGACAGACGCCGACATATAGCGGTACATGCAGTTCTCATGATTCATTTTCTGTGGAATCCAGTCGATATCTCCGGGCCCGCATTTCCTGTCGACCACAAAAAAGGTCCACAACAGCTATGCACAGCAATCCGAGTCCTCTTTACACTTGAGAATTCTATACTACATGCGTCTACTTTTGTTATGCTTAAATTTGGAACCCGGAAACTGATTTGGGTATGTGACGACGGCCAACGGACACCTCGTGAAAAGGTACGAAAAGACTAGACATCTCGAGGGGCCGACAAATCTTTCAGCCGAAAATTCAACTCTGAAGCTTGAAGCGCGTCAAATATTTTATTCAACAACAAATCGACTCACCCGCCTGGCTCAGTAATTGTCTATTCATGTTCAATCCGACGACTCTTGCTCCAGGGTGACAGTCGTCTATCTAACAGTATTTCATGGGCGAAGAAAGCTCAGCTAGAACTGTCCTGAGCCCGGAAAACTTGGATCTTGGCACTGGTGAACAGGGACCAATCAGAACGATTAGTTGAACACGCGGACTAGGAGTCAACCAAGCTCATACATGTGATGACTTCACGTTTTGGTGCAGTTTAAAGAGTGGTAAAAGATACAAATGGTAGAACAGTCTATGTAACCAAGATAGATTGCTTGGACATCCGTGCGCTTTGGCGACACGCTTTTCAATGCAAAACCAACACCGTGCCAACAAGCGCCCCGGTCAGAGCTGCACAAAACGGCAAGGCCGAGAAGAGTCCGGGACTAGAATGCACGACAGTCACAGCACCGCCGGTCTTAGACGACGCTGCTGGAGCATGAGGATTGGATCCCCCAGTGCCAGTCCCCGTCAGTCCCGCACCCCCACTTGCCGTGCTGCTCGCCGAATCTCCCTGGGTGCTCTCCGCGCTCGAGCTGCACCCCTCGAAGCTTAGCAGCCCCGAGATATACGTCTGCGTGTCGGAGGCACTCATGCCGCACGCCGCGCCTTCCAGACATGCGGTGAGGTTACCTAGCGGCGGGCTCGAGAGCGTTCCCTGGCAGACGCATAGGCCGACCGTCCCGCTGCATGATCATACGTGAGTGATATGAGATTTTAGCAGCGGCCGTGAGCCCGCACTGTACTTACAAACAGTTGCCATTGGCGAATGCCGCAGTGGTGTAAGTCCCAAGGCAGCTCCCGGGGCAGACGGTGCTATCGGGATCGTATTGCGGGGGCGTTGGTGTGGGTGCAGAGGCGGCGCCCGCCGCGAGAGATTTCGCAAGCAGAAGAATAAGAAGCGGTGGATAATAAAGGTTCATGCCGAATAGGTAAGGGGCTGGTAAGAATGCCTCTGGTTTTAATGCAGCGGCGATTCAGGCTGTTCGTTGGTAGGTGTACGAAAACTCCGTCGAGGTCGTCCGCTGATAGTGATATAACCGCGTCATGAAACTTCGGAGAATGAAGCACCGCCAATTCAGCGCTGTCAAGGAAAAGGTTTACAAAGATTTCAGTATACATACTGTACATCTCGACCGAACCCGTTCTTAGCTGTGCCCGAGTAAGATGATCAACGCGACGAAAATCTCGACTTACTCATCATCCTCTTTGGTCTTGAAATTCACAATGTCGAAACCCATGCCGTAGTGCTGCTCCCAATCGAAATCGCTCATGTGGTTCTCCGCGCCAAAAGCCAATATCAGCGCCTCACTCTCCTTCGCCCCGTGGACCACCGGCCTAGCCGCATCCTTCGTCTTACCAACTGCGCCCTGACCCCAGATGCGCGTCTGATCTGCGCTCAGAAACGTGCCGATGTGGCGGAACGTCAGGCTGATGCGCTCGCCCTCTTGGAACATCTCCGCCGCGGACTTCATGGTGATGATGCGCTTGTCCTGATTAATCCCATGAAGCCATTTTGCATTCGTCTCGGGGCCCATGACGAACATCGAATTGTGTGGAAGCGGGATGCGCTGCGTTGGGCGTGGCGGCGGGTGGACGTCCGACTCGCGCTGGAGGCTTTGGCCATGCGTGCGGTCTTTCTTCATGCGCAGTGTCATCGTGCGTTGGGCACCGAGGCTCACGTTGACGATGTTGGATCCGCGGACGACATCGATGGTCTTGTCCGAGTGCTCGGAGATGTAGTCCGTTCCCGTGCGGTAGAACTGGATTAGAACGTGGTTTACTGGGTGCTGCAGGATCTTCTGGACGTGTTGTCGTATCGAATCGACGGTTGGCGAGAATGGATGCAGAGGAGGAGACTCATCCGCTGGGTGCCGGTAGATAGGGAAGCTAGTTTGTTTCAGGTTCAGAACGCGACAATACATAGCATGTGGCGCAAACCTGCCGTCGGGCCCAACCTCGCCCTCCACCGCAACGAGTCGAGGAACTTCCCCACCTTGTACCTCTAGGGTCAGACACTCACCGCTCCGTTTGCTTTTACTTCACCTACCTCGATGGTGCATAACGTCCCATTTTACCTCGTCTCGCATTCGTTCGAAAGCGACATCGGCAAGCTCGGAAGGAACGATATTGAGGGTAAGGTAGGAATCGCCTGTTCCCAAGACATCTCCAGAACCCAAAGTTTGAGAGTGGGACATGTAGCGAGGAGGAGGGGATGAGGGTTTCGGACAAGACGAGTCAGTTCTGAACTGTTTGTACATGTTTATTTCAACTTGTTTATTACAGTCAGTAAGTATACTGCCTCTCCTCTTTCACCATGGTTGAAATGATCCTGCCTATGACCTCAGAGGCTCTTTCCGATCCACATAAATGGAACTCCGAGTGGGAAGCGCTTTTTCCTGGCCTGGTCCTCACTTTTCCGCGGTGCCCGATTTTATGTTTTGAAACCGAAATCCAAAGCTCTCGCGGCCGCAACAAGTGGATCAAGCTCTCACCAATCACCAGACACTCGTTAAACAAACGGTTACTCTTCAATGGGAACTCACCAAAGAGGCCTTGGGCCACTTTATTTCAGACAATCTCGAGGCAAGGTGGATGCAAACCAGTGTTGACGTCCGAGGGGAGCGCATCCTCAGAGCTTTCGCCGCCGTTTGCAGCAAGGCGCGGAATCTCAACGCGGCACGCGCTTACGCGCCAGAGATCCGCCCCTCGAGCCTCCAGCTAGACGGACTGGCGCTCCTCAATCTCTCAAGTCAGCGATGCTTGAGGATGCGTCGTATGTCCCCAGCACGCCGAGATACATGTACATATCTCACCCGGGCTGGGATGCATTTGCCATGGCGCAAGGCCAGCGAAACGATATGGAGATCGAGAAACTTGCACTCGCTCGCATCCTGCTACTGCGCACTAAGCTTATATGTGAGTACCAGATCTCGAGCGATTGGATTGTTTACACAACGGGAAAATCTAGGCTACGTTTTACGATTCACCCTCAGGTCCTTCCTAAAATTGGATCTCCAGTCACTCGTGGTTTCTAAAGAGCACAAATCTCTACAGAATGCGAAAAACCCCCGCGCGCCTGTCCAAGGTGCAGCCTTGAAGGAAGCCTGGGGCCGCGATGCGGCGGGGGCCTGGATGAAGGCCGAAGCCGACGGCCACAAGGCGCGGATGAGCCAGCGCGTGGCCGATTGCGCTTACTTGGGTTGCGGAAGACAAGAACCATCCGACTCGGACGGCTCGGCGAAGTTTTCGCGCTGCAAACCGTGCTTCGACAAGATGAAGAGGCAGGTCCTATATTGCTCCGCGTTTGTTGAAATCGTTTCTGTCTCCCGCCTTCTCCTGATTCGTCTCATTGAAAGGAAATGTCAAAACACAGATCGGAAGCTCCGGCACAAGTCTATGTGCCGCAGGCCCCTCGATTTTGACACCGTTTCCAATCCCATTGTGCCTACCTCTTCCCTACCTTATGCCGACAAGCACATTGGCCTGCCTGTTGATGGCTACAAACGCTCCATCGCCCTCGTCTCACAAGTAACCCAACTCAATGAGAGCCCGACGGTCGACTATTATCTTTACGACAGCGACAACAAGCTAGTGCCATTCAATTGTGGCGAGGGCACACATCAGCAAATCCTGTTCCGCAGGTATCGTGAAATAGCGATGTCCACCGGCCTCCGCGAGAGTGTCGGGATATTGACACATTATATGTCCTGGTACTGCGCGTGGAAGAGGTTACCCACAGTCAAAGTAACGGAAAGCATGATCGTCGCGCAGCTGGCGCGCGAGTTCGACTTTGCCGAACTGCGTGAGCACGTCATCTTTTTGCAGGAGCTCCAGAACGAGGATCCTGCGTGGCTACCGTACGTCTTTAATGGTTGCCCTTCGTTTGCTTTCATTGAGTCCAGGGTTTTATAGACCCCTTTGCCACGGGATTCCCCCAGATATGTGGCGCGAAGCGATGACCGGGACAGGTGCTTTTGAGGCTGTTGTTTCCCTTGATTAAGAATGTAATGCTTAACTACTTCAAAGCAAACAGAGCCTGAAGCAGGCCCTGTTTATGCTACCATTTATATTTCAGGCTCTGAATCATGTCCAGAACAATCATTCTTCCTGAACCTGTTTATTATCATGGTGGTGGTGAAATCAATTAACGTGCTCGAGTTACTGTAAGCGACTATGGTACATGGTGATATCCTAGGACACGAGACTGTATGTATGGTAGGTTTACTATCAATGATTATCATCATACTCTCTACTAATTAATATTGCTGCTGCGAGGTGTGTCACAACAGATTTCCTCAATCGATCCCAGCCAGCCTTTGCGGACTGAACGCGAGTTTCGTAACTCATAGATTAATTGTGAGCATCCCAACGGCAAATCCCTGAAAACGAATTGACATGGTTGAACTTGCAAATTGTACGATGTTGAAGTTCCGCCATCACCCCGTATTGCTTCCCTTCTGCGCCTCCGTGATCCGGCCGTGATGGACGAGATCCCTACACCACGGCTCGATGCCGTGCCGTGCAACCGACGCAGGCAAAAGCGTGCTGGCCATTGTTCCCAACAAACTATGATACCAGCCAAATACCAGCAGTGGAAGTGGACCTCGTCGAAAGGTGTGCCGCTTTGGGCCATTCTACAAGGGCGATCCGGCCGCCCAATCTAACAATTCAACAATGTGATCGATACCTACGGGCCCCGGTTGTTTCTTAACGGGACCGCGCCGGAATATACCTACCTACTTACCTACCTATCTATGTACCCATTTATGTAGATCTCTAGAGGAGTAATGTGGTTTGTCTTGGCGGAGAGTAAGACTGTGACCGTACTCCCTCCTGTCGGACGGGTACAGAACTTGAGCGGGCCTAGGAACTTTGTAGATCACAGATCTGAGTAGGCTAATTGGAATTGATTCCATGGGAGCTGTGCGCATCACCTAAGACAATCATACTTGTTAAGATTCAACGCAAGCGAGCCGCGGATATCGATGCTCTGAACTCGGAGCTCCACTACTACAACCGTGCCTGGACCCGGTCGGTCGCAGTATGACAGTAAGGACTCAACATATTCCGCGTCAATCGGCAGAGAAATCAGCATAGTTCGAGGTGAAGGATGGCGACTCCGAGTACTAGTTGCGCAGTTGTTTCTGATCGCCCTGTCCGGCGCTCCATGGTCCTTCAACTTACGTAAATTTAACCTCAATGCTGTTTTCAACATGTTGGATCTTACAGAATGGCGCGACTATGTCGACACCTCAGTCGTCCGACTCATTGGAAATCTTTTGAGGTGAGCAAAATGTGAGCTTGAAAAGCAGACAGATCTCCTGGACTCCCCCAGACTGGAATGGATAATTTATAAATTTTCAAAAGTAGGGCAGATGATCAAACGTTTCGCGGGTCCCCGCAACTTCGGCGCGCTACCCGGATTATTACAGTTGGGAGTTTGTGAGATTGATTGTCGACCGCCATTCCCGGGGAATCAAATATAATGGACTCACAAATTTCAAACCGTTATTCTTACAAGCTAGCCAAAAATAGCATAGACTTCCTCGCTACATAAGGCTACAGACCAATGACCACAGCTGCGCGCGAGGTCCGAAACTGGACTCAAAGGAGAAGAATAGCCGCGGTCATATAAGGCATGTCGGACCGGGAATTCGAAAGCGCCGGGGTAACGAGTCGGGAACAAGTGCAGTGCGAAAAAGGAGGCGAGTGGAAATAACGGTGTCTAGATTGGACACAAATTCGGAGCGAAACGGCCTGTTCGGAGTCGTTGCACCTTCTGTCAATGGGTTCTTAAAGTTACAGTTAGTACCCGCTTTATGACAGGTCTTCTTGATTAGCTCTGATTATGGCACCAATCGAGGAAACAGTGCTTTGGGATGCTTGCCGACCCAAGTTCCGATATTGCCAGTGTACGTTAAATTAAAATTAAGCATGTGTCATGTGTAGAGACTTGTAGCGAGAGGTACAATAAAGTACAGGAGTGAGTGTTACAACAATGTCTGTAGGCGAGGTTCAAGTTGCGCGAAGTAGGCGCCAATATCCGGGCAGGATGTGAGCGACAGAGACCCATACCTGGACCAAAAATTAGCAACAGACAACCAGGCGTTGATAAAGATGTACGTTGTAATAAAAATATGACTTTCTATCTTCTTCAATTGTCGTGTGTCTGATAAATCTGGAACCAGCGTATGCCCCCATGGCGGTGAATGCGACGCCACTGTAGATGTCGACATTCCAGATCAGGGAAAGTCCGATCGACCAAGCAACTACCCCAAAAAGCAACATGGTCCGACTGGGGTTTCCAAAACGAAGTGGGATGGTATCGCGGTTGATGAGAGAGTCGCCAACGACTAGGAGATATTTTTTTAGGGATGAACGTGTGTTTTCAGACACTTCGCACCATCACGAAAATCTGCAGGTTCCAATTTGAACATCGCCGCCAACTGGAACATTGGGAGCATACCTTGAGCGTAAATTGTGGTTGCGAAGATACTACCACTCAGGAAAATGGCAAGCCATCCAGCAGTATCTAAATGGGCCTTGTCGTTCCCTAAATAAACCAAGCCTCATCAGTGGTGGGCACAAATATTCACAGCATGAACGCACGCGCAACCAAAGTTGTCCCCGCTTCGAACGCGGCGAATCCCAAACCGTTCAAGGCGTATCTGAAGACGAAATGCGCGCCCGATCCCCGTAGCTCGTTGTACATCGTGGTGAAAGCCGATAGCGCCATGCTGGAATACATTACCTCCTTACTATAGGCTAAAGATAACGCCCAACACATCGGCATTAATGTCCAACGAAGAATGAGTGCCGACTGGAGGGTAATTCTGCCGGCGGGTAGCGGACGGTCTGGTTTATTGTGCTCATCCTCAAGCGACGCAGTTTGGTTCGAGGTGTTGAAATGCAGGAGATGGAACCATAACCAGAAAACCAAATGAGGCAGATTTCTCAGGGACGGGAGAGGAGCAGCGACAATTGCGAATAAGGACTGAACCACAATTAACTTCGTCGAGGACCTTGGGAAGCGTCAGACTTACTATCGGAATCATGGTCGTCATGAAGTCAGATCTCGTGAAAAGCCAAAGGGTGTTGGCGTGGTATGCCAACGTGTTCATGGACTAAGTAGAAGTGCCATTAATTGAGCGAACGAGCATTGCAATATTAGAACTAACAATTGGAACCATGCTCGGCAGGAGTCCATACTTCGGAGAGAAGGTGTTGGCATGATACAAGACTGCGTTCACTTTCATGTTCATGTTGGGTGGATTATTAGGGGGCCCGGAGGTAGGACTGCATTGTCGTTAATCTTTAAAGAGGCGCGAAAGTTCAAAGGAGGCTAGCGGGATCGTTTTAAAAGCACTAGCGTTGACGGCTGCGTCGTCCGTTCATCCGGCCCAGTCCGCGGTTTCGGAGCAAGTTTTCGGAACCAATATTAATCCAATTTGGGTTTGATGGTTTCATACTAAATATGATCTCCAAGTCGCTACTAGGCTAAACGATTCCAAATAAGCGCTCGTTGCATGCTTACTAGTTGTTTATGTCGTGTAGTCGTGTCGCCGGCCCTCCGTACCGAAGTCGGATGGTGGGATAGCAAGTAGCAAACGTCGTACATGTCCTCCTCCCATACAAAATACAGAAAGTCCCCATGTACTATACAGGCGCGCTATGCGTCGCGTCACTCAGAATGCTGGACGAAATGAGAACCATTCTTCTTCCCGTTGGAGGAGACGTTGGGCGCATCGCGAAGTCGGCCCCAGGTTATCCACCACTCGTCCGCGTCATCGGCGGGATCGTACCCGAAACTGGGTCGGCGTAAGTTGAAGCAATGAAACCGAGACTCGAGATCCGCGACTCACACGACACGCATGCCCTCCCACATTGCCGAGATCTGCTCGGGGTTCTGATCTCCCGAGTCCATGACGTTCCGCCCTGCGGCCGCGTTGGCGCGCATCGATGCGTCGCGCCCAGCTTGCATCTCGCCGTCAGGCAGCGCCATTACGTCGATGTACTCTTTCTCCGCCAGATCGATGTGCAGGCAGCGGGGTCTCCTATGAATGCACGCATATCAGGTATATTCCCCCATTCCCCCATGAATACTGCGCACCTATTCTCTTCGAAGGCGCCAAGGAACTCCCGAACGCGGCTCGGATTTCTGGTATGCGAGAATATTTTCCCGATGAACGCGCCATCTTCGATGGCAATGGAGTAGGTGTGGAGTGAGATGATCTGTGGGAGATCAGAAGGGGCAGCAATCAAATCGACAGGCACGGACCGGGAACGGGTGTGCAGCCTCCCCCAGGAGCAGTACCTTACCGCTCGCGGAAACCCAGGACCGTAGCTTCGAATGATTTTTTATCTGCAAGCATGTCGCAGGCCCAGCCAGAGCGGCAAGCCTTGTTATTCTGGGAGGTGACTCGTGAATAAACGAGAGAGGGTGCGGGAATAGGGGACACACAGCGGATCACAAGTCCCCAGCACCTCTGTTATCTTTCGTTCAGCCGGCCTCGTCCAGGCCCCGTCCTGCGGAGTATCTGGGGTATATACCCAGAACACGACATCTTCCTCTTTTCCCTGCACAGTGCACATCAAAAAAAGCAGGGGCTGGGGGAAATAACGCTGCGCATACCGCCAGGAAGGCCTGTGCACCTGAAAAGATTCAGTTCGGGAACGCACAACACACAAAGGACGACTCACCTCGATTGGGACCCATCCAAAACGTCACCATATGTTTCTTTCGAATATTAGAACGACGGTGAGTCCGCGTGGCAGAGAATACACACCTGGGTGTCTGTGTACAACGCCTTGAGCTCCTCATCAGCGATAGCGATCGCCTTTGGAATGACGGCACTTCGAATTGTCACCGCACCGCATTGGTTTCAGAAAAGGTATACGTACCTGTAGACCGCTAGCCCCTTGAGCGTGTCATCTCCTGGATCATCCTGCTCTTCACGCAACTGTCGACGAAAAATTCCAGTAGCGCCATCCGCACCGATCAAAACGTCACCGCGATACACTTCACCTGAGGCCAAGGTAACAGAGCAGACGTCAAAGTCTGCACTGACGACTTTGGCACCAAACTTGACGGTAACTTTAGGCATCGAAGTGTGGCCATTGTGTGGTGCTTTGAAGGGGTCCTTCAGCGCGGCATCATAGAGAATGTGCAGAAGATCCTTGTGCTAGAGGACATTGAATGGGTTGAGCCATGCAAAAAAATGGCAAGTCACTCACCCGCATTTGTAAAAAAAGCCCCCGCGCCTCGCTCAGGAGTTCTGGGTCCCAGAAATTTGACCCAATATAGTCACGGCGCGACTCCTTGCCCTTCGGGTCATCTAGAAGGGAATTGAGTTTCGCATATGAGAGGAAGCTAAGAGGGCTCGACATTTATAAACTGTGAAGCCCGCCCCGACGACCGCCTTGGCCCTGATCTCGTCCTCTAGCCCCCAATCGAATAGAATCTTGCATCCATTCGGAGGCAATCTGGGTTGGATGTCAGCGGCGCAGACTCTGGGCGTTCAACGCACACACCTGACGCCTCCAGATGGTATCTAGCGGACATCCTTAGAGAGTTGACTTATGGCGTTAAAACCCCGCAGACGTACGGCGTCAGTCCCTCCGAGCTGCGATTCTTGTTCTACAACAACGACGTCGTGCCCAGCAGTCTTCAAAGCGATTGCCGCAGCAAGACCTGGATCCTTCTCTCTCGCACTGGATGATAATCGGAGGCAAAGATTTTACGTACCGGCCGTGGACGCGCCCAAAATTATCTGCGAAACCCGGTCAAAAAAAATCTGCGCTCAACTAGCTTCACCCAAGACTAACAAACTTAAGTGGTGGTTCTTGGGTCATTGGGCGTGGTTTTCAAGGGGGGATGGGTGGGGTCTTTGAAGGGAGCATCAATCGCGAGACGAGCCTCGCTTCGAAAATCAAATGGTCAAATTGGCGAAGTGAATTCGAAACTGGAAGGGGATCAAGGTAAGCACGCTGACCAGTATAGTACTTGCATCGGACCTATCGGGGGACTATAAGAGACCATAAGGAGATCCTAGGGGATCGTCGCTGGGTAATGTGCCGCTAAGTAGATCAAACCAGTCAAGGAACTTCGGTGACAATTGATAATCTATCGTTTTCTCTAGTCTGATTTCGTCGTAACGGCCCAGGAACAAGTCTACCAGTCAGTAAGCGTAAATGGCTCCGGAAGTATAGGGCTAACCAGTTAAAGCTTATTAAGGACTCAGAGTGTCGACGTCGATTCCAACTCCGCATGCAGTTAAAATGCAAATGATGAGGTGCCGCCGGCCGGCTAACGGAATGATCCGCTGATGGTGATGATATCGAATTTGGGACCGTGGAAGCTTATGCCACCAAGAGGTCTCAGATCGTTGAATTGCGCACACTGATCAACAGTGATCAACTTCCGTAACAAATCACGTGCTTGGCTCCGTTTGGAATTCTCGTCAGCAGAAACTGACATTTGACCGAGGAATCTTGGAGGAATCCGGTGAAAAGACTCGAAAAGGACAGAGTGTCTTCACGAATTCTATCATTGGGGTCACTGGAGTACATCCTCGCTACTTACGGCGGAAGAGTCGAGGAGAGCGAGCCAGCAGTAATAAGCTGTGCTATCCGCATTTGGGGGGGGGGGTTTACGTGAGTTGATGATCAGTGTGGCCGATAAGGCGATCTGAAGCCTCTTGTATGCCACTGGCGCCAGTCTAGCCAGATGAATTTTGGACATGTGCCATATGCTCCTCCACGGATAAATCTATCCTTCCAACCGCGCTTCGTGATGTAAGTCATACCATTGAGCTGACGATGGCGGGATCGAATACTCGGCGCTGGGAGGGCCCGGGCTGCTGTTGATGAAATCTACGCGTACGACGAACTCTCGTGAGTTTCCTCAACAGCGAACCATAGTGCTCGCTGTCTGCGTAGCAAGGCCCCATCGGAGGTACGAGAGAATATAAACATCCTTGCTCAATAAAAATAAAAATCAACACTTAATTGACCCCGCCGGAATATACCTACCTACATGTGAATGGCATAGAACAACCAGTGCAATATTCGGCCGAGAACATAACGGATTCGAGAACGTCTGTGCCTGAGATTTCTGTTGTGCAGCTTTGAAGGTCTGGAATCTGAAAGCTAGACCGAACTTGCCGACATCCAACAATTTTCAGCGGTTTGATTCCGCGGCCGACTTCCGAACCGCAAACCTCCTCATCGGTCATGTTCGGTGTTATAAAGAAAACAAGTGGCAGTCCTTGAAGCTGACTGCCGACTTGAACAAACACAGTCGGACGCACCTGGCATACTTGCTTATAGCTTGCAATACTGAGCAGAACGTAAAAAATAGTAGGTACTGTAACAGAGGTGCAACTCAGTTCCAGAGTAGTGTGCATAGCTATATAAATTGGTGGTCAGTAATGGTCGGTACTCTTGGATCTCGCAAATACGTTACAATACGCTTCCTTCTTATTTTCAAGATAATCTATCCCAAATTGACTCCTCGAAGGCGATGGTGTCGCGACACGGCTTCCCGTTATATTACATGTTGACATTATAGGGTGAGCCTTGGGCCTCGGTACAATCGAATTCGCCCTAAAACCTCTCCGGCGGCGACCCGTTTAATGGAACGATTATTTTTGGGCGGAGCTCAAGCTGCGCTGTCCGGGGTTTCACGAGATCCCGCGTTTCGGAATTGTATTTGTGAAAGTCCGGCTGCATGGTGGGTGCAAAGTCACCATTATCCCTGGCCTCGAACTTCTCCGTCGTTGTGAACACCTGCAGCTGGGGGTGACAGGTTTTATCAGCATGATATCAGCGAACCGACAAAGGATATTCACATTCCGAGACTTTTCACCGAGGGAGAATGAGTGCTAAGTTGATGCGTTAGGATCTGACTTGACCACCCACCGATTGGAACGGCTTGCTTTGGAGGTTACTATGGTTCACCAGGGTCTGCGCTGGTGTATGCGCCGGTGTATGTGCATATTCAGCATCTCGCGGCTTCACCCTCTCGCGGGAGTTCAACCTAAAATCGTACTCGAACCCCTGAATTTAGCGGCAAACTTTAAACCCACATCGCAAGAATTGAGCATGTATACAGATTCGACAGTGGGTAGTCGACGATGAAGTTTCTGCAGCGAAAGGTGAGTGGCTGGAGGGTGAATTACTGACGATTGAGCCTACAGCGACGTATTCTAGTTATGGGTTTATTCATGTTGCATTTACCCGAGTGGAAAAGGAATTTCGTACCGGAAACAGCTTAAAAAGCAAAACATCCACCAAGGCCGCCACCGCCGTCACCGTTCCGGTTTCTACGGTCACTATTGATCATGAAGTAAATATTCACAGCGCGACCAGGACATGTGGGACTCACACCGTACGATCCTGTTAATCTGTCCATCGACCCGACTAAATCCTGTCTTGCGTTTCCACTGTTCACTCAGCAGTAAATCACACCGAAGAATTCGGGACACAGAAGGACAAACCAGAGAGTAGGACATTGCGATAGCAATGGAAACATCACACACAGCGCTGGACACTAACCACAGGGTGACCTCTGTCGAGAAGACATCGAAATTCCGAAACTCGGGGTTCATAAAGACCATGATAGATACGAGGATCCCGCCGGCTGGAATGAAGGGAGCTCAGAACGCGTGGCTACCTCCGAAGAGTCACGCACCGAACGAGGTCAGTGAAAGCAACCCTATCAGCGTAGGGACAATGAAGGATCCCGTGATAACTACCGGGTTCGTTAGACTTCAATCTCTGGAACTCAGAAGTACGCCTACGTACCACTAATCCGCCATGCAGTAAATAATTGTATCGGCGCAGATACAATGGCCTATTTGGAAATGTCAGTTCCTCGCTCCATAAGAACGAAGGCTAAGGACGGACTATAAGAATGGAATCTGCATCGGCAACACAAGATGTTATAATTATGGGTACGCTTCATGGATGGAAGGCTCACCGCCGGGCAGCACTATTGATCTGGAAGATGAGCGATGCCATTTCCTGCACCAGTCACAAAGTACGTACACTTTGGAGAAACGAGGAAGGATGCTTGTTCGCCTGTGATCGAGGGGTGTGACTAAATAACTATGAGGCGGGTCATAGCTCCACTCACCATATTGCATGATTAAAGGCTGATATAGAATTCCGCTTTCGATAAAGACGTTGGCCGTTGCGACGAGGAAAAGGTAGAGCATCTAGTGGCCACACAGATTTGGTCGACATCGGGCATCGAACAAGAAAGTACTAACCAAGCATCGAATCCAGGTAGAGTCGCTGGCAGTCTCGGTTTGAATCACTTTCTGAATGGTTAACAAGTGACCTACTTGGGGTATCGCTCAAAGTATGCGACCATCTGCCGAGTCGGATGAGCAGCGCTCGGGAAATTCTCAAGGGACTTGACCCACTTGTATAAAAACGACCTGGTTTGCGATTAGCGAAGTAGAAAGAAGGAAGCCAAGATAACACACCCCATACAGCATCATGTTCAGCAGGACGCCTAGACGAGCTCATTGAGAAGTGTGCAGACCATGTCACAGCGCTACGCACCAATCAGCATGGGACCGAAACTGTCATTTGGATCGATTAGCGGGACGAGAAAGTCAGAGATGTGGACGCACAGGAGTTCAACTCCAGCCATAATTCCAAAGTTGCGAAGTGAAAAGAACGTAAAGAAAAGGAAGGAAATAATGAAACAAGACCGTCAACGAAGAATGCCAACCCGGATCTAGTTCGAGGGGCGAATTTGACCGGGGTTGCAAGAGGTACTTATATACAACACAGATGAGAGGTGATGGAACCCCCACGGCGGGCCATCTGGAGATTTGCGTCTGTCGTGCTGGCGCGCGTGGCAGTCTCAGATCTCCATAATAGCCCCCGAGATTTCCAGTGGGCTGTCTGTGGCGCGAGAAAACGCATCTCGGCGAGCGGCCATCCTTCAAAGTTCGCAGAAGACAGACAATTCAAAGGCAAGCAAGATATTTCAGGTCGGATAAATCTATTTGGCACCCCGGGGTGCCAAAATTACCCCGGGTGCTGCTATTTGGCACCCCCTTCATTACATAAAAGTTTGCTTATCTACATCTGATGGCACTGATGGCGGGGCGGGCAGGATGGGCGGGAAAGGTTCGGGATGTTCCTGGCAGACTAATATAGCCCCGATAATTCTGAAAAAAAATACTGCCATTAGGGGGACGTAAGGATCTACCTTCTGAAATTTTTTTCCCGTTTATCTGTCAGAAATTGAATGAACTTTTTGCAGTTTTCCCCCTCAGAAACCTTAGAAACTCTGAAGTAAAGGTCACAAAATGGTTGGAAAAAATTGAAAGGACATGTGAATGTGAATGGGTGGCGATGGGCTCTGGTTAGGTCAATTTGACTAAATTTTCCCGTCAAAATCCTTCTGAAACGAATAAAAAACAGCGGTCACAGAGTTGATAATCTCTTATCAATGTAGTGTTATCTTATCTTATGATCTTTAGAGGGGGTGCTGAATAGAACTTGTCTATTTGGCACCCGGGGTACTGCCGGCATTGGGGTTGCCAAATAGATTTATCCTTTCAGGTCGTCGTTAGAAAATCTACAAGACCCAGTGCATCAGCATATGTCAAGTATCCATCACACCCAGGAAAACCCATTAATTAAGTAACGTTATCCAGTGTGAAAGGATGTTTTCGTTGCCTCCGGGAACATCTTGGCCGGAGCTTCGGAGATTGATCCAAAATCCAGCTGAGCTGTTGTTTTCACGCGGCATCGCACTGTTTCAGTCCTAGGTGGGTGGGGTACGGAAAGCTTGTAATTAGTGGATATAAGCTGAAAAACGCGCAGTCCGGGGGGTTTCCTACGTCGTACATAGAGTTCCCCACAAACGAGGAACACCATGGGAACCGACGGTGCGGATTTGCGTACCGTTTGGAAAAGTTCATTAATATCAATATTGTTGACAAGGAGATTGCAAGGAGATCCTTCCCTTTTCCGACGAAAAGTTCTTGGAACTCATCAGAGCGAGGATGACTTCTGCTGGGATCGGTCCATTGAACCGTGTTTCAGTACGCTTTATCCAGGAGATGGAAGTACATACTACCTTGAAGATCTCCAGCCGTACGTTCAGCCGACGGGACTTCGTGTAGAATCTCAGTATTTTCGAACTGAGGTGGATCAATGTCTCCTCGGGAGGGGCTTCGATTCCTCGTCTCGGGCACAATAACTGGTGCCCCCGTTAAGTGAACGGAGAACATGGCAGGAGTTAGGTTGGTGTGGCAGTGCTCCCTGTCAGTGTTTGTTTGTTTAGCACGATCACGTGGGAGAATTCAGGTTCGCGTTTACATAATGTTGATAAGCAATTGGACCCGGGGGGATTCAAGGGGAAACGAAAAAGCAGCGCGACGTAAAGGAAAAAAAATCTAGGCTTTACAAAGACGTTCAAGTCCGAAGTGCCGGCTTCCACTTGCATCCGAACAGATCGTACATGTATAACGGGACTCGCCATTGGTATGTATTTGCATTGACGTCTATGTACATAGTCGCAAGTTGCAACCAATACAACAGGGCTAAAAGACAGCAGTGGGGACAGAGCAGAACTAGGTATTTACGAGTGTGTCGGCAGGATGTCGATTTATCTGTGCATTTGATGTAAAGTAAACTGAAGGTGAGGATCCGAACGGCGATTAAGTATTTCGCGTGTCCTACCCCGTGCTTGCAGAAGCAATGTTACCCCGATACCAAAGGAGTCGGAGGTAAGCAGTAGGAATCTGGCTGCCGGTCTTGGATTCATCGGGCTTCGCGCGCCGGTGCCCGCAGATCTCGAGCAGAGATTTTAATTACTATCATATTGAGTGGCGTTTGAACAGATTATGGCTTGGGGATGCGGCCATGCTTCTACGACGCTTGTTTGACAGTCAACCACGCTGACCCGTGCATTGTATGTACACGCTGCCCAGAAGTTCATCTCAGATAAAAGCTGCAGAGGTCATAAGATTCAGATACCGGGAGTTGCGAATCTGCGCGGGGATAGGCACGTAAAGTATGCGGTATCCTAACTTACCTGGAGTCGAGCAATGGGGAGCGAAAATCGCGCAGCGCGCGAATCGCTACAAGTCTTAGGTATAAATCGCTGGTACGCGCTTCCCGAAGTCATGTTACATGCATGAGTGCTTTTGCGGGTGGATGGCCGAGACCTGTGTGGGGGTAAGGACACAGATCGAATCGAGTAAAGGACGAGAGGGCTTGCATATTAAATAATTATTAATCCTTGTTGACCTGTACACGCGAGGTGTCAGGCGCGGAAGTGGACAGACACGGGATGGGGGGAAGTCAACGCGCGCGGACCGGAGCAAAACCGCGGAGCGTCACAGCCCTGCGCCCAAATAGCCAACCTACTACATACAAGTTCGAAGGAATAGCCGGGCCTCGGGAAGTGAGTAGGAGAGAAATTGTGCGAAGTGGACGTCGAAGTTAGAGCGATTGAGTACGATGGCAGTTGCGGGCCGTGAGTTTACCGTGTCCGCTGGGCAGTATTAATTTGGGCCCAGGTGGGAGGATGTACCGTACATGCCAGTGGACTGCACTCGGAGGAGTCACTCCAGCCAGACAAGAGCCGGGGGTGCAAAAGCTGAAACTTGAGGCGGGAGGTGAGAGGATAAGGTTGGGGGCTGATCTGCGCATGGAGGCGAAAGGTTGGCGAAAGGCCGTTCGGATGTTTCCGAGTGCCTGCCAGTGGCACGTGGTTCAAAAAAGAAATCCAACCGGGGATTGAACCAAGATTGTAACATTATCCATTATAGTGCTGGATAGCCACGCGTGTGATTACGGTCAGAATAGGGAGCCAAACAAGAGAGGGAATAAACGAGAAGATAAAGAACAAGAATTCGGAACCGCTCCCCCATGGCCTGACCTTGATTCGAACAAGGGACTCCTGCATACCAATCTCTTGGAATACAATCTAGAGCAGGTGTGTTAGACTTACACCGCCAGACCTTTCCTACTCTTCACATTCACGAATAATACCTTGTTAATTTCGGTTGAAAATGACGCAAAGGAATAAAGAGCCAGATGGCCTCCCATCAACATGGTCAAGCCCAATTTATCTTCAATAAAGTACGAAGGGTGTGCAACAATTACACCAGACCACACTTTGCCACTGGAAAAGGATAAATGGATGGCTACAGGATAAAATTGGGCAAAGAGGCGGGTCGCTTTTTTTATTATAATCACAGCAAAAGTGAACGTCGAAAGAAGGAAGAGCGAAAATAGTGCGCAGATCGCTCCAAGTCCCCTCCCCCCTCCACTCGGATCGAGTAACTCGATCGGGGTCTATCTCAGAGAAGTCGGAGTATGAGGCCGAGGCCAAAGTCGAACACGACCCCGGAGTGGAGGCGGTGCCAATTGAGTATGATTGACTACAAATGTGATTGGGGTGCGATTCGCATTTGTATTTCCAGCTGAACTGTAACATTCCGTGCTGAGGGTGCGCGATGTGCATATTGTCAGCGACGGCGGTGGCGAACTCGAACTCAACTCGCAGATTGAATCCAATCGAATGGAGTCGAGTCAGGGTCAGGGGCCCAGGGGCCCAGGGCTCTCGGTCGGTGAATATTGTTTCCCTTGACGGTGGTGGTTTATCTCCGCCCGAAGACAGGATCCAATCTTCTCCGCAGATTTACATACGCGTGAACGCGAGTTGAGTGTCCGGACCTTTCCGAACGCAGCACGTGCCCTGTGTTCAAAAACCAAATTCAACCAAAAATCGAAAAAAGTGTTTTTGCCGTACCGACGGGTGGACGGCGCAAAAAGGTGAGATGAAAATTAAAAAGAGGATAACAAAGAAAGGGGGGAGGGAGGACGGGCAGATAAAAATGGTATTGTTCCTACTGATGGCCTAGCCTTGACTCGAACAAGGGACTCCTGCGTACCACAATCATTGGATACAATTAGAGCAGAGGTGTTAACATCACACTACTAGGCCACACCCCTTTTCAACACGCGCGGAATATATTGTATCCCTCGCTGATTCAGGTAGACAATTATTGTGCACCAAAAAGTACATGTCCCAGCCTTGTATCGAACAAGGAACTCCTGTTGTTACTTCAACCTTTCTTGTAATGCAGCACAGGTGTGTTGGGATAGCATTACACCACCGAGTCTTCTTACATGTGGATATACCCCCGGATTTAGAGCGGAAATCCAACGCAGTGAAGCTCACGATTCCCGCCTCGGATGACAATGACACACCTTAGACGGTGTTGAACAAGTACAATAGTTATGTTCGCATGAAGTGGGACGGGAAGAATAAAGAAAGGAAGGAAGGAAGACATGAGTGACAAAAGAAAATTCGTACTGGGGTATGTACATACATATGGCCGCGGCAGAGAGCCGAGCGAAAATCGCGCAGCGCGCATATCGCTACAAGTCCCCTCCTTCTCCCCGAATACTGTAGATAGCCGGGGTTGGGGGTTCGCGAAGTGGAGTCCTGACCATGGGAAGGCATACGTGCGTACGATTGCGGGGTTGGCCTCAGGCGCAAGACTCGGGGCGGAGTCGGTCGTTTGCAGCGTCGGCGTTCTCGGCGTTCTCGGCGAGGTTAAAATTCGATTCGAATCTGAGCACACAGTACATGTGAGGGGGTGTCGAGGAAGCTGAACCTGGATCTGATTCAGGACTCAGCGCAAAGAAGGAGGAAGAAGAAGGGGAAGAGGAAGGTTCTGAGACAGAGAGTCTGAGACCCTGAACCGGACGCGTGACGCTGGTCCGAGGCGGGAAAGTCTGGTCAGCGTCCGATGAAGCTCAATGATCAGGCGACTGAGAGGAGATTGATTGAGGATGATTACGGTTGGGGTTCAATGGGGCCGTGTTGGGGTTGGATTTGGATCCCGGGTGGAAGGTGGAGGGTGTGCCTGGCGTCGACGAAGGAAAGTCATTTTCTGCCAGTGAGAAAGGCTAGAAAAACCTGTGAATTCAAGTCGGACGAACATGTACACGGACACGAGACCCGCTCGATACACTCACAGTCACGCTCATAAGTAGATCGAGTGAGCGAGGAGCCGCCGGCGCGAAAATCGCGCAGCAATGCGCGCATATCGCCATAAGTTCCCCCGAATTCGCGTGACGACTTGCACTCAACTCACTTGTTTTGGAGCCAGTGCGCGCATATCGCTACACGCTACGAGTCCCCACCGCTGCGTGAGCTTCCGAGTCCGATTCGCGGTCGGCGTCCGGGCGAGTGACGTCGGGGAGTCCGAGTCCGAGATCGTCCAACGCTGGGTGTTGGTTCCGCGAGCGATCCACCGCGGCCGGAACCCGCTGCGTTCAACTCGTATATATATGTATATCAAACCTGGGGTTATGTATTCCAACTTCCAACTTCAACCTTACTTCAGTTACTCACTTGCTTGCTTACTTACTTGCGAAGTTCGGCGGACCGACTCGGACTCGGTGTTGGCGTTGGCGTCGGCGTTGGCGTCGGCATCGGGGTTGGAATAGGAGTAGTTGGCGTGGGCGTTGGCGTGGGCGTTGGCGTCAGCGCGCAGCGGTTGGCTGGGTGCCAGTCGACTTGGTGTGATTTAAACGCGTGTCGCGTGTCGCGGTCGACTCCACAGGTGCCATCGCCGGAATAAAACTTGAAGGGAAGGGAAGGGAAGGGAAGGGGGAGATCACAGCTACAGCAAGCTTAAGCAGGGTTGAAGAAATAAAAGACACCATCCTACATACGTAGAGAGGTTTGAGCGACGCATACTGCAAGGCGATTTTTCGCGCAGGTCCGCCGACTTGGACTTGTTTTGGTGCGCGCATCCCCCATGTCGCCGGGCTTCGGAATCCGAATCCGAATCCGACTCGCGCCCGGTGAGCGTCCACAGTCACTTGGGGATTTCGGTGGGTATGGATTTGTAAACTTGACTTGCCATACTTGTAAATTCACAAGTTCGAGTGGAGTGGAGTGGGTGGGTGCTGGCGTCGGTGGAGTGGGGGCGTTGGTTGGTTGGGTGGGTGGGTGCCATTCGAGTTTTAATTAAAAGTTGACTCCGAGTCTTAATAGAACTTGGAGGGAAGTGAAGGGCCGGGGAGCACAGCTGCAGCAGCCTGCAGCAAGCAGGGAAACAGGGTTGAAGAAATAAAGAAAAGAAATAAAAGAAGAGGCACCGTCCGCCCAAGGTTGTCGTTGCGAGGCGAGTCGGAGTAGCCTTCCGGAACTTGGGGAATACATAAATTAAACTTTGGTTGAAAGGAAGAAGTGGCAGTGGCGGTGCGATTCGGATGCGCGGTACGCCGCGAGTGGTATGGCTGAGCCTCGCGAGTGCGAGTGCGGATGAGCGGTTGCAGGCGAAGTTGAAGTTGAACTTGCGGCGGCTGTACTAGCGCGGCAAGCCCGTTGAACTCCACAGCAATGCATACTGCAGATTGCAGCCCCGTTCCCGGACCCCATCCCCATGCCTTGATCATTGCCAGTGGCATTTGGGAGGCTACTGTACAGGCGATCGGGGCGGCGCTACCGGAGCGGGGATCCGCGCGCGTCCGTAGATGAGATGAAGCAAGAGATGAAGTAATTAATTTCACGTATAGGTTGAGGTTGAAGTCGGTTGGTCGGTCGAAACTTGTCGGAACTTGGGTGGATGGGTATCAAGTTGGGTGGGTCAGGCGGAGCGCGCGTGCACGAGAATACATGGAAATCAGATCCAGAGAAAGAGGAAAAGACCAGTCTCCTACCCAGCCGCACTTACGGGGTTGGGGGATCTCAGTAGCGGGATATACAAGCGGAATCTCTGTAGTCATCGCATATATGCCATCCATCAATTCACGTGCAATCCAAACTTCAAACTTCCTGCCCCAACCCCTCCAGAGCGGCTGGCATTTAACAAGTGTAAACAACATAGCCACCACCGTAGAGCGGTTCCTGCAAACCCTCCGCATGCAAATACTGACTTGCCCTCAACTTGGGCTTGGGGTTGGAAACCAATTTCAAGGTCTTTGGGGCCTCATAAAGTTTTTTGGGTGAAGGGTGTGGACGAGGAAAGAATATTCACCCCAATTGTGGCTATGTTGTTTACGGTTGTTAAATGCCAGCCGCCGTGGAGGGGTTGGCCTTTGAGAGTTCGGAGTTTGAATTAGCTCTAGAACTGATGGATTGATGGGTTATGATGGTATTTGTCATTTTGTGTTACTCATTGAGATACCGCTTGAACTACCGCTACTGAGATTGCCAACCCCGTAACGTGCGGTGGGTAGGAGCCTGGGAAAAGACGAGAAGAAGCTCTAGTAACAGACAGCGAGATTGGAAAGGAACGCGGGTGCCACTGAGATCATCGGTGCGTCATTGCATGATTGTGATTGTCGCGGACGCGGGCGGCCATGAGGAATGCGGCGTGTCTCTCCAACTCACTCGCTGCGCGTTGAACAGACCAAGAGTAGGTTGCTACGGTAACAGGGGCTCTCGAACTTGAAAAAGGGGCGCAATTTGAATATTTGCAAATGGCCATGCACGGAAAAGGAAGGAAAAGAAGTAAGGGCGGTGATGGCCGGGCAGTGCCACCGCGAGGACTCGTACGACCTGGAACCTTCTCGTTTGTCGCAAAAAAAGGTCAAGGGTAAAAACGAGGAGACGAGAATAAAAAAGAGGAACAGGATTGTGGAGAACAGCAGTAGCGTCACCGCTGACGCAGCATCCCGGTGTAACGTATGATATGCGCCCCAAAAAAACAATTTTAAATGGCAGGGGGATGGGGATTGCGGTGATGGATTCCGATGATGGGTGATGGTCGCTGTGCGTGTCACGGCGGATGGTGTCACGCAATAACCCCGGATCGCGAAAGTAGCAAATAGACAGACAGACAGAGTAAGCACGGGGCTGAAAAAAGTCTCACCTCACCGCACCTTACTTTTACCCCGTCATCCCGTCGACGCGGACCCAAGACCACTAGCAGACGAAGAAAGTAGCGAACAGATCGCGCCGGCGACTTGACTTTCAAGCTGGTTTGAATTGGAGATCTGCTACTCTACAGCCTCGTGTGCCCCACGCCCCTTCCCCGCATCACAGGCCCGAGGGAATACCATACCACTTGACACGGACCTCCGATGGACGTCGACGGGGGTGAACATTTAGTCGAAGCAGCTTTTCGGCGGTCCCGTGAGCCCCTTTTCATTGCGCGCGCGTTCGGGTCCTGCGAGGAGTATTGGATTCAGTGTGCTGACCAGTGTACACTACAGGCACCCCGGACCCGCCTGGCTTGAGCGATACGCCGAGCCCGCACGCGCGCGCAAGGAGGCGGCACCAGCACAGACACACGCAGAGCCTCGGCCTGCTGTCGCCCATCCCCAGCCGCGGCAGTCTGCGCGAGGACGCGCGCGCGGCGCAGGAGCAGGAGGAACTCGCGTGTCTGACGCCCCACTCGCAGTCGCGATCGCCACAGTCAAGTACAGATTCGCCCCACCCACACTCACCCCACACACCAGCTCGTACCCCCACCAGTACGAGCACGACACCGAAGAGCAAGAGCAAGACGGCGACGCCTAACAGTAACACTACCAGCAGCGGGCACGGGCCCGGGCACCGCAAACGCGGCTCCCTGCAGCTCCCCCCGCTCCCCGCCCTCCTCGCCAACCTCGGCATCGGCATCGGCGCGCTCTTCCCTTCCTCGTCTTCTTCTTCTACATCCACGACGACGACGACGACGACGACGATGCACCCACCGCCAGCATCCCCGTCCGCCACCGCGAGCCGCATCCCCCTGCCCCCCTCGCGGCCGCACACCCCCGCCCCGGGCCCCTCGCGCTCGGAGATGCTCCTGCGCGACGCCCTCCGGCGGGGTTCCCATTCCTCGTCATCGGCGGCGTCCTCGTCGCCCCGCGCGCCCCCCGCGCACCTCCCCCTGCACCCCCAAGATGGCAGGGAGGCGTACGGTGGGGACGCGGAGGGCGGCGCCCTTTCCCTTGCCCATCCGCACCCGCACTCTACGACGCTGCAGCACCCCAGCCCAATCGCGCTTACGCTCTCCCAGCTCGAAGGGCGCCGGGCCACGGCCACCTCGCCTACCAGGGAAAGGGAGGAGCGCGACCCAGAACACGAGGCGCTGCGCGCAAGGCTCGAGCGCATGCTCGCTGCTTCAGCTTCCGCGGGGTCCTCTTCGCCAGCGTCGAGCCCGCGCACGTCTTTAGGATCACGGCGGGCCTCACGCCAGGGGCAGTCTCCTTCTGCAGAGCGTGCGCAGCAGCAGCAGCAACACATGGAGACGCAGACGCAGACGCAGCAGCAAGAGTGGCGAGAGAGGGAACGGGCGGAGAGGGCGACGACGCCAAGGCCTTTGCCCCTGTCCTCCGGTTCCGGTTCCGGGAATGTTAATGGTAATGGTGATGGTGATGGGGGCGGCGGTGGGGAGCGGACGCCGCGGAGCCCGCGTACGCCGCGTACGCCGGGGAGGGGGACGCTGGATGATGATGAGGTGCGTTGGTTTCTTTTTCTTTTTCTGTCTCTTTTTTTCCCTTTCTTTCTCTTGGGGGGGGGGCGTCTTGTCTTGTTGGAGGCGAAGAGGGAGGGCGGGGCGGGGTTTCCTTTTCCTTTTTCTTTTTGCTTTTTCGTGGGGGGGAGGCGAAGAGGGAGGCGTGTTTCGCGCTCCTCTTTGGCGTTTCTCGGTTCTCGGTTTACTCGTTACTCGTTCTCGGGCGTGTGCGGAGGGAGGCGCGGTGGCCGCGAACGAGAACGAGAACGAGCACGACGGTGCGTGCTTGGTGCGGGTGCGGGTACGGGTGCGCGAGAGGCACGGGGACGCGCGATCAGGCGCACAGGGGTATGGGCGTCTATCCGCGCCCTACTCTTTCTTTCTTTCTGGTCCGCATCCACCCACCCACCCGGACCCGCCCGTGCCCGCCCGCCCGCGTCCACTTTAAACCCCCGCGCTGGCTGACGCTGACGGGTGATGGTCGGCGCTCGGCGCTTGGGCTCGGCGCAAAGGCTCGGCGCAAAGGCTTCCCCGCATCTCACTCTGCTCCGTTCGTGTCTACTGCGTCCGTACCCGTGCCCGGGATCTCCGTGGGTGGCCATGGGTGGGAGATGCGATTGCGATTGGCGATGAGATGGGATGGATGCGCGTCTTTCGCGAGCGCGGATCTGGATTTTGGGTTCAGATTGGATTGGGTGCGCGATTGGATGGCGGGGTGGATCGATGGGGGATGCAGATGCAGATGTGGGGGGGGGGGTGGGCTCGCCGGTGCGCCCGTCCCCGTCTTTGCGCGGTTTTCGCGGGGTGTGTCTGCGCTCGGTTGCTTACTCTATGGCGGGTTCCTACGTTGACGCCGGTGCGCATTGCCATGAGCACGAGCACGAGCATGCGCATTCGCATCGCATTTCGCGTTCGCGTTCGCACGAGCACGAGCATGAGCATGAGCACGAGCATTTCGCGTTCGCATGCGCATTCCGCATTCCGCATTCGCGTTCCGCATTCGCACTCCGCATTCCGCCTTCGCACTCGGCACTTCGTTGGTGCACGTACTTAGCGCGGACGCGCCATCCTCTCGTCCCCCCCTCGTGCTCCCTGGTTGCTTCGTACTTCGTGCTTCGTACTTCGTGCTTCCTGCTCCCCTGGTGCTTCGCGCAGATGCGATGTGCGATGCGGGGCTCTCGGATCCCTCCGAAATCGCTCTGCGAATCGCGATGAGCGTGGATCTCCCACTCGCTCCACCCTCGTCCGGCCCGCACACCCACACACACACACCTATTCATTTCGTTTATTCCTCCCCTTGCTTCTCTTCTTCCGATGTTCCGATGTTTTGTCGGTTTCTTGGCATTGGCACTGGCGTTATAGGTGCCGGACGGGCGTTCGCACGGTGCAGGCAGGGTGTGGTCTCGCCCTCGTTTGCCTGGTCTTGTGCTTCGTGCCTGAGCCCTTCTTCTCCTACTCGCGCTTCGTCCAAGTCTCCCCCCTCCTATTCGCGCGACTCTTTATCTTGCATCTTCTCTTCCCGCTCGTCAAGGAGGAGGAATCACATCGCTGACCACTGTTTGTTTGTTAGGCACACGCACGTCAACGCCAACAGAGCCCGCCCGCGGACGCGTCCCCGCGCCTTGCGGTCTTTGCGCAGCTGCCACTGCAGCTGCATCATCCACAGCCCCGGCCCCAGGCGCACGCGCACACGACGGCGACGGCGACGCAATATTCCCCGCAGCAGCAGGGTCGATATACACCCCAGCCTCGCGCTACGACGCCGCGCTCACCGCGCTCGCCCCGGGGGCAGTACCAGCAAGGCGGGGAGGAGCAGCAGCAGCAGCCCGCGTCGCTGCCGAGGCGGAATACGGCGCCTGCGTCCCCGCATGCGTATGCGTATGTGAATAATTCCAATTCGGGTGCTGCGACGGGCTCGCCGAGGAGGGGGACGTTCGCTGTGCCGGAGCGCCGCGGGACGCCGACGCCGACGTCGACGCCTGCGTCGCGTGCGCGGGCGAGGACGGATGCGGCTGCGGTTGCTGGGTTTGGGTTTGATGTGGAGGAGAGGGAGCGGGTGGACAGAGAAAGGGAACGGGAACGGGAGAGGGAGAGAGGGCAGGGGCACGCAAGGAAGAGCAGCGCGTACGCGGCGCTGGCGGCGCTTTCGGGGCTGGGGGTGGGGTATCCGGGGCAGAGGGGCCCGCATGCACACGCACACGCACACGCGCAGAACGGATACTCTAATGGGTACGCGAACCAGAGCCCGAAGAACGCGACGCCGGGGAGCACGCCGCCGCTTACGGCGGATGTGAGGGATGATGCCGATGCCGATGCCGATGCCGATGGGGAGGGGACGAGCGAGTCGGATTCGGAGGAGAGTCGGGAGAGGCGGGGGTATGGAGGGAGGATGCGCGGTGGGGATGGGGACGGGGACGGGGACGGGGACGGGAAGCTGCTTACGCCGCCTGCGACGCCGCCGCGGCATTCGCTTGTCGTCGTCGCGGGGGGCGAGGAGCACTTCCACGAGGGGGTGGAGTACGGGAGGGGCGAAAATGCGCGCCCGACGTTCAATGCGCGCAAGGCGTCGGCGCAGTGTCGGCAGCTGGAGGGGTACGTGAGCTTTGCGGCGGTGGAGGGGCTGGGCGAGCCGCCGAGTCCGGCGGAGGGGGGGTTTGGTGGGTGTCTCTCTTTTGTCTCTCGCTGGGACTCGATCTAACTAACACAATTTTTTCTTGTAGACGACGAGCACGAGGCGGGCGAGCGCGGGCGGAAGCGCGGGAGTTTGAGCACGGGGATCGCGACGCTGTGGCGGGGCGGGTTTTGGTGACTCGAGCACCGCCGACCCCCTGAAGACCTTTGGCGATACCTGACATGGCGCCTCAACTGCGTTTATGTGCCCTGACACCCCTTCCGACTAACTCACCCTCATCCTCATCCTCACGCGCACCCTCACCCCGCCTTTATATGCACCCGCCTCGCCAGCCAAATTATGCCCACTAAAATATGCTCCATGCCCCCCTCCCGCTGTTCTTTCTCCCTCTTTTCCTGCTATTTTTCTTTTTCTATTTGTCTATTTCTTTTCCTTATCGGTCTTGGGCTTACATTGTGACTATCTTTAATCAACCGGGTTCCTCCTTCCTCTCTTCCTCCTACTTTCCTCTTCTTCGATACTCTCCTCGCGCGTCTTCGTCGTTCTTCTATGCTGTAGCTATAACGTAGATCCCGCTCTTCCTTTTTTCTTCGTTGTATATACATGAATCACCTTTTTTTATTTTTGTGGTGAACTTCGTTTTGGATTGGATTTTTCTTTGGGTTGTGAACACTGGATGGATGGACGGTGGATGGATCAGGTGAGCCCGCACGCGCGAGTCAAGTCAAGCAGGGGCTGACAGGGTGTTTGCAGGGACAATGTTGTGGACAGCGGACGGATCTTGGGCTACAGTGCGGACGGACACGCGAAGTTTGCTGGCACACAAACACCCACGACGATTTGAAGGCAAGGCACACGAACGTCAGGGAGTCCGACCTCGGAACGCGAACGAATACACGCAGAGATCACACGACGCGAGTGACGCGGGAGACAGACACGAGGTGGAGGCGTGTTTGGCCGCGGTGGTAGGGGCGAGGTCGAGATCGAGTCGAGTCTGGTTCTCCTTCCTCTCTCCTATACCTCAAACCGCTCCCCGCGTCCTCGGCCGTCCTCGCGCGTTTATTCCTTTACCTCGTCGCCTCACTCGGTTCCGGCCATCCTCATCTCGGTCGTATTCCATCGTCCCCTGGTTGTCACCTCGAGGCGCCCCTTTCACCGCCAATAATTCGGTCGCTTTTCGGCTGTGGGGTTTCGACTGACGTGTACTGGTACCGGAGCTCAGGTCGAGAGTGTTCTCCCTCCCTCCATCTATCAACCCCTCGTCGCCCTTGTGCCTAGCTCCAGGCCCCGGTTTCCTCGCCATCCCCTCCAAGGACGGGCATCCGCGTCCGCATCTCCGGGCTTCCACTGCCTGTTGGGTCTAGGCTCTGCCGACACCGTCACACAATCCTTGACGGCTGATGCGTCGGCGGGTTGATGCGTCCATCACCCGCGTATACATGCCCTATGCCCGCTGGGCTACATACGTGGCGCTCCCCCCGCCAGAGGCCACGGAGCACCGGTCGTCAGGCTGGCGTCACTGTCACGCACGCCGCCTTTCGGGATTTGTTAATGGTCTTTCGGGGCGCGGTTGCATCTCCGCTTGATTGCGTGTCGGCATGCGTTTCTCTGTCGACCTGGTGGCGGCTTCATCATCCATTGCTCACCTCATCGCTCCTCCACATCTCCCCCATCCAAATCCAAATCCAAAACACGTCCCTAATAAACTAATTGCTTACCTTTAGCGCTGCATACATACATACTCGACTGACCCACACATATATAGACGCCGCACATACACGAGCAGGCCACCTTCCCCGTCGTAAGTACGATAGGTACATAGGACAGACAGACTACATACTATTAGCTACTTAGGAAGAAGAAAAAGTAAAATGTACAATAGAATCGAATTGGAGTTTTAGGTGTTCGTTGGGTCTGCTGTAGACTACAGGATAATATTTTAGCGGTCCCACTCTAAGACTCAAACCGATTTTACTTCCCCCGGTTTCTAACCCGGCACACGGGTTGATATAACCCAGAAATTCCCGAGGGAAAGTGAAGCCAAGGTGAATCTGAAATCTTGACCTTGTTTGATTTTTAACGTTTTGTGGGTGTGAACACTATTCTTTTAGCCTGAGCGATTCGTTCCTCATCGAAAAAACAGCTACCACAAGGATCAATATCATCACGATGCTGGCCTGGACCTGATTTTATTGATTGTAAAAGTGAAATCCTTCTTCCGTGCATAGCTAATCCACAAATAAAATACAGAGACCATGCGTCGCACCTGCGACCCAGTAATTGAATCATTACAGGGTCTGCTGGGATCCATTATTGCGTCCCAACTTTTTCCTCGCATGGTTCTCCGTCTACAATATTTCGGAAACACGGAAAGTCGACAACAATCAGACGCGCGGGTAGCAATTGAGGATACACGCCAATAGTACCCCGGAACATTCAACAGGCTGGCCTAGAAAATCTGCTGAGGTTGGGATTCGATTCGGAAAACGCAACCAGGCAAACTGGAACGGAAGTACTCCTTCCTCGTTTGTTCACACCACCCACAAGACCGTGTTTAAAAGCGAGTTGGCTATACAATCGGACCTCGTGAGTCAGTCCTAATCTTCTCGACGTTCGGTCGTATCCAGTTGTTTCTAACCAGCTGTTTCTAATTTTCTTCCTGCCCGTCAATTGCACTCAGTTGAATACTTGGGAGTTCATTCGCTACACCACGGTGCAGTTAAAATCCAAAACGCGCCCCGGTCATGGTTGATCTTGCCAGACGATTCGACGAGATTCTGATACCCTCTTCTGAGTTTAAAGATTTTTTGGGGGGCTTTTTTCCTATGGCACGGGGTCAATCGTTTTTATCCGAACGTGTCGAAACAGAATTTTGGGTTCCCCGCATTTGGCTTCCAAAGTTGCAAAGGCTCAAAGTTGGGTTGAGGTTGGAAAGGTGGCGGCACGATCGGCACGCCGTCGGCAATGCGGCCCGCACCTCCGGTCATCGCCTGTATTTCTTCCTTCTACCGTTGCATCATGCAGTTGCGACGCTCTGGGGTGCTCTGGGCCCGGGCGACTTCGACCTCAACGATATCAGTGCTTTTCCAAGTGGTCCGTCGGTTTCCATGGTTCCTCGTCTGTGTGGAACTCTCTACGACGTACTTATTAGCGCAAAATCCAACATTTTACAGCTTTTTGTTATACTCAATCATTACAAGCTTTCCGTAGACTGAAACGGTGCGATGCCGCATGAAGACATCATACGTATCAGCTCAGATCTCCGAAGTTCCGGTCAAGATGTTACCGCAAGCAACGAAAGCGTTCATTCAAACGCATCCATTCGAATTCACACTGGATAACGTTAATGTAATGAGTTTTCCTGGGTGTGATGGATACTTGACAGATGCTGATGCACTGGGTTTGTAGATTTTCTAACGACGGCCTGAAATATCTTGCTTGCCTATGAACCGTCTTCTGCGAACTTTGAAGGATGGTCGCTCGCCGAGATGCGTTTACTCGCGCCACACAGCCCACTGGAATTCTTCGGGAGCTCTTATGGATACCTGAGACTGCCATGCGGGCCAACCCACGACAGATGCAAATCTCCAGATGGCCCGCCGCGGTGGTTCCGTCACCTCTCGTATATAAGTACTTCTTGCAATCTCGGTTAAATTCCCACCCTCGAGCTGGATCCGGGTTGGTATTCTTCTTTGACGGTCTTGTTTCATTATTCCTTTTCTTTTCTCTACGGTCTTTTCACTTCGTAACTTTGGAATTATGGCTGGAGTTGACCTCCTGTGCGTCCACATCTCTGACTTTCTCGTCTCGCTAACCGATCCAAATGACAGTTTTGGTCCCATGTTGATTGGTGCGTAGCGCTGCGACATGGTCTGCACACTTCTCAATGAGCCCGTCTAGGCGTCCTGCTGAACATGATGCTGTATGGGGTGTGTTATCTTGACTTTTTTCTTTCCACTTCACTAATCGCAAACCAGATCGTTTTTATACAAGTGGGTCGAACTCCCTTGAGAATTTCCCGAGGGCTGCTCATCCGACTTGGCAGATGTTCGCATACTTTGAACGATACCCGAAGTAGGTCACTTGTTAAGCATTCAGAAAGTGAATCAAACCGAGACTGCCAGCGACTCTACCTGGATTCGATGCTTGGTTAGTACTTTCTTGTTTAATTCCCGATATTGACCAAAACTGTGCGGCCACTAGATGCGCTACCTTTTCCTCGTCGCAACGGCCAACGTCTTTATCGAAAGCGGAATTATATATCAGCCTTTAATCATGCAATATGGTGAGTGGAACTTGACCTGCCTCATAGTATTTACTTACACCCCTCGATCACAGGCGAACAAGCATCAATCCTTGTTTCTCCAAAGCGTACGTACTTGGTGATTGTTGCAAGAAATGACATCGTTTCATCTTCCAAATCAATAGTGCTGCCCGGCGGTGAGCCTTCCATCATGAAGCGTACCCATATTTATAACATCTTGTGTCGCCGATGCAGATTCCATCTTAATAGTCCGTCCCTAACTTTCGTTCTGATGGAGCGAGGAACTGACATTTCCAAACAGGCCATTGTATCTGCGCCGATACAATTATTCACTGCATGGCGGATCAGTGGTATGCAGACGTGCTTCTGAGGGACTGAATTCTATCTAACTAACCCGACAGTCGTCACGGGGTCCTTCATTGTCCCTACGCTGATAGGGTTGCTTTCACTGACCTCGTTCGGTGCGTCACTCTTCGGAGGCAGTCATGCGTTCTAAGTTCCCTTCATTCCAGTCGGCGGGATCCTCGTATCTATCATGGTTTTTTTGAATCCCAAGTTTCGGGATTTCGATACCTTCTCGACAGAGGTTTCCCTATGGTTGGTATCCAGCGCTGTGTGTGATGTTTCCATTGCTATCGCAATGTCCTACTCTCTGGTTTGGTCTTCTGTGTCCCTAATTCTTCGGTGTGTTTTTAATGCCGAGTGAACAGTGGAGACGCAAGACGGGATTTAACCAGGTCGATGGACAGATTAACAGGATCGTACGGTGTATGTCCCATATGTCCTGGTCGCGCTGTGAATATTTGCTTCACGATCAATAGTGACCGTAGAAACCGGAGCGGTGACGGCGGTGGCGGCTTTGGTGGATGTTTTACTTTTCCAGCTGTTTCCGGTATGAAATCCCTTTTCCACTCTGGTAAATGCAACAAATAAACACATATCTAGACAACGTCGCTGTAGGCTCAATCGTCAGTAATTTACTCTCTAGCCACTCACCTTTCGCTGCAGAAACTTTATCGTCGACTACCCATTGTCGAATCTGTATACATGCTCAATTCTTGCGATGTGGGTCCAAAGTTTGCCGCTAAATTCAGGGGTTTGAGTACGTTTTTAGGTTGAACTCCCGCGAGAGGGTAAAGCCGCGAGATGTCGAACATGCGTATACACCGGCGCAGACCTTGGTGAACCACAATAACCTCCAAACCAAGCCGTTCCAACCAGTAAGTGGTTCAGCCGGATCCCAACGCATCAATTAATCACTCATTTTCCCTCCGTGCAAAGTCTCGGAATGTGAATATCCTTTGACCTGCGTCGTTTCGCTGATAGTATGCTGATAAAACCTGTCATCCCCAGCAGGTGTTCACAACGACAGAGAAGTTCGTGGCCAGGGATAATGACGACTCTGCACCCACCCTGCAACCGGACTTTTACAAATACAATCGCGAAACGCGGGATCTCGTTAAACCCCGGGCATCGCAGCTTGAGCTCCGCCCCAAGACAATTGTTCCATTGAACGGGTCAACGTCGGAGCGGTTTTAGGGCGAATTCTATTGTACCGAGGCCCAAGGCTCACCCTATAATGTCAACGTGTAATATAACGGGAAGCTGTGTCGCGACACCATCGCCTTCGATGAGTCAAATAATGATAGATTCTTTTAAAAATAAGGAATCCAGGAGCACGGAGCGCTACTAACCACCGGTTTATATACCCATACACACTACTCTGAAACTGAGTTACACCTCTGGACCTACTATTTTACATCCTGCTCGGCATTCCACGAACGGCATCAAACAACCAGTTTAATATTCGACCGAGAATATCATGGATTCGAGAACCGAGAGTTCTGCCGTGCAGCGTTGAAGTCTGGAATCCCAAGATTAGACACAACTTGCCGACATCCAACAATGTTCAGCGGCTTGATTCCGCGGCCGACTTCCGACCCGCAAACCTCCAAGTCCATGCAAGGAAAGCGCGTGCGCGACATTGAACCAAACGACAACAACCGGCTTATCCTGGCGTCGGCCTGTCAGGGGCGATACGACGCGCCTTCATCGCGCGCTCTCATGGGTATTTTGCCTTCATTTGACTAGAAAAAACGTTCCAATGTTCCTGCTCTTCCCACGCGGATTTAAAGCGCGACGAGAGGCGAACGCGTCGCGGCAATCACACGTGATCCTGTTTGACGCCACTTTGAAGTTTGACTTTTAATTTTTTAAATCCAACGTCCTCGAACTCTTCCAAGCTCGGGTCGCTGGACGCCTGGACGCGCCACACTCGCTGACAGCGCTGAATGAGACGGAGCTGCGAGCCAGTCGCTCATTTCACGAGTTTTCGATTCAAGACTTTTGATGTCCCAAAGATCCAGTCCGACTCGGCGGAGTCCACAGTGGCATACACCCTGGAATATACCCAACCTGCCCTCTGGACTCCTCTAGATGCATCAAGACCGGTGTCGGTGTTTTTCCGATGTCCTGCCGCTTACTTGCAACCAACCAAGTATCCCCCAGCCATCACATCAAACCGAAATGAACCGTTAGCCGGTCAGCGCCAGCGCTCGAGCCTCAATGCATCCAGATATGCACCCGGGCCCTGATTACCTACAAGCTGGGCGATATTTTTTTCTTTATCAACTCAGCGGACGCATTCCAAGCATCACCGATTTCTCATCGATCTTCCTCTTTATGCCATGGCCAGTCCTGGGACCAAGCGCTATCCGTTTACAGAGGCACCGCCTGCTATAGAGGTCACGACGGACCCGACGGAATCCACTGAAGGCCGCAAGGATACTTCGCTCCTCATCGATACAAGCTATAAGACCGCCTTTGCCGCTGTCCAGCTACCCCGTTCGCAGGGCGAAATCGATAAAATCGGTAAGTCCCGTGCCATTCCTCATTTCGACGCGCCTTAAAATGTGGACGATGTAGAGGACAGGCTCAGCGTCCCAGCTAGCAAAGCGAACGAGGCGTATGAAAACCTCAATACGTTTTACACGGCGAATGCAGCGACCATCACCTCTGCGGCTGGCGCACTTAACTTGGACGTGAAATCTATCGAAAACTCTATCAACACGTTTGCGGAGACGTCCGCAGTGCTGATGAAAGGGCTCGATGCGCTGGCCCAGCTACATCCTTTCGTTGGAGGTGCTGACAATACCCCGGCCTGAGATATATGAGGCTCATTGTTTTCAGTGGCGGTTATGGCGTTCAAACTGGTTGTAACGCTCGACATTACTCGGCGGCAGAACAACAAGAAGGTGTTGGCGGTCAAGATCCAAATGCAGGACTTGATGACCATACTCTTCCAGTATGTTTGCCTCCGAGCATTTCCTGCTGTTACTCATATCGTTGCGAACGCAAGGCTCCGGCATATGCGGGATCCCCAGGAAAAAGGACCGGACGGAGCGACATTGACTGAGCGCTTCTCGAGCCTGATGGAGTCGATAGCAAAGGATATCACTTCCTGCGGCTCGGCGTGCGACGTGTACACTAAAAAGTCTTTAATCGGTATGTCTCCTCTCAACGAACAACTGTAGATCCTCACGGTTCGCACTAGCCAAAACTCTCAAGTCGAAGATCTACGAGAGCCGACTTGCGGGTTACGCCACAAAGTTCGCCAACCACAAGACGGAGATCGGGTTCGCGCTCAAGGTGCACACGGCGCTTGGGGTGGATGCGGCCAACAAGAAGCTCGACGGTCAGGATGTGCACCTCAAGGCGATCGAGGAGAAGATGGAGGCCCTCTTCCGCAAGCTCGACACCCCGCGCGAGCGAGACGTGCAGAAGATCATCGACGACAATGGCGGGGCCAAGGCGTGCATCGACAACGATTCCACGCTTCAAGAGCTCGTGGCGAAAAGCGGGGAGACCCTCTCGTCTCTGGATCCGACTCGTGCGGGTGGCGGCGACCTCGCGAGCGCGAAGAAGCTACTGAATAAAGAACTGTCGGAGGACGTGGACGAGGCCTTCAAGAGGAACATCAAGCTCTTCGACCGCAAGATGGAAATGCAGAGCAGACAGCTGACTGACACCATCAACCTAGCGGGCGAGCACATCATCAGCGTCCTCTCTGGCGGGGCGCACGAGAAGATCCTAGACACGGTGCGCAACGGGTGTTCTCGCGGGGCGCCAGCCGATGCTCACTGACATGTGGCAGGATCTACAAACGATGTGGAAAGACCAGGGGTGGAAAGGAAGCGTCAAGGCACGCTACTTCGTTCTCGCGCTGAATGACTACTACACGGACAAGTTCAGCACCATCGATGTAGCCTTCGCAGAGAGTAGGGCCGGCTCTGTCGCGGGCTCCGCCCCCAGCTCACCACTGATGTCCCCGACTTCGCCTGCTTTCTCAGAACCAGGGATAGCGGCGGATGAAAGGCCCAGAGATGACCGCTGGGCGCTCGCGTACATCAATGTTTCGCATCTACAGCCCATTCTCGAGGCTGTCGACGACGATGGAACGGGGTTCGTGAGCATTAAAGAGGCGAATGACTTTGCTGTCTCACGGCCAGCGGGGTGGAGGTACGTCGAATCTTAGGCGCAGTCTGTCCCGTCCTCACGTCACGCAAGCCTTCTGAGCTGGGTAGCATTCTGGGCGGCGGGATGGCACGCCTCGGTGACGTGGTACAAGAACCGCATCTACAACATTATCAGTGCGATGCTCAGTCTCGTAAAGCGCATCAAACGCGCCAATATTCAGGCGGCGGACAAGTACCTCAATAGCCCAGCGATGCAGCGGTTGGAGCTGCTACTGCGCTCCACTCACTCTGCGCCTGGCACGACGTACGATGACGGGCGACTCGCGCAAATCATCCATGCCTATCAGGACTCGGAGGAGAAGAAACTTGCCGCCCAGCTTGATAGCCTTCTGTATGAACTAGACGACGTAGCGACGCTCCGGCTCATAACGGGCCCGCGGCGGATTGAGCGCGTGAGTCCGCATGCACCTGCACGAACACTTTACTGATATCCCCTCAACCAGTACGTGTACCCGCTGATCTTCCGGCTCCTGAAGCGCCATTACGATATCATGCGCCTGGCGGCCATTCATATACTGGATGATGCCGAGTGGGAGGTGATGATCACTTCATTGGCGACCGTATTCAAGGCGGTTGACGAGCGGACGAGTAACTTGGAAGGTACGTTGAAGCTGTCCGACGCTGCTTCCATCAAGTTCTGAGTTGTATATGCTCTATCTCCAGCCATCTTCAAGACGTCCTCCATAGACGTCCGAGAGCGACTCGGAAACTTCGCCTTTGGCATGGTATGTTTGCGTCGGTTGACTTCGCTAGACCCTGAACTCACTCTGCGCTAGTTCCAACTCTTGTACGGCAAGTTCAAGCGTGACCGCATCAACAACACCATCTGCTCGTTCGAAGAGGAGGACGGATACAATGATGACAACGAAGATTTGGGACCAGAGTCGGACGATGACGAGCCGACGACAAAGGCCATCTTGGCCCGCATGGACACCGCTGTGCTGCGCCATGAGACACATAACGTGCCCACTGGCGTCTATAATTTCGAAACTCTTCATCCGGTGCCACCACTCGTGGACCCACTCGATGGCGCCTGGACCGGCCAGATTCAGGCTGTCGACAATGGAAAGGTCACGGCATACGAGGGCACGCTGTCAATGGTCCTTACGCGCACCGGAGACAAGCTCTCTGGGGCGGCAGAGAACTTTATCAATATTCTGGAGGTGACAGGCACGGTGGATGAGGAGCGCAAGGTCGTCATTAAGATCTCGTGGCCAGATGGTTATGCGGTGGAGTGCACGGGAAAGTACGACGCAGAGAAGGAGACGATTGAGGGGGAATGGGCGGATGCTGATGATGATTCCGATTCGGACTCGGACTCGGACTCTGGCAGCGACACTAGCGATGGGTCTTCTTCGGCTGGCTCTGAACAAAGCTCACCTGACGCGATCTATCCCTTCATTTTCCGCCGCACCTCTCCCGATGCTTATCGTTTCCTGTATACGCCTGCCCAATTCACAGAAAATCCGGCTCGCGCTCGATGGGGGTTCGCCATTGCCGCCACTATCGACGAGATTCAGCGGAAGCGCTTGTCTTGGTCCAATCTGAAGAAACGTTTCGAAGAAAGACGGCGATTCATCGAGTTGGATAAACGTAACAGGATGGATTTCGAAGATCTCACCCCCAACACTGTCTTGAACGCTGCCGAGCGCGCAGAGCTCTACCGTATGAAGGCCGATATGCGCGCCTGCGACACTCGATTTTATCATTCGGTAGTCTACTTTGACCTTCGGCATCTTGCGTCCTAGTACGATCCTCTCATTGCGGTTTAATCTCATTCTGACCAGCCCGTTTTAGCAACTGCTATTGCGATTCCTGTCGACGCAACCTACGAGACGTTAGGCTCATCTGCATTCAATGCATGGACGATCACTACGCGGATAATATTGACCTGTGCATCGAATGTATTGAGAAGACCCCAGAGCGAGCCGGATTTGTCCACACCCGGTCCCACGTTCTGGTGAAGACTATTCGCCGCATCCACGACGGCGAGTGGGCGCGGGTTATTCCGCAAGCACGATCCGTCGCCGACCGAGTCAAGAAGACTTTTAGCACTCTCCTGCCGCGCGTCGAGGGTGAGGCAAAGGAGGATAGCCACACGACTAAGACGAAGTCGACGCCGGCCGAGAAGATCTGCTGCTGTTGCGGCAAGACTGTTTCTTGCCCATGCTGGGTCTGCATCACATGCACTGGTACGTCGGTTTCAATGGTCTAGCTCTCCTTCCCTTGTTTACCAATTTTTTCAGTCAAATACACATATATCTGTGCGGATTGTGACACCAAACGCGCTACCGCGCTCCCGGACGGCGCGTCTCCGGCCCACGCCCTCAGTCATCCCCTTGTCCAGATCTTCAACAGCGACCCGATACCAGAACCGTCAACCACCGACTCGAGGCTCTCCGAGCTCGAGACGAAGATGCTGGGACTCGATACCAAGATGGCGGCCCTGGAGGAGAAATTAGAAAGTCGGTTTGTATCGCTGGAGGCTCTCCTTCAGGGCATGGCTGAAAAAATTTCGAGCAACCGCTGATGACCGTAGATTTATTTTTCGTGTCCTACATGTCATGCTTCGAATACTTCACTACAAGGATATGGCGTAAGCTGAGCCAGTAATGTCTGCCCTGTATACTACCCCAAACCCAGCACAGTCCTCGCATTGGGTGGAGTCCTCGTAAAGGCCGTGGAAGCACAAGTACTATGTGGATCCACGGTGTTGACTGTTGCCACGCGATCCAAACGCACATTCCAGGGGTGGATGTGATTCCCCGGAATCGAGTTGAAGCGGCTTGGCGCAGTACAGTACCAGGAAAGTTGCGCTGGTCTGTCGTGCGGAGGGAGCTGTCAAGTTTGAATCTTATAAAGCGGGACTGGATAACAAGCGTAAAATGCAGATGGTCCGTGCACGATGGAATTCCCGCCCCGGCGACTAAAGCCATTAGACCCTTTTTTTGTGCTTAGCAGTCATTCGGGCATCCATATGCATACCGTAGCGGCATCCAAGGAGAATGAACTCGAGGCCGAAGAGACAGCTCCGCTTTGTCATTTACCTCCGCTTTGTCATTCCCCCGTATGCACTTCTCAAGTCGACATTGGAACCTTTCGAGGAGCTAGGGAAGGCACTGAAAAAGACTAGAAGACTGTAATGCCAGTGGATACCACAGGAAAAACATCTGCGTCGGCACGCCGAGCCCCCCGTCGGCCGGTGACGGAGGAGGAGCAGAAGGACATCGAGCTCAAGCGTCTTCGCGGTGTGTGTGGATGCGTGTATTCTGGGCGAGACGAAGCCTGACCGTGGAACAGGCGAGTTGTCCTGTGCAGAATGTCGAAGATTGAAGCTCAAATGCGACAAGAGCGTGCCCTGTGGCTCCTGTGTACGCCGCGGTTGCGAGAGCATATGTCCTTGCGGTGTGTGGTCTTTTTTACTTTCTTTGCGTGGCTAAGATGCAAATTCAGGTATTTTATCGGCGGGCCAGGGAACGAGATTCATCCTGGCCGATACAGATCAGCTTCATGCCAAGATAGCTGAGATGAGCCAGCGAATACGCCAGTTGGAGGAGGCCCTGGCCATTCTCCAGGGGCTCATGTCGAGCCAGCGACATCCCCTTCTCGCCCAGGACCTCCTTGCCATCAAATTTGCAGCCGAGGCTCCGAAGCGCACAGACCCTCCCGCAGGAAACCAGGAGCAGGCGATTGATGCCCTCGGTACCTTGACCTTGGGCGACTCGGGCGAAGTCAAGTACTTTGGACGCTCCGCAGGGACCGAGACTTTGCTCGTTGTAAGTCGCCATGCCTCCCTAGATGATATTTTATTTTATTCTCCATTCAGGCGGAAGATTACTCGGACGACGAGGATGACCCTGCCGACGCGCTTCTGCCGCCCGAAATCACGGAAATCGGCGACGTATTTCCCTCGGGTCGCCCGAATGCCGAGAAGCTCCAGCAAATCCGGTCCCTGCTGCCGCCGTACGCACGCGCCACAGACCTGTGCCAGTCGTACATGGCGCACGGTGCGCTCTTCTTCCGGCCTTTCAAGCGCGACGAGCTGCTGGGGCCGTTCCTGCAATCCATATACGACGTGCCGACGGACGGGGACAACTCGCACGCGCTGGCAACCTTCTTCTTCATCCTCGCGATCGGCGCGCTGCTCGACCTGCGGCTGCCTCCCTACAACACCGAGGCGGAGCGCTTCTACGGCGCCGGCCGTGCGGCGCTCGGACTGCGCGCCGTGTACGATTCGCCCCTCGTCGACACCGTGCGCGCGATCGGGTTTATGGCGACGTACCACACCCTCGCTGGCAAGAAGTACTCCCGTGATAGCGCGTGGTGTCTGATGAGCATCGCTGCAAAGTTGGCGCAGAGCGTACGCACATTGTCCTTACTTCCTCTGCTCCTACTCACTTGTGCGATTCTAGATTGGGTTGCGTGAGTGGGGTCCTGTCTTCCAATGTATCATCCCTAGACGACACTCTAGATCGCGACAGTGCCCGATGGCATATGGATCCCAAGATGGTGCAGAGCCGGAGGTACTATTTTGTCCTACGATTCGCCTCAGCTCGAGCTGACTGCCCCACAGGACCCTTTTTTGGAACATTTTCTCCTGCGACGTCTCGCATGTTAGTATTCCCCGCTTGAGACGCTCGCTCACCCTGATTCTAGAGTCTCGCGTTGGGCCGGCCGCCTGCGATCCACCTCTCCTACGTCGATTGCGAGTACCCCGAGGACGAGGAGAGCACGCTCACGGAGTTGGGTGAGATACGGCCTGGATGTGCGTTGGTGCCATACCCTCTCGAGTGTCTATCTCATATCCTGCAGTCTGGCAATCGAAGTACCACTTTTCGCGCGACATTTGGATGGCACTCGCCGAGGCCACGCTGAGCGCGAAGACCCCGGGATACGCGACCGTGCTCGAGCTAGACCGCCGTGTGCGCGAGCTGAGCGTGCCCGACTCGTTCAAGCCGTGCGTCTCCTCCTTGTAGCTATCGTCTCAATTTCTAACCTGAAACAGGTACGCGACGCGCGAGGACGGCGAGGAGGTATATTACTCGAGCTCTGAGAGTCTGCGTGGTTTCTATGCTAGTCAGTACCGGACTGTCAGTACGTGCCCTTTCCTCGCTTTTTTACTCCGGCAGGTCACTGATGGATTGGCGCCCTCCCTTCAGCGATGATCTACCTCCACCGGAGCTTCTTCGCGCAGGCGATGCTCGACTTTCCCGCGAACCCGCTGCGCAGCCCGTTCGCAACGTCGTTCCTCACAGCGTACCGCTCCGCGAGCGTCATCATCAAGGCGACAGCGAACCAGTTCGACCGCTGCGCAGAGATGGCAATGCGTGTATGGTTTTTGTTGCACCAGACGTTCTCCGCCGCGGTGCGTACCCCCTTGTTTTCTCTCTCTCACAACTAGATGCTCATTGGAGAGATGCGGACACAGGTTATTGTGGGGACGGTCGTGACACTGTCGCCCAAGTCGAATGTTGCGGCGAGCGCATTGCTCGACTTGGGACTTGCGGTTGACCTGTTTGAGAGGTCGGCCGCTCAGTCGCACCGCGCGAAGCTCGCGTCGGTGGGTCTATCTGTCTATCCCTTCATCGTTTTACTAACAGCATCCCTTCTCGTCCACAGGCCGTTCTCACGAAACTAAAGGAGCGGGCGGTGCGTGCGTACACGCAGTACTCCTCCCCTCCGCAGCCAACCGCTGGGCCTGGACCAGCACTGCGCGACGACGACACCGCGGACGAGCTAGCGATATTCGGCGGGCAGAAGCGCGTGCTGGAGCTGAAGCACCGCCGCGCCAAGTCCGTGTCTTCGACGCCCTCGACGACGGACAGCAGCCCGTCGCCGCCTGTCGGCCCCGGCATGCCCGCCTTTGTGCCTCTCATGGGGTATCCCGCCGCCGGCGCGGCCGGTGCAGATGCAGGTTCGAGCTACGAGGCGACGATGAGCGACCCCACAAAGTTCCCGTGGCTCGACGACCTCGTCGCCCTGAACCCGGAGGCGAACGCCAATATCAATATTGATATCGACGATCCGTCGATGGGAATGTCGGGCATCCCTATGGTGAGTCCGCCGTTTCTACTGCGTCGGGTCACTGACGCGAAGGACGGTGATGGTAGGACATATATAATATGCTGTACTCCGCGGACGCGGGCACTATGTCGCCGAGTCAGTTTGGAGGGGAGACGGGGATGCAGATGGCGGTGGGCGGGACGGCTGCGGGCGGTGGCGGGGAAGGGACTGGCGCGATGGTGGAATTGGGTCTGACGAGCGAGTCGGGCATGGACGCCGCGTGGCTGGCGTTCATCCAGCAGTGCGGGGTCACCGTCGGCGTTAGCCCCGGTGACAGTGGGGACTCCCATTCCAATTAACGTCTCGATTGATTTTGTAGAGTATAGCATCTGTATTCGCATGTTCTGTATCTCACACTTTGCTTTATTCGCTGGATTTATTTTGGCGACGCGGCTGTTTACGTCTGTTGCACTCGGGGGTATCAACCTTCCGAGTCGGCTGAACACAAGCTTACTGGTAGCTTCCACGTTTGTGCATAAGGGTCTTTCGCCCCCCTTTGCTCTCAAACTCAACAAGTTCTTGAGTTCGGTCGTCCAATTGCCGAAATTCGAAGCTTACTACTGGGCTGATATAGAAAATTTATCGACTTGGTCCTAGGACTGTCCTTGCCAGTGAATTCGAATTTTTGGAGTCTACTGTACCTTCGCTCCTCTCATCTACTGGATAATCATCTGGCCACATAAGGTTTCGTCCCATGCATTCTCCAAGATCAGATGGTCCCGAGGAGCCCTTAGGTCTTAGGTCCGCTGGCCCCACAGGTTTAACAGAGCTGTAATGGTCCACAGTGGGAGGTTTTCGGTTTTGGATATCGGCCTCCCAGCGGGCGATACCAAGAACCGTGATGGTGAGACAATTCTGATGGAAGAATGCTTCACTGACGCCAAAAACACATTTGGCAAAAAACATTGTGGGTCCAGAGCACGGTTCACGACCGTCACAAGACGGATAGGCAATATCAGGCAATATTCATCCGTCCATCTATGACCTCTTCCTGTATACAAGGCAACAACTTAGCTGGCCGAGTGTCTCGTGCGGCGTCATTCTCTCGGGAATCTATCATGGCTTTTTTTCGTTTCAGTTGGCGCCGTGCAATGAACGTTGAACTTTTGTGGCCTGCACTTGAAAAAAGAGATATGAACGCAGACGACGAAGTCGACTCAATGGATGGCCCGGGTCCCTACAGTGACCTGGAAAATTTATAAATTGACGCCCCGTTCTCTTTCGATAACTACTTACCGTTAATGCTCCAAGAGCGGAGGTCTAATCTTATCGATCGAACCTTCTGAATCCGATGAGCCGAGGATCGGAAGTGACACCTGAGGTCTGATCGGTCCGCCGCGAGAGGAGCGACAGCCCCGCGTTTGCTCCTTCCTCCGCCCACCATCCCAGCGGCAAGCTATGCCCACCTCAGAGGAGAGAGGAATCAAATTTGTGAGTTTGTTATGCAAACTTACATTGGTACCGTCCTGAATTGTCTTCAGATCATCGTTGGCGCGTCTATCGCCGGTACGCAGTACAATGGCTTTTTACGAATGAGAAGACACGACAGACTTACGTGAAACCAGGCCTGACTTCCGCTATTGCACTGAGATCGTCTGGCCACACCGTCCTTGTCCTAGAAAAACAACCGCAGCTTGGAGGACCGGATTCAGTGAGTGGACTATTCGGCTCATACGGACAGAGTCGCCTCTAACTGGCACCATGCTTGCTTTCAGATTCCGAGCGGAGGTGCTAGGTAACTCAAACCGAGCCGATCATATCGCTGCTCACCGACATTTTGTAGAGTGCCTCCCAATGGCTGCAAAATTCTCTCCGACTGGGGTCTGGAGGCCGAGATTAGAGATAACGCGGTGGTTGGGGAGGGATTCATGTTTCGCAAATGCAAGTCCCGATCTCTCGAGTTTGTTCATTCGTACGCCTGACATAAATTAAGACAACCCACAAGGGAAGCAGTCTGGTCGGGATTTTCCAGGTTTCGTCCTATGTATATCGAACCGCGTCTACGAGGTATTCACAACTTTTTGTAGATTTGGCAGCAGTAAATCGTTGGGATCCTGAACTCTTGGCAGAAGCTCGGGGTGACTTCTTGCAGATGCGGGTTGGTTTCAACCACCTTTATACCGAAAAGCGTGGATTGAATACTTTTCTTTCACCAGCACAGGGATCTCCTGCGTATTCTCTACAAAGAAGCATCGAAAGGGGAAGAAAACCAGGAAACCTATGGCGCTCCGGTGACCGTGCTCTTTGACGCCGAAGTCGTCAGCATCGATTGCAATGTTTGTTCAGTCACCTTGCGGTCGGGTGAAACCTACACTGGGGACGTCATTATTGGAGCAGACGGTGCAGACGGTCTAGTCCGCAAATGCCTCATGAAAGAAGATCCTGACGAGGACGCGGTCATAAAGGCCGACGTCCCCACTGGCCTTGCAGTTTATAGGTATGAAAATTTGTTCATTTGTGGAGAATCCCAAGCAATCAATGAACCTTGCACAGTACGATTATTTCGAAGGCAGTTGCAATTGAACACGAAGAACTCAAGGAGCTTTACGACTATCCTCAAAATAGTATGTGCGTCACGTTCTTGGGTGATAATCGAGGTGGGCGAGAACACGTTTCATGAAGATACGAATCTCACCATAGGCTAGGCGCAAAAGTGCACCTTGTGGTAAGTGACAAAGACTTGTCAAGCACCTCGCGAATTGAACCAATGAGACAGGGAAAAGAAAGGGATATCATGGTCTGGATATATACGCCAGATAGCTTGCAGGATGGGTCCTGGACTCGACAGGCTGAAAGAGACATACGCGAAGTCGTCGGCCCTTGCAGTCTCCTGTCAGTGAAGCAGATTTCTATCTCCGAAATCCTCTCATCCTTGTGGCATCAAAGGATACAAACACTAGCGGAGAATGGAGGACCATCGGCCTGTGTTCAATTAAAAAAGCCCTACGAATTAACATCTTGGGTCTCGAAGAGCGGGAGGGTTGTGGTCGTAGGCGAAGCTGCACATCCTTTTCCAGTGCGTTCATGACTACCCCTCTCCGCCGCCGACTAACCGTATTTCACGAAGCCTCTGTCTTTGCATGCATGTGCCGTTGCCATTGAAGATGGCGCATTCATCGGTAAAATCTTTTCGCACACCCGAAGCCCTGATCGCATCCGCGAATTCCTCAACGCTTTCGAAGAAAATCGGTGCGCTTAACCGAGAAATAACTCCTCCGCATTTTTCTCAACGTTGGGTATTCCCAGGAAACCACGCTGTGCTTTTATTTTCGAATGCGAGAAGAAGAATCTTGATTTCATCATTTTGCCGGATGGGGAGGAACAAGTTGCGCGCGACGCTTTACTACGTGCCAACCAAGCAGCTGGCCGTAATGCGTTGGACGTAGATCAATATCTGCATCGTATTTGGGATGACATACGCACTGTGTAAGTGTATTACTTTCGTCATTGCTCCTCCAGTTGAAAGTCCTCCAGGTTCGATTATGATCCAGCGGACGCCGCAGATGAATGGTGGGTATCTTGGGGCCGACTCCGTGACGCAGCTTTAGTTCCGAAAGAAGTGTCAACGGATTGATTTAGTAGTTACACCGCAAAAATTCTCTGGGTATTAGATTAGTCGTTGGTCGACTTCCCTCCTTGCCAAGTTGCTCGCCCAGTCAAGGAAGATTGATCTGCAAAAAAAAGAGCACTGAAGACTGCGAAATAATTGTCCGACGTATGGCCGCCGCATTGGCTTAGGAAGGAAGGTAAGGTTCATATTGCCAGTGGCAACCTCTGGGACAATAATTGTCTTACTAAAGCAAATAAGCACGGCGTGGCGCACACCGACGGGCATGCTGGTCGTTCAGGTGCGGAACACACGCCAAGTATCGCGACGCCGTTGGAAGGATGAACTGCCCCGCCACGTCGAGTGTGCGTGTAGCGGAAAGAGAAAAATGAGACCGAGAGACTCGTTTAGGGTCAAATTTTTCATTGAATTCATCCGAACGTTACAGACGAGCAACTAACATACTCGTTTTCGGGACCGTGACTCCCCATTTTGCAGATCTGGATCTCAGATACCGCCCACGCCCCAAAGTCAACACTGATCGTTCTGTTTTGTGACCCCAAAGACACAGTTGGCGCTGATCCTGCCGCGGAATCCACGAACGATACATCAGAGGGCCCCGAAGAATTCTCGGCCACGTCCGCCGATGCCTGATCGAATATCTCACGATAGGAAAACGTACGCGGGATGCGGCGCGGTTTTCTGTGGCTCGCGTTGATCAGGGTACAATGGAGCTTTTTTTGCAAATGAGTAAGAGGCCGCGTGAGAAACTGATAGAAAACAAACGACTGAAGGCCGAGCGGTTTCTGTGATAAAGCCCTCCTGGCGGAATCTCTGACCGACGAGATCTACTTGGAAATGCATCTAGGATGCGGATGTCATTATAAAAAAGTGGTCCGCACCCAAAATGCGGTTGACTTTGATCGTATTATCATTGTTCTCATCGCCAGGACCAATATACAGCACACCTGCCTGCTGGCGCTGGGTCTTCAGGACACCCATCTTGTCCAAGGAGAGGACAAGAGGTTGCTGAGTTACCTCGCGGATTTCGGGTCCAAGAGCATGAAGCAAAGCGACTGCTTCTGACAATGTCTTGCCTTTGGGTTCCATCGCATTTCCTGATTTCGATTCATCTTCAAATGAGAGAGCCATCACTCCGAGGGTAAAATGCAGCCTTCTTGGATCGACAAGGATGGATTGGTCGAGCCCCTCGATAATTGGGTCTCCAGAAGGTAGAACCTTCTGGTGGAACTCTAGGATACGCGTTCTAAGCTCCGGATGATGTCCCTTGAGCAAATTTCAGATATCTGAGATCGGAATTCGACGACAGCTCACCAGAGGTAAAGATAAAACTACCCAGCAACGTAAACCAGTAGATCGAGGAAGTGAAGGTCGGCTTACAGTGAGTGGGTCGAACTGATTGCATTTGAGGGTTTTTAGGTTTCCCCTTGGCGCCTCTTCTGCGTTTATATGCGCTGGCATCGGTTTGGGCCTTTCCTTCATCATCGGCCTTACTTCTTGCTTTGGGAGCCATCTGGGTACTTGGAAGACTTGGGGCTTTCGGCTTACGATAAATAGCGAGTCACACAATGCGCACAGACTCACGTATATGATCTTGTCGCGGACGGCAGCCGGATCCGCATGTCAGGAAGACTCAAGATCCGCAAAAATAAATACAAGTAAATACGGCCATGCGTCTGAAATAGGCAATTTTTGCTGGTAGAGTTCAAGAGTGATCAGGGGGGCAGATTGAGGGTGAAAATTAATTGCAGGAAGATTTAGCGGCATGACGCAGTATCTAGGTCTAGATATTTTGCCCCTCGTTCGCTCATTCATGGAGATCGGCATACATCCAAACGCCACCCTATGGTCCTGTGTGAGTGGATGCTACTACATGGGAAATAACATACCTTGCTATTGAGCGTAAAGTTAATGGCAGGGAAGATCTGCTCCACCCCTTGACGCCCCGGTCTCCCAGCCCATTCTCGTGGAGGCAGGGAGCCAGCCGGTTGGAATTTCGGCGCCAATCTGAACGCCTTGAACCGTGAAAGAAGTTTCACCACAAAGAAACCCGCTTCATTCAGGGCGAATTCTTGGCCGATGCACTGTATGCGATCAGTTCAATGATATTTGAAGTAGTGGAGGACGAACTATGCGCGGCCCACCAGAAAATGGACAATACATGAACGGTGTAGCGTGTATTTTTTCCGTGGTAGCCGGATCCAACCATCTCTCTGGAAGGAATTCATCCGCGGCGTCTCCCCAAAGGTCGTGACGCCGGTGCAATAGAAGCGAAACTGTCTTAACTTGTGTTCTCGGTGGAAGATAGAACGATTGTCCTTTGGACGACGGGATCACCAATGGTGTGCTGAGGGACGATCGTGCAATCAGAGGTGCACTAGGAAATAACCTCAGGGTTTCGTTGAGCACTGCCCGAACTGGAAAATAATAAGCAGTGGCAGCGGAGAGCGCTACAGCAAATATGACAGCCTACGGTATTTCATGGTTCTTAGGGTATCATATGTCGGGGACTCGTCCAGGCCAAGCACAGCCAGTACTTCATCCCGGAGCCGGCTGCATACTGCGGGGTACATTGCAAAAAAATACATGACGAAGGTGAGGAGGCTGGCGGTCTTAAAAAAGAATGAGATTGCTGTACGACCATGGATGAAAAAGCTCACGGTATCCCTCGAAGCAATAAGATATGTTATCAGCTCGTAACGTATATGCTCCACGTCTATACAAGTTAGCGTCGGCGCCTAAAGATATATGTACTTTTACCGTCTGTTTGAGAAGCCAGAAAATCGAGGAAGACATGTTCATTCGGGGCGGTTTCGAAGCCACTTTCCTTCCGTCGCTCTTTCTTGGCTATGGCTTGACCGACGACAGGTTCCATCCAGCTCGTAATGGTTGCAATGGACCCCTCCGTTTTGTCCGTAAACAATTCGAAGAGAGGCCATGTTGGGCCCTGCGCGCCACGGCGCGTTATTAGGACTGCCACACGCTCAAACGCCTCCGTAAACTCGTCGAACTTAGTCGCCCCTTCGCTCGGGATAGAGCCCTTGGGTCCAAGCTTGGCCTTCCCAGGTATGGTGAGCGGCTGTAAGAGGGTATCAAGCTTTGTGCCAAAGAGAAACTCCGATGCAGAATCCAGGGCGAAGCGCGATACGAGGTCTTGTATGTCGATGGGTAGATCCTCCCGGGAGCGGGATGCAATGAGGCTTAGTGCAGTAGTGCTAGTGCGTTCGAATATCTCGAAATCTGATATGCGCTCTCGAGCGAAGAATGGGCGAGCAGTAGCGCGTCCCTGAAAAATAGTTTCAAACTGCAGCCAGGGTATTTTTGAAAGTCAAACTGGCCTTTTTCCATAAATCGCCCTCCCTGCGAAAGGAACATTAGTCCCTAGTAAGTTAAGTTGGCAAAATACATGAAGCTCACGCATTGAAGAGCCCCGTTCCAAGGAGTTTGTCACTGCGGTGGATATGAGCAGACAAATGTGAACCTTCACATCCGAGGCTTACATCCGTTCGTGCCAGTGGATACCTTTCTCGAAATGCGAGAAGCCCGTGCTCGATATGAACTTCATGACACTTTCATCCATGGTTATCACCTTCGTACGCGCCTCAGATCAGGATGATCGCAAGTGCAGCGCGGCGTCGGACACTTGCCTGGTCATCCCAAAACAGCCTCGTATTGACGGTGGTGGTGTCGTACTCTCTAAACAGATCCGCGAATACCTGGAGGACATATTCTTCCTCAAAAGACTTGACAAGATTTGGACATCAATTAGATCATCGACTATACAACGACGCTCCCGGGAGTTTTTGTGGAAATGCATTCACAACACCTTTAGAGTGGGTGATTATTGGTGCCATATGGACACTTTGGAGAGAAATGGCACATGTAATATCTGTAATGTGACCGAAAGTTTAGAGCACATCGCTTTGGAATGTTATTCTCCCGAGCAAAAAATTATATGGTCTCTCACGAGACAACTGTGGTCGAAGAAATATTCTTCCTGGCCAACACTGAACTGGGGTTTGATCTTAGGTTGTAACCTTGTCAGATTTAAAGGAGTGAATGGTGCCATTAGACCCGAAAAAGGGAGACTGTTTGCAATACTAGTATCAGTGGCGTGGCATCTTATCTGGAACCTTCGCGTGAACCGAGTCATAAAAAATCCAGACACGAAACTCACCGAGGCTAGCATCCACAATCAATGGTTAAAATCGGTGAACTTAGCCCTACGACGCGACCGTATTCTCACGGATAAAGTTAAATTTGGCCCACTCGCGTTGAAGAAACAATTAGTGCTTAACACTTGGAGTGGGTTACTTATGGATGAGGACTCATTGCCGGATGATTGGACACTCACAGAGGGGGTTTTAGTGGGTATGTGGCCAATGAATGGTATTGGATAAATTTTTCAGGCCAGAGTCCCACACTGGTTAAAACATTGTGCGTAACGGCATTTCCTCCTGGACAAAACCCACCGGCATGACTGGCCCAAAACCAGCAACACAAGCGGACAAACCTAGAATGCTTCTGCAGACTTTGTTTCGTTATTCCAAACGCTCCAAAAAAAAAAAAAAAAAAAACAAAAGACTTGACAACTCGAAGCGCCACGTCGAGGTTTCCAGGCCACTTTCCCTTCACCCTGGGGATAACTCTGGCGTTCAAGCGTCTGGCAGCCTTATCTTGCTTCCGCAAATGTACGTAGGAACGGCATGAGATGGCGAGCGGAATGGAGAGCACAGCGACGAGAACAGAGAATATATCCAGTGGCAGTCCAACGACAGGGCGTAGTACAGCGAGGAAGAGGAGCGGTGGAAGGACCAAGGCCTTCGCCAATGACAGGAGCATTCTTCTGCGGTAGTCTGGGATACTACGCTCATAGGTAGTGGTTTTCCGTTTGGTTGCACCCATGGAAGAGACGGGGGGACTTGTAGACGGTGAGTGTATTATCACGGCGACTTCGAGACGGACGGCGGACTCGGATCTGAGGTTGTGGGTTTATGTGGGCGTGGTCTTGTCATTTTTACCTACCTACCGTTGCTCAGCCGGAAAAGAAGTAATTCCAATGCCTTTGATCATGATGGAAGAAGACACGCGAGCTCTGTTGAACCTGATTATTGAGCGAGGAACGAGTTACAATAAAGCGTCTGTCGACCCTGAGAGACCCGTCGAGGTCGAGGTCGACTAAGTCGGCTGTGCACAACGGATAAGATTCGGAGCTGGAGGACGAGCTGTATCATCGTTGCCGCAAGCACGCTGTACACGTATACGTACGCGCAACATTACGCGACGCAGAGACACTGTAGTCTCACTAGTCAGACCAAAATCAAAAACTTTTTTTTTGAAAATTTGGAGAGAGCAAAAAAAGTACCTGATTATGGTCTGATTCCACTCGCGCAGCAAAAGCCGTAGGTCGACCTTCCGGATTAGGAAATTCCCAATTGGGAAACCCTTCCTGGAGCTCAATGAGACCATGGTGGGTTGTTTTGGCACAGAGGTGATATATATTGACTTTCTAAGGTATTTGGTCTTCAAAGAAACTGTTGAACTAAAGAATTGGGGGTGTGGTGCATGTTTTAGTTTGCGATGATGTGGCTGTGCATGAAAGTCGCACGACAAGAATTTTGGTTTCTGGTAGCAGCTTAGGTAGATAAATCGAAATAAAAATACTAATAGATACCTTGGCATGCTGTCTGAACCTATGGTAACTTTAAAAGTCATAAATACACGTTGTGGCCACAGAGCAACAGTCGCAGCGGAAGGTCGACCTACGGTTATCACCTGACAAGTAAAACTAGACTAGAGACACTGCAGAGTTGCTGCAGAGACACAAGTTGCGGTTCTTTAAATATTGAAACTCCGCCCTCTTTCGGACTTTTTATCTTGCGTTACCTGCGATTTTTGCAGTCGTGACTCGTCGCAGACTCGCAATGCGCTCTGTGCTAAACCTTGATGTTCTTCATCAAGTGGCATTTGAAGCTGATGCAAGTACCCAGTGTTCTTTGGCCCTCGTATGCGTTGACTTGTCTCGAATCGTTACTCCTCTTCTTTATCGTCATATCTGCGTTGGACCGCGGCGGCGAACTTTGCTAGTGAGGACTCTATCTCGTCGGCGGGAGATCGCTGCCCTAGTGCGTGATTTACAACGTCCCGTGTCCTCTTCATAATTGCATGTGAAGGTGCGATCTCTGGTCTTTGAAGACGGGCGATCATGGAACCGTGTCTCCGGTGTCAAATGGGATCTCAGTCTATCTTTCATGATTGGCTTGGTCAAGCTCGTCGTGCCTGGTGAGGTCGAATTCAGCACTGGCTCGTGGGCTGGTGTGCACTTTCGACTTCGGTCCTTCACTGCACTGGGACGGATGACCGAAGGGTTGGCCGAATTTCTATTTCGCCAGTATGATTTGGAAGAGCTCATTTTGAGCGAAGCATTTGGGGTGGCTATTCCCTCTGAATTTGCTCCCAATCTGAGGCGGCTATGTGCACGGCCCGCCGACGCCAGCCGGATTGTAGAAGGACGACCTGTGTCCGATATATGGCTTTCTGCTTCTGCACCGCGGGTAATTTTTCTGGAAACGCAGGAGGCATTCGCATTACTGCGTGGCACCGTAAAGGTCACCCGGATGCGACTTTTGGTTGATCAATTGTTGGCACTTTCGGGTCGTGAATTTGTTTCCTCGTTGAATGGTGTCGAGGAGATTATTGTCGATGAAGATTTTTTGTGGCCACAGTATGGTTCTTCGGTGAGTTTTGTCCTCGTGGATCGTATCGATGTCCATTTATTGAAAATATTGATAGCCTTTGAAAGCGATGGGCGTCCTCGACGTCATTGGGGACTCTGAGAAATTTCCACGGCTTTCGAGACTGGGTGTTGTTGCATCGATCAGTTTGCTCGAAGAGGATGGTGCCGCGTTGCATGCTGCAGTGTCTTCCGAATGCAAGAATGTGCGATTGTTCCATCTTTGCGCCACCGGTGGCTGCTTGACATGGGGTCTTTCGGCTGCTGGCTCTGTCCAGCGGACTTCCCTTCGTAGGGAGGACGATCATTTTTTCGACGCGGTTAGTTTATTCGGTCCATCTTGTTGTACCCAGGCTTTTGGAAGTGAGAGGGCGAGGACGTTCTACGTTTCACTATTCGGTACATATATCTCCTGCTTGATAATTCGTCGTGTCTTTCTAATCTCATTAGTTTTGCATGTAAATCTTATGTCTCAATGACGACGCAAGGAGGATCATTACTGATACATTCCTGTGTAAATCTGGTAATACAGTACGGTGTCTCTCTACAAATCGTACAACTCTCTCTGTAAGTTGGGGAGAATCTTCACTGGCAATGATGGCGAGAACGTAAACTAGCGCCGCGGGCGCTCTGATTCACGCGGTGTGCGTACCAAAGGCAGCGGTACGCGCGTCGAAATCTAGTTGCGCATCTCTCGCGACACCCCATGTCATCATCTCACCACCGCAGACACCACGACCCCTAGACACACCACCTACACCTGCGTCCCCGTCCCCGTCCCCGCCCCCGCCCCCACCTCCTTCGCCCTCTCCCGCTCCTTCCGCTCCTCCGCAACGCAAATCCGCCGCGCGCGCCACCTCGGCCCAACGCGAATCACGAGACAAATCACGGGCCCCATGAGCGCGCTGACGCCGCCAAGGAGGAGGTAAGTGTACCCCGGGCCCAGCGCCTCGAGGATGGGCTGGATGGCGGAGACGAGGCCGGCGCCGAGGCTGCACCGGACGAAGTTGTTCTGTGGGCGCGGGTGGGTTGGTATGGGACTAAACAAGGAGGAAAAGGACGCGGACTAACACAGGCGGTGATAGCGGAGCCCTGGCTCGGCATGAGGTCGAGCATGAGCGTCTGGACCGAGTTCATCACGGCGATCACGACGAAGCCGACTGCATAGTAGGATGATGCTCAGTCGCATGGCACTGGAAGTTAAAGAGAGAACGCACCTCCGATGAGCAAGATGAGCGGGCCGGCGATATTCGTCCGCCGCTCGATGCACCAGCCGTACCCGACGCACGACGCGACGAACACGACGAGGAAGGCGGGCATGAGGCGCAGGCGGGCCTACGCAGAGCGTGACGTTAGCGCAAGCGGGACGGAGGGTGCAAGAGAAAGACTACCTTCTCGATGGGAAACGCGTCGTCCGTCGCCCCTGCCTTCTCATCGACCTCCTCCGCCCGCGGCGGCATGCCCCGCCGGAGCTTCTGGTAGTCCAAATCGAGTAGCTTCCCCGAAAACAACGACCCGATAATCATCCCGCCGCCCACAGCTGCGACGCATTCCCGTCAGCGAACTGCTACGAGATGCTAGATATGTACACGTACTCAGGAAACATAGCCCCAGCTCGGTTTCGTTGAGCTGCGGGTACGCGGTGTGGAACACGGTGGAGATGCTCGCCGTGACGCCGTAGAACACGGAGTACACCACCGCGTTGATGAGGAGCAACAGCAGGACGTCGGCCTGTAGGAGCAGCCGCAGGGGATTCTGGAACTGCCGCCGTGGGGCGGTCGCGGCTGTGCGCGTGTCGGAGTGGATCGCGCGGCGCCCGATTATCGGAACGACGGGGTAGTAGATCTTCGGCGGGGGGATGCTGCCGTTGCCGACGATGATGCGGAGCGTCTCGGGGAGGAACCTAGCACTGATCAGTACAGGTCAAGAAAGACGATTCGGGAGGACGCACAAGATCATGACGATCATGCACACGGCTGAGGCGATGCACAGGAACCAGAATATCGCCCTGAAGACGCGTTAGGCGGCCGGGAAGTAAAACCTCTGGGGGAAAACTAACCTCCAGCCCAATTTGTCGGCGAGCACGCCGCCGAGGACAGGACCTATGGCAGGCCCAAACTGCGAGTGATTATTTGATTTAGAGAGGCGATATCAACAGACACGCACCATAGGCCCGATGCTGTAGACTCCAAAAAACCCGCCCCGTTCCGCGCGGGTGGAGATGTCGCCAATGACTCCCGCGCCGATGGCAACGGTGCTGGCTGACCCGGCCGCCTGGAAACATCGTAGGAGAAGCAGAAGCCAATAGTCCTTCGTGGGCGTTAACGCCAACCCGACGCAGGAGAGCGCGAGGAGTAGAAGGCACATGATGAACATGTGTCGTCGACCATAGGTATCTGAGAGCGTGCCCCAGAACATCGGCGCTGGATTAAAGTTAGCTTTGAGTTCGTAAAACCGAAGGGGATGCCTACATATGCCTTGGAAGACCATGTTTAATGTGACCTGATACATACGCGCCATTTAACGCGAGGAAGAGGTTAAGTATGCACAGAGACGCACAGTCAAATTGATGAGCTCGATAGACTTGTTAAAGGCTACAGCGAGCGTAGGGATTGCAGGGAAATATATGTTGGCGGATAGAGGGCTGCACGGACGAAGTTAGAGAGCTGGGGTGACACTGTAAGGCGCACACACCTGAACAGTCCGCCGAACGCGATTAAGGACACGATGAACCATTTCTCGCGCGACGTGAATATGCTATAGAGTTCCTCTGCGACCTCGGGAGCACTGTCTCTGCCCTGATCAGGAGAAGCAGGGGCTTCTGCTATGGTCTCGTCGTTCTTCTTCGTAGACATTGAGGGCTAGCGGGTAGAGGGGAAAGACAAGTGCAGGTCGCCGCGTGTCCACGACGAATGGCCCGGTTTATATAGGTTCGGGGCGCCATTATGCCGTGCGTCGGCGGTCGGAGAACGTCGGCCGACATCGAGGGCGGCTGCCTTCCGTCCTCATGACATGACTCTTCGCAAAGACACGGAGGGTGTTGTCAAGTCGAGTTAGTACTAGTGGTGGAAAATTTGCAACGGTGTAATAACAATCAAGTTGGTCAGCTCACCACACGCAGCGCTACCCAGCGCGCTACTCTGAGCCTCCGGGATTCTACCTGCAGCCATGATCTGGTGGGAGTAGACGATGTTGAAGGAGTCTGAGACAGCTACCAGTCGTCGGAGTCAGAGAAAGAGAATCGTACGAGGCAAAAATCAACAAGAAATTCAAATTACATCCAAACATCGGCGACAGGTCTATGTATTCGAAGTCATACTAACGTTCTCCCAACACAACAAGGCAATTATATCAACGTATGATAAGTCTACATTTCAACCAAAACCGAAGATTTTTCTATCTCAGCGACATCGACAGTTACCGTCTCCCCAATCCCACACACCCCAAACGCCCCCGCCTTGATCCCAGCCTTGGCGCACTCCTCCGCAAGCAGCGCAGGCGGCTCGAGGATGTCCTCCGTTGTGAGGACCCATGCACTACACGAGCAGTGAGTACGAATGAAGGAATATATATATCAGACAGGACTCACCCCCAATGCATCCCCAGTGCGCGCCGCGCCTTTATGTCGCGGTAAATCGCGACACTGTCGCGCGGGGAGCAGTGGATGGGGCTCATGAACCGCCGCGGGGCGTACGCGCTACGATCGAAATTAACATACACCGATGACTGACACGTCTAGTACGCACCCAATCGGGATCATGGCAAAGTCGAAACCGCCTTGAAAGCGCTCGCCGATCTCCTTGAACGCGGGGCATACGGGGAGTGTGTCAGGGCCGTCGTCCTTCGAGGACAGGACGGAGCGGTAGCCGGTGTCGCCGCCAAAGTACACGCGCGCGGCGTCGGACACGCCCTCCACGACCCACCCGCCCCAGAGCGTCTGGAAGCGGTCGAAGAGGCCGCGGCCGGTGAAGTGCTGCCCGGGCGTAAAGGTGACGTCGAACACGACCTGCTGCGTCGGGGAGACGTTCGCAGTGACGCGGCGCGCGTCCCACCAGTCGAGGCAATGTGTGCGCGTTGCGGGGACGCCGAGGCTGCGCACGTACGTGGCGTTCGCGTCGCCGAGAGGTACGAAGATGTGCGGCGCGTGGCTGCGCCCGAGGAGGTTGGTGAGGGAACCAGTGTCCATGCTGCGAAAGGGGCGCATGAATAAATACGCAGGGCAAGGTTATAGAGGACGGGGTACGCACTGGTCGTAGTGGTTGTGCGAGATGATTATGGCGTCGATTTCGGGAACATCCTCCAAGGCACATGGAGGTGCTGGGTAGGATACATATGTTCAGGGGTTACCTGTACATATAAAAAAAAAGATTTACGTGTAAAGCGCTTGGGGCCGATCCACTGGCTGGGTGAGCAACGATCGCTGAAGACGGGGTCGAAGAGGATGCGTGCACCACGGACGCCAACAGTGGACGACGGCAGCTCGACGAGAAAGCAAGCGTGTCCGAGCCAAGTCGCCTTGATCTTGTGTGCATTTTCAGCGACGGTTTTGGCCTCCCCGCCCCAAGTAGGCTTCTGGACAGAAATCTGGGCAATGTCTTTCTTGGAAGGAGAGTGAAACATCGATTGAGGCGCAGCGGAAGCCATCTAAGGAACGACGTTCAGCACGAAAAAGGTCGCCATGAACGAGAGCATAACTCGTACCTCGAACCAATCTTTCCTATCGTTCCAGGCCTTTCTGAAGCTCGGCCATGGATTTTGGAATAGGGTCGGAGTATCGTGTACCCAATGGCTCGGCTTGCCTGACTTTGCTCGCTCGGCGCGCGCGGAGGCCTGAGCGGGGGTTTCTGAGACTTGGATGGCTGGAGCGGACATGGTTTGGAGGAGTGAGAGTTACAATTTGCAAGTTGCGGCCGCTATACTTAACATAATCCCTAGGCCTATGCAAGCCGGTGGGACACGCAGTTTGAGCGACGCGTGCATCCTGCCGATGGCAGCTGAGTCATCGCTTCCATGTCGTCGGCCCGTCAACCGAAAAATAAGGGAGTAAGGAGAGAGTACCGGAAAAGAAGGAAGGGCACAGTGGAAGGAGATTTTCTTCACATTTGGAAACCCCGGAAGTACAAGTTGAAGTTGATCAAGATGAGAGCAAGTCTGCCTCCTGAGGCCTGAGGCCTGAGGACGGGGTTTTATACTTCGAATGTTATCCAGTCAGATTATATAGATCCTTTGACACGGTGACACCAGTAGGCAAGAACTTGGCAATGGCCAGAGGCGCTTGTGTACCGAGTCGACTCAGAGTCAGGACTCACACCGAATTTTACATACGTCGGTGTGACTGGCCATTTTGTACGATTCCATGTGGCCTAGCTATTATGGTGCCCAAAAGTCCAGAACTTGCAGGCGTAGAAATGAAGATTTCCAAGTCGTAGTTGAGGAAGAGGTGTGTTCAGACGGTGCAATCGCGAGATAATGGTGGGTCGTGGGAGGTCGTGAGCGGAGAATTGGACCAGCGATCACGGTCACGTGCCTCACTCGTAACACGCCAATTCGACGCGGTTACTATAATGTAGTAGGTATATTATATTCAAACGCCATCCGGTGCCTTAGAGGGCAGCAACGCCTTCAATAGCGCCTCAATCCGCGCGAGCCGCTCCTCCATCGCATTAATTTTGGTTCGATCCTCGTCCAGCCGTTGTACCAACCGCTCCTCAACCTCACGCAAATGACCGAGCTGGAGTTGTTCTGGAGCCGCGCCTGAATCGTTGTTATTTGTAGCTGCCGCCGCTTCCGGCGAGGACTTGTCCTCCGCAAAATCGAACTTAATCAAGAGGTGGAGGAGATTGTGCGTCCCGTCGAGCACTTCTTTGCGGTAGCGGCTCTGGTAGGCCCAAGGAGTTAGGTCTTCAATGGCTGTCTCGCATGCGGTGCAGACGAAGGTATCGTGTTCTGTGGGATTCAGTCAGGCTTGTTTGATGAAGTGATGGGGGACAACGTACTTTCGCAGTCTATGCAGTACCAGCATGGAGCAGAGACGCGTTCATGGCATACGAGGCAATCCAAGGTTATCTCATCTTCGTCTTCACTGGCGTTAGAGTCCGAGTCAGAAGTACCGTCTGACGATTCCGATTCAGCGTCTGTTGTAAGTTTCCCGCTGTTATTCGCGGAAGGGGATGACTGGGAAGTGGCGGTTGAGATATCATTAGATGGAGTCACCTCGGCAGCGACAGTGACCGAGGTGCTTTGACCTTCAGTTAAAGATCCTGAAATCGCAGAAACTGCCGACGCCATCGCGTTGTTAGCCACGGAGGACGCCGTAGGCGCAGCCCTCGCGTAAAAGACCTTAGCCAACTCCAAGCAATTCGTTGCTATGCGCTTCACCCTGGGATAATCCTTGAGGAACAGCGCGTCTCTTGTTTTCAGAAGAAGATGCGTCGGGACGTGCGGGACGGGGAGATCGTCTCGTCCGGTCAACACCACAGACATGCAGTCGGCCTTGGGGTGGAGGTCGACACTCCTCGAGGGGAACCCTTCTTTGCTCTCGCATTCAAGGCACAGCACCCTGGTGCGAGTTATGTCGCCGAAGCAAGAGTCGCAGTATATCATCCTGTTCAAGTCATGTAAGAACGCGAAGAATGTGAAGTCTTTCATCTCGGACGTACTCTTGGAGATCCCCCACATGTCCATACCAAGCAGACAGTGTCCAAATTTCCGCGCCTTCTTGGACCGTAAACCCTTTCGTCAATGTGCGAATCTCCGCAGTCTCCTCAGAACTAAGCACTGGCACATGCATGAGCTCCAGGAATCGTTTCGAACTCGTCATGCGCCTGTAAATATACGCCACGGAAGGCCTGCGGCGCCGAATCTCGCTAAGCACCGCGGCACATGCAAACGCCCATAACTCCTTGGCGTCCGGGCGCGGAACGAGCGGGCGGTGACACATAACGTGCGCGCTCGAGGTCCGCTTGAAGATAAACGTCCCACTGGAATCTGTGGCGACATCGCTCTCGTACGTCCCGCTGATCACCTCGCGTTCGACGTCGAGCACACCGCGATAGGTGCGCTCGTCGTGCTCGGACGTCTGTTTGATCTCGGTTTGGAATTGCCCCGCTTGGGTGGGCTTTATAGCCACTGTGCCTTCGACAGTCCGCGGGATTCGGTCGACGCGGGTTCCGTCCCCCAGGATGGAGAGTTCGGTTTGCCCATCTCGAACGGATGCTTTGAGGTGGAGACTGGAACATGAAGCTGCTGGGATATTGCGCGTCGGCACAATGAAAGCTGAACCAATGGCCCGAACTATATGCTGTTAGCGAGGTCCGGAAGGGAAAGGTAGCACGTACATGGAGGAAATGATCTGGGCTGGCGAGACCGAAGAATTTTCTGCACCACTGCAACAGGACCGCGATTAGAAACTGGGGTTGGTTTTATTAGACGGAACCTACTTCACTTTGGGCTCGATATTTGGGGGTTGCGCAGGCAGAATTGAATTATCCCTGAAGAACCATAGTCAAGAGTGATCGAATTGATAAAAAAAAGACGCACAGCTTGACTGGATTACTTTGTTCGCTGTCAAGTTTAAATATCATGAGCCTGATCTGATATGCGTCAAATGGCAAAGGAAACACACGAGAGTGACTCCAAGTCCGCTGTGTCCACTTCATCCTTATCGTGGATGAGAATCCCATTCAATTCTTCGCGCTTAATGGTGAGGAGTACGGCAGAGTCATCACGCGACGAATGGACCTCGGCGGTACAGTAGTATTGATTGCTTGTCCAGTCGTTCCATGCGTAATAATCTAGATGGAGAATCTATCAGGGTAATGTTGACGCAAGAAACTGGATGAACAGACTTCGAAACTGTGAAGATCATGGCATCCTAATCAGCAAAACTGGATCGCGGAACGTAAAACCAAACTCAACTAGACCACAAGAAAACCAATCAAAATTTTGCTTCATGTCCACGACTTCCTGGTGCTTGTAAAAGCCTGAAAGTGGGTTCGACATCCATAAGAGACGAGCTAAGATGAAAGAAGATGAAGAATTCAAGACGAACCACGGAGGTCAAGGTACCGCAGCCACGCTGCCTCGAGAACGGACTGGATTGTTTGGGAATCGTCCACAAGCTCTGCGTCATTCATTTCCTCGTGCAAACACAGATGCATTTTCGCGAGATGACGTCTCATAAGCAGTGCGATGAGTATGAATATCGACTGCATGCAAGCGTGAGCCAGATGTCAAAAAAAAGGAAATATGATATACCCGTTCTATGGGATCTCCACCGACAATGACGTGCACAGTATCGGTGTGGTCAATGTCGTATCGAATCTTCTCGAGCCGAGAACGAAGCGTGTTTTCTTGGTCGTCGATGTAGTTCTGGAATTGACTCGCCAACCATCCAGTCCCCTCGTACCGCTCGATCGCGCTCGTCAAGCCGGTGACAATCGGCCACGTCTCCTTCAGGTAGGCGTTGATGTACCTTTTATTACCCGGCATCTGGATCCCCACCTTATCGCGGACGAGGAGCATCTGCGTAAAGATGTTTTCGATCTCGGTACAGTATTTGCTCGCGAATATTTGCCATCCCACAGCCCAGTATGAAATCCAACGAGGCAAGCTAACAAGATAAGTCAGCCTGCAATGCTACGGGTTCCTGCCGCAATCGTTACTCACCTCCATCCGCTTCGACGGCTTCGGGTGAATGTGTTCACTTCGGCGATGGTGGTGAAACCTGAAGTATCCGGATCCAGAACCTCTGCAGAAAAAAAATGAGATAAAATCGGCGATAATATGCGAACGAAAGGTACGATGGAGATTTCGGAGCCGTTGCACTTGGAGATACTCGAGCATCCAGCTATCGGGCAGCGGTGTGCCCATACGTACTTCAGGATCATCGGCATCGTCATCCGGCGCAGCGCGGGAGGATGGAGACAATGGACCATCATTATTGTTGTAATGCTTCGTACTTCTTTCAACTCGTTCAACCAGATAGTCGCGGAGAGCTAGAACCACCGTTCGGGTTTTAGCGCTCCCCCGCCAGCCCTAATCATCCAGATGTCATTTCGAGCCGAGGGAAAAAAAAAACGGAACTTGTCCTCGACGTACTTGATCTTTCCACACCTGAAACATAATCTAGGGAAGGGTGTATAAGCGACGGTCTGAGAGGAAGAAGTCCCGCTAACCTTATCTTTCAATCGAAAATGCGGGCCCCTCTTCAGGAAATTCATCACCCGTTCGCTCTCCAGACGGATATCCTCCTTGATATCTTCTCTAAGAAGATGCAGACTCAGCTCCAACCGCTTCTGAAAGCTATCCAGATTATCCTTGATCACCGAAGCGACGTCCTTCCGCAACTCCTTTCTGAGGGCGGCGGCCTGAACAGAATTCCGACTGTTCTCCGAAATTGATGTATTGATGTTGGCGATTTTGTGCTTGTTCGTACCGGTACCCGGGGTGGATTGAATATTGTGGGTGTCAGACAGCCCGTTTTGGAACTTGATGAGCTCCGCACACATATTATCGTCCGCCATGACTTTTTTCATCCCGCCATGCGCCTCCAGCCACCCCTCGATCAGCCGATCTTGCTCGGTTTTGTAGCTCTGGAACTCTTTCATAAATTGGTCGTGCATCCTTGCGGAGATTGAGCCTCCGCGCATGACGGCACTGTTGAGCACTCACTCTTTGATCCTGATGAGCGCTATCAGTACGTCAATAATTACGCGGAAGCAAAACCTCACATTGTGTGATCTTCCTGAACGGTTGTCGCGGTATTCAACGTCAACGCAAACTGAAGCTCCTGGCGGCGAGTTACAAAGGTGGATTTGTAACCGGCGAGTTGCTTGCTCCAACCGGAGGCCTGGCAAAACCTCATGATGAGTTTTTCTTTTTGCAACGCGTCAAGAGCTGGTGAATTATCGTGAGTAGAAACAAAATAGAGAGAGACCTGATCGTACCGCAGTAACAACTTTCGATATCCTTCTTCATTTGTTCACCCAGCGCTGCAAGCCGAGACGGCAGGGATTGACCGTCGGGAGTCGTCCGTTCTGGCGTGATATCCACTCCCTTGACCCTGTTGTACTTACTGCTTAGGAAAAGCCGACACGTAATGAGTGAGATACTTACTCGACGATCACAAGCATCACATCCTTGATGGATTCGAACAGAGAGGTCCTACTTCTACGGAGGGTGTGAGCATCATATATAATCCAGACAACAGATTCAAGGAGAACCTGTCGTTGTTGCGGCGCTTGAGTTCTTGCTGGTAGGCAAATTGAAACGGGAGGAACGCCGCTTGAAGCATGTCAGATCTCGTTTAAGATCGAAGTAATATACGGACCGGCAGCGAAGGGATGGACTTTTGAAAGGACTTCCAGCGATTTCATGAGCGCCGGAACTCCATTTAGAATGGCTTGTCCAACCTCCTGTGCCACCACGTTTGCGGCGATAGTACTCACAGCCGTGGAAATGGCGTTGGAGGATGAAGCGGCTGTTCCTGGAGATAGATGGGCATGTAAGTGAATTGTCATGGAGCGGCTATCTCTGAAACTCACCGGCCTGATCCTCGAGTTTGTTCAGGATCTTTTCCGCCTTCGTCCCGTTCCCGTCGGGAGTATTGACTCCCTTCCAGATTTTCGTTTCCGTGGATTCTGCAGTCACCGTTACCGTGGCGGTCAGCGCCGCGGACTGGATCTGAGGGTCGCGATGCATTTGAAGAGGAGCGAGGTTTTGTTCAGCGGTCGGGGGCGGCGAGTTACTCGCGTTTGAGAAACTCGACGGTGAGGCGACAAGAGCTGGGAGAGTCATCCCGCGGCGCATTTCTAGCTGGGCGGTCGTCAAGTCCTGCGTACCCTTCGGCGTGCCCCCAGTCAGAGTAGGCAGAGGCGGAGGGAGGTCTTGGTCAGAGCTATGCGCTTTAATATTCGGTGCGCTGCGCCGGCGGAAGATACGCTTCATCCTGGCTCAGATAAGTCGAGCTAGAGCCTGAGGTGGGAGAGAGGGTGCAAGATTTACCGACCCTAAGCAAGGCCATATATATACGCTTTTGCGAGCAGAGATATCAGCTCCAGCGGGCGAGGCGCTCAAACATAGCCGTTTGGTTGGTGTGATCCTTCGATAGACGCCGGGAAAAATTACGGCGGGTCACCTTCAAGATGCCTTGAACCTTGAAATGAGTCATGAGTGTTTTTCTGAGAGGGATCGCAATAAAGGACTTTCAGGGAAGATTTTCGACTGTGATGGGACAATTTGTACCCGCGCGCCAAGAATCCTGTTACCATTCCTCCGAATGCAGGACTCCGACTAAGTACCTTGGGCATGAAATCGCACCAAAGAGACGGCCAAACTTGGGTCACACAGCGGGATAAAAGCCGATAGGAACGGGGACTTTTGTGAGTCCATCGCAGGAAGGAGCGCCAGACGTTCCCGCAATCACCAGATTTTAGCATCGCCGGCAATTGCGTGGATGCATTTGGGCTCTTCGAAGACACGCGAGCTGCACAGAGAGCCTCGCATCTCCGCGCGTCCCATGGGATAGTGCGATTGGTTTCTTAGTCACTGAACTCCCAGAGGTCAAGCGATCCCGACAAACTTTTGCCCGGGCCTGCAGCTGAGGCTTGAAAGGATTCTGAGCTCAGAGGGGAGATCGTGTGACAAAGTGTGGCCTCAAACGAGGTAACAGTCGCAGCATGCAAGCCCAAAGGTTGCCCAAAGGTGTCATTCAAAAGAGGATGATCATGTCAAGAGGATGGAGTCCGAATTACCAACTTAGATCGGCCGGATCAGAAGATGTGTGATCGGAAATTCCCAATATGGGAGGCGCGCGCTCAGTATGGCCAGCCCAATCGCCGACAACCGCAGATGCGACGAGCCCAGGCCCCAAATTTGGCCACGGAATTCCCTTCTGTCAAGTTCAATTCCTACGACGCCGTCGCAGTTCTTCAGAATCATTCAAAATACGACTTTCAACGACTCGATTGTTCAAGAACTTGAAGTTCCGAGAAATTCTTTTTCCCGAGGCCCCTTCCCTGACCGCTGGAGAAGAGCCTGATTTTCAGCGCTTTCCAATGAAGGATATATTACCCCCGCATTCGGATACATTCGGAGATCAAAGAAGGCCTGAAATACGCGCCTTGTCTGATGTTGCTTGATACTGTCGCCACGGCTGATATGAGCTCTTCTCTGGTCCCTTGAGATGCCAGGCTTTGGAATCTCGCTGGGGAATGGATCCTAGCTGCGAAAATAATCGAACTGTCGATATATTACCCTCTTTGACTGGAAGAGGCCGCAGATGCGTCGGTACTGCCTTCTAAGACATCACTCACCAGGATATAAGTATAGCATGCATGTACTCGGAAGGTTCTAGCCACTGCCAGGTAACCACCCACACCGACGTATACTCATGTTGCCCTTCACCCTCGCCGTCGCGGTTCTCCTGCCCGTTATGTCTGCCCAAGCTGCAGATGTAACTCAAAGCTACGGGGGCCAAACTTCTTCAATCGCGATTACTGGTATCATCATTGGAGGTGCTCTTTGCGATGTACCCCAAGCTGATTTGATTCGAGGCTGACGACAACGCAGCGGTCCTCTTCGTATTGTCGCTCGTGGCACTCGCGGTCTATGGGATAGAACGGTGTCTGTACCGACGACGCGCCAAGTCCGCCAAGTTCACGCCACTCCCGACTCAAGAAGAGACGGAGCCCTACCAGTATCTTTCACTGCCCCCAGCAATGCGCATCGCAAAGGACGGGCAATCTCCGTCCGGGTCCTACTATATAGGCGCCACGTCGTCGCCCCCGGTGAGCCCGAACGCACGAACGTCGACATACGGAGACGCTTCACCAGTCCGAAGTCCCGGGGCTCGGTCCGTCCGCTTCGATACCTACGGGCATGGACCGTTCTATCCCGGCAACACTGGGTCGTCCCCCTCGTCTCCACAGGTGTCGCAACTCCCCAGCCCTACGCGTCAGTCCCATCGGAAAGACTCACAAATCACCTTGTATTCTCCCTCATCCCCAATGAATAAGAACAGCACGGTACGATTTAATGTATTGCATTCCCTTCAACCATTCGATAATAACATGTGCGATTCAGCCGTTCTCGTTCTCGTTACGCGACGTTCCATCGCGCGGCAGTGAATCCAGGACGGTGAGCCGCACGTACCTCGTCATGTTAGCCGGGCTCAATAGGGTATCTAGGTGTCGCGCGCTACGAGTACGACCTTAGGCGTTTGATCCTCATGGACAATTTTGCACGTATTTTTCGTGTAGCTTGGGCCATACTTGATTGTCTCCACGTTTCCCCTCATACCATCCGTTCGTTGTCCGAATTATTACACCGTCAAGGCGATGCATATGCCGTGCATAGCTGATCGGCGTCCATATCCGTCCACGATGCGCGAACTGGTCAGCCCAGGCCGTTATAGTCACCAACGCTCCCTGGTCCGTCGGCCTCACTGTTATATCGTGGTCAAATCATTGTTCCGATGTATATCCCACATTGTTAACTTGAATGCACATCCCGTTTCGACCTCAGATCCCCGTGAGTCGGCGGCGTTGATGAAGGCGCAGGCTGATCGCCGCCCAGTGCACTTCACGACCCGGCATGTCCACCAGCACCCGCGCCCACCACCGGCTCCCATATTATTCATAAGGAAAATCCTGCCACAGAATCCTACGTATCAGCGCCAACCATGTCCACCGCCCTTCCCTTATCCGTAATTCATCGCCTCTTCTTCATCGCTGCGCTCTTCCTTCGCCCTGCTCGGGCGGAAGTCTATGTCACAGGCACACCCGCACTCATTATCATCATCGTCGTCTGTGGGTACCCAATTGCCTCAGGCAGAGCGATTTATTAACCCGAGTTGGGCCGCTCTTCCCAGTGGTCCTGCTAATCGGAAGTTGCGTCGGCGCCGGCTGCTTCTTCGTCGTTCGGCGCCGGAAGGCCCGTGCGCCGCAGGTGTTCGTGCCCCCACAGAACCCGCAATACCCCATCCAAGGCGACCAAGTCCCAATGCTCGCGCCGCCGCAGGGACCATTCACCGACGCTTCCGCCGTTCCGACAAATACCTATGCTTATGCGCAGGATACCGGCGGATACCCACAGCCGCAGCACACCGGTGGCTACCCGCAGACCACCGGTGGGTATCCGCAGAGCACGGGATACAACCCGTACCCGCCCGCCGCGTCGCACTCCGACGTCTCCCTGGGCACTTACCCGCACGACGACCAATAAACTAGAATGCGGTGCGTCTTCTTCCCTTCCCGGGATGGACGGGATCCAACTGTGTTTTTTCCTCTGGTTTTTACAGGCAGGAGGACAGAATTGGTGTTCAAGTTCAGGTCGGGCTTGCGTTTGAGCCCCGACCTTAGTTGTGATTTTTTTCAGAAACAGTTCCTCACGGTTGAAAATGTATTCTTCAACCCGTTATGCGCGTTGCGTTCAGGAGCCATTTTATAACATCTGGAATCAGTTTGCGAACTTGTATTCCCGGATCAAAGGAGCGGAATATTCTCAAACAAAAACGTTAGCGATGGTGGTCCGTGGATGGAAAAAATGAACCACTCAAGTATTATTTCTCCAAGCGCAGCACTACAACGGAAAAGCTTAGAACTGAAAGCGGAGACATTAAAAGCCCAGAAAAGTTGGGATTGAAAGTGAAAAGTGGACAGAAATTCCGCAAACTGCAGAGAGAAAGCGGTGGCCCTTGTCTCTGATCTAAGTTACTGTAAGAAACCAATTGGTTATAGGTACCCAGAAGACCAGCGGAACTGGGAATACCATATATATTTATTTCTCTTATAAGCTTACAATTGTCCAAGCCTCAAAAAATATTTCCTCGGCCATCCCTACACGTACAGGAATATTCTCTCGATTTTAGATCCCCGTCTCGGCGGCGTTGATGAAGGCGCTTATTGATCGCCGTCCAGTGCAATTCCCCACCTGGCATGTCCACCATCGACTCGCACTGCCCGCGCGCGCCCACCATCTACTTTCATATTGTTTATAAGGAAACCATGCAACGGAATCCTACGTATCCGTGTTCACCATGTCTACTACCCTTTCCTCGTCCGTAATTTACCGCCTGTTCTTCCTCGCCGCACTCTTTCTTCGCTCTGCCCGCGCAGAGATCTATGTCACAGGCTCGCCCGCAGGCATTGCCGTCGGAATAATCTTATGTATGTGCATCTCCCAATATTATCAAGGCGGTGAGAGCAATCTATTCACTGAGGTCGTCCAACAGTGCTACTTATAATCGGAGGGGGGGTCGCCGGCTGCGTCATCCTCGCCCGGCGCAGGAAGGCTCGGGTATTTGTACCCCCGCAGTTCCCGCAACAGCCCCTCGTGGGCGACCAGGTCCCGATGCTCGCGCCGCCACAGGGTCCATTCACCGACGCCGCCGCCGTCCCAGTAAATACCTACGCCTACGCGCAGAACGCCGGCGGATACCCGCAGCCGCAGGCGCAGAACACCAGCGGCCCCTACCAACAGCCGCAGAACACGGGTGGGTATCCGCAGGGCACAGGATATAACCAGTACCCGCCCGCTGCGTCGCACTCCAGCGTCTCCCTGGCCGCGTACCCGCAAGACGGAAATATGCACCAGAATGCGGTGCGCAATCGTTGTCCCTCTTGGTTGAGGAATTGCATTTGATCGGATTCTTTTTTTTTCGTTGTAAAGCCGATAGAACCGAACCAAAATCCGTTTGCGAACCCGCCTGGACTGCCGCCGCCTGTCGTGCGTATTCTTCCTGAAGTGGCGGGTGCGTACTGACGAGTTCGCAATAAATAGTGATTCCGCGGGAACCGCACAATATGCGTGTCGTTGGCCTTCACAAAAAGATGTATCGGGACATTCGTATCAGATCTTGTAGTTTGTTCAGAGGATAAGTGGCAGTGAGGCAGCGAACTCAGTGCAGTAGTTCGACGTGAAGCTCCATATCGCTGTTTACGCCATCCGCAAGCACCGGGTCGAACTCCACGACGGCGAGGGACATGCGCAGCTGTTTGAAGGCGCGCTCTGAGAATGAGCAGCGCGAATTAATGAGGCGGAGTAAAAGCTGTTGGTTGAATTGCACGTCGCGGAGCGTCAGCGCTGCGAGGCGGGGGACGAGGGCGGGCTCAGCGCGCGCAAGCTCCGTGAGGATGTCGTCGTCGACCCGCAGGCCGGACAGAGAAAGGTCGGTGAGCGCTGGAGTGGACGCTAGGACGGTGCAGATGGAAACGTCGAGGGTGTCGTAGACGGTCAGGGTGAGTGACTCGAGCGACGCGGCACATCCCGAGCGCTCGATGAGGGCAGTGAGGTGCGGGCAGAGAGAGATGGCCTCGCCGTCGAGGGCCAGGTTCGCGAGCACGGGAAGGAAGAGATGCTCGAGCAGATCACCGGGATGGTCCTCCGCTGAGTCGTGTTCCGCCGTGAGGGACAGAGTGCGTAAGCGGGGAAGATGCACCGCGCGCGGCTGCTCTGGGGTGTCTTCTCCCTCGAGGTCTAGCCGAATGAGTGTCAGGGTGACGAGGTTGACAAGTTCCCGCAGCGTGTTCAAAACTAGACCGACTTCACAGTAAGATGTTTTGTATTCGGATAATTGAGTCCAAGGAAGAATAAACGAGATCGACGGGTCATACGCGAATACGGCATGCTGGAGGCGCGGAGCGCTGGAGAAGGTATCGATCCTGGAGGATATTGGATTCAACCATGCATCCTCGCGATGCACTTCCAGATGACGCAAACGGGGAAGATGCCCGCGGATTGGCGAAAGAGCCCTCACAAGAGTGCCACGGCCCGGGGCGAAGATTCTCAGATCTTCCCAGCGATCCGACGTACTCATGAGGCGCTCAAAGATTGGACCATGTTGAGGACCGTTTCTCCCAGAGATTACCACGGATATCGAACAATGAGCTGCTCGCTCAAGGAAGAGCGACACAAGTTGGAAGATGCCTTCGACTGTCTGTGTGCTCTGTATGGAGATGTCTATTGAGAGGAGTCGCCAAAGCATGGGTGTCGAAAGAGCTGCTTCACGCCAGCGACGGCAGACATGAGTCATCAGCCAGGGCGAGTCGCGCATACTCAATCCATCCAGGTATCTGCCGTTGCTGAAAGGTCCGCAGAGATGGAATATTTCTGATAACAGCTCTGGGGGAACTGTGAGGGACTGATTAACGGCAAGGTCTTTCTTTCAGAAGCTGGGCTCTAGTAGCTCACGAAATAGGGATGGGTCCAGTTTTTTCGAGACGTTTGGCATGGAGGAAGATTCGAAGTTGCCGAGTCACGTGGGCTGCAGCGGCGTCGAGTGCAATCCGTCGGATCAAAGTGACAGTCGATTCGGGAAAGAAAAGAGTTGGCAACGAAAATAACAACAACATGCGTATCATATAATAGGAAAGCTGTGGTAGCAGGATTATAAACAAGAGCGGGAATACACTAGAATAAATTGGAACTCAAAACTTCTGCTTTTTGGCATCAGTGTGCTCGGCAATATCCAAATGCGCGGCGTTCGCGGTGCGCTTCAAGGCCTGGCTCGTGCCGAGGGGGGTGGGGGACGTCGCGGTCCCCAGTGCGGGCGCGGGAGATGTCGCGCTGGGGGTTTTGGAGCTGCCAGCGACGGGAGCCTTGGAGCTGCTGGCAACCGGGGCCTTGGACGGCGCCTTAGTCGGATTCTTGGCGAGGTACGCCTGCTGCGCCTGCGGGGACACGGTGACGGAGCTGAAAATCATGAGCTACGATGGAGACGCGTTAGAAGCCGCAGAAAAAGAGCAAGCAAAGACATACTGATTTACGCGTCTTGTTGATCTTGTCCTGCTCCTCGCGCGTGATCTTGCGCTGCGACGCACTGCGACCCGTCAGATCACGGACGTAGGGCCTACGCAAAGAAAAACGTACGTGCACCCATGCTCCTTGACATACTTGTTGAACTGTTTCTTCATGTCGGGCACGAGATGGAAGTTGATGATCTCCGCGGTGACAGGCCCAGCGCTGGTGTCCACCGTGGCGAGATGGTTAAGAAACAAGGCATTTGCCTATGATAAGATGTCAGTGGGAAAGAAAGTGTCCAAAAATCGAGACGCGCCTGATCCAATGCCTTGTAGGCGCGTTGAGAGACCGGGGCAAACGACGAGCGGCCGATGCCATCGTCGTCAAATCCGTATGGGTCGTGAGAGAGAAGGTCGAGCCAGTCGTTGTATGCGCGTCCACGTCCACCGAACATGTTGTGGGATAGATAACTTGGTGGTGGCAAGAGGGAACAAAGAGAGAAAGTAGGGTCTTGTTTATTAAGCCGGTTTATAAACACGTTTATAAACAGCTGTTTATAAACAGGTTTTTAATCCTGGAGCAGAAATACCTTGTTTTTAAAGATTTCATGTGGGTTCTCTGAGGCAGGAATTTCATTTTTGCAACCTCGAAAGTCTCACAGTGACGCATTGAAGTGACTGTTCAATAATTCAATGGAAGTTAGATGCCCGAATATTCAACTACTAACTGGATTTGTAACGGGAAATCCCGTCATTTTACCCAACCTTTCCTCTCTTCTCTTTATTTATCATTTACAGCCAAGGGGAAACACAGGCACCCTCACTGGGGCACACCATGTCATCCAGGAGCGAAAAATCCGCTCTAAACCAACTCCCCGACCACGTGGGAGCAGTTTTGGGGCGCCGTTTATAAACATGTTTATAAACAGGCTGTTTATAAACGAGAATTAAAAACTGGTTTATAATCCCCGGTGAATAATAAACAAGACCCTAGAGAAAGAGCGCGTTGTTGGGCCTTATTTGGCCTGCTGGTCCGTGCACTTGCCATGCGCATTTGATACAATGTTGAATGTGGTAGTCCTTCTTCATGTTGAATGTCGTCGCCCTTCCATTCTTCTTGCGCGGCGAATGCGTTTTTATGACAACAACATCACTAAATTTTGTTCCCGTGCTACGCCCCCCCGACAGCTGCGTCGTGCCAATGAGGCATGTCCGTTTCGCGTCTTCTGAAATGTGCGTAACTCACGAATCATCACCTACGGATCTTCAGAATGGCACCTAGTTAGTAGGTTTCAAACATTTTTGGCGAGGTGGAGATTCGACTGATCCAAAGGCGTATTGAGTCCCGGGGCCAATTTTATCCTTGCGCTCTTGGGACCCGACGAAGTTAGCGTCTATATGATGAACGGTTACCAATCTCTGGGATCCCGCAGGATCCCCCGTCGCAGTTGCGATAAATTCAACTGGACCGGCTGACCGGGCCGGTAGTTCAACCAACCGGTCACAGAAGTTATGCGTGACGGCTCAATTGTCTTCTCATCCCCATTGCATCCTCATACACGCTGGCCGTGTGATAGCTTATTGTGCAACGGATAGGATACCCCAGTCTGTCTTTTGTCTTTGGGAAGATACATCCCGCCGAACCGCGGCCGTGATCCCCGAAACTAGATGTGCGGCCAAAACACAATAGCTCGCAACCTTGCGCTTAATTGTGTTCGTTACTCCCCATTCGATTGGCCGAGATGGAGGGTATAAGTAGGGTAGAAAAGGGGACGAAACGCCACCCGAACTCGAACCCGGTTCTCTCAAGGCTTCTTTGACTTCCGCGAAGCGTCCCAATCCGCCTTCCACATACCACGAGCTCCTTACGAACCTACATACCATGGACGCCTTCACCACCATCCTCTCCGCTGTCGCGTATATTGCGTCCCCCGCTGCATTGCAGCCCCCATCCGCAGCAGTCGAGGATCTCCCTCAACTCGATACCGTCGATTACGACAGAAGCTCCGGGTCTTCTGGATCGTGCGTTGTTGCATGAGGAACTTTTTGTAAAATTCAGGTATGCCTCAGTATAGTCCAAAATCTTTTATGCGCTCATATGTCGGCCTTAGCTCTAACACACATCGCCTCGCCGGATTCTTTCGACATCTCTGCCTCCATATACCACACATCATCTCATACCCCACGACAGTCTCGCTAGTCTTCGAGATCACCTCATCATTCACGACTCAGATTCAGAACAGTTACTTATCGTACGGCCTTCTACGACCATTACATTCGCTTTAGCGCGCACATATAATTGTGTATCACATTCTTTATATTCCTGTACTCTCCCTCCAGTTTACGCATCGCTCGTTGTGTTACATCAAGTCTGCAGAATACATCGCTTCTATAACTTCGCTTACTTGAGCAAAGCGTGCTTTTATACTTGGATTTTCAACGAGAGAGTTTTGTATATACGGCGAGAGAACGCTCCCGAAGCGCGGAGATCCAGTAAAACCAGACAGCCTCCGCGACAGCACGGACGTACACAGACTCCGCTCTGCTTATCAGGGTGGGGTGCTCACCTCGGTGTTTTGATCTCCAGTTTCTCTTTCTCTTTTTCTTTGAAAGAGCTTGTACCTCATCCAGAAGCGTAGAGTCTTCTTAATTAGCCAAAACATTTGACGTGGACTCTTATAAGCGGATGCCATAGCTGTGGTAAGTTAAATACTTTGTACTTCGTTACAGTCAGTGCATGTTGTATTAAGCCGCCTGGAAGGGGAGACTAGAGGCGAGATAAGACACGAATTATTACAACGCGGGGAACAACAGGTTGAGCAGTTCTGGACTCGAGAGTCGCGGAATTCACTTACCGTGAAAAACATGAGGGGAAGAGGGTAAAAAATTAACGTAAGCAAGACTCATGCGATAGCACGCAAGTCATGGGACTCCTTCTGATTATTTGAATCGTCCTAATCATAATAGTGAGGTTGCGCAAAAGCCATTCGAACCAATAAATAGCTTTTTTTTTGCGTGCACACATTCATGACTAATGGATTGAAATGTGAGTAGGTTAGGTACTTGTGAGCATATATACTCCATCCACAATCTGAGTTGCGTGGAAAGTCACAAGAATAATACTTTACCTGACAACACTGGGATTTGTTTTGTGAAATTTGTGGGACAAGGATTAGGATATTTTATCTCTGAGCTGAAGACCAGTCGACACTGTCAATTATCACTAGTTAAAGAGCAGAGAAACACTCCTTAGCCCGAATCCATCAGCCATTAGCCATCAGTTTGCGAACGCCAAAATGCCATTGAATGGCTTAAATGGCTTTTGCGCAACCTCTCTAATATTGTGGTGTATTGTGGCAGGCTCTGGCAGCTTCCGCGACGCGACAGATCACGTTCACTTCATTAGGCACGTGGTAGCCAAAATTTCCTTTAGCACGTTGGCCTCGTCAGGTTCGCCAGGACAGTGCACGCTGCGCGCCCCCTGCCGTCCACCCATTTGTTCTCCGCCCGGATGAGATACGGCTTTATGTGACCACACCAGTGCCTGGTGCGGGCACTTTGCGAACCCTTGCCATTGTATGGTTCTTGGTACGCTTGCCGTAAAAAGACATCAGGGTTGCCACCACAATGAAGTCAGAAGACTGTCCGTTCTTCCCGTCCCCCGGACCACGGCTCTGAATCAGGCCGGGAACTTTTTTTTCAGCACAGTCGCGTCGTCAAACGACGTTTTGATCTGTTTCGACCACGGGAGCAACACGCCTATGGCGCCTCCTTGATCTTTCCAACGGATCTCAATCGTAGCTCGGAGAACCCAAAGGCTCACGATCAAGTCGGTATACGGGCGCAAGCAAGGTGGTATGTACGTCCTGATCCAGCTCATATTCGCTAATACCCCCTGATCTTCGGCATGCCAGGACACGTTCATGCCGGTTTCTCTCGCATTGCAACATTTCGTCGCAATTCGAAGCCACGTTGGGTCATTCGGCGCTCCGTGTTGCGGAATCTCCTTATACTTCGGTTGGGTACCTCCATACAAGTTGTGGATGCCTACTCTAGATCTAAAACCACCTACGGCAAAGTCGAAATTCTATATTATACATTCCGAATCTGGGTTCTCCAACTAACAGCGTTTTTTTTTGAATGGATCATTGCTGCCAAACATCTGGCCTTAGTTCAAATAAAATCATGGCAAGCACTTCGGTGTCGTCGCTTAAATTTGATTACAGTAAGAGAATTTGACCAGTTGACCACTCGTGGCCAAAACTCCCGTTCAACGTTGTCCGTTGACAAAGGGAATCCATGGGTAGTCCGCAGAGCAGCGCATTTTTGTCATCCGCCTCATCTAAACGACTGTCCGATTCAGGAAAAAATGATGATAGGCGGTCCTCACCTTTCCACAGACGTCAGCAGGTCTATGAACCTGCGTCTGCCAAATACCGGGTTCAAGTTCGCATGCGTTGGAGTTGCTTCTTCATCGCACTCTCAAGGGTCATCTGGCCGCTGAACGTGATAGCCGTTGGGATGCACAAGGGAATATCGGTGGGTTCAACGGTGCGTTGCCGCCGGACGGAGGCAGAGCAGTGGGCTTACGCCCGTCGGCACATGTCGGCGGGCCTCCGCCACGCCGCGACCCCAGTCACAGCTGCTGTGCATTTTAATGATCTACGGCCCTCCAGGACGACTGGGAAGCATACAGAAAGGAAGCCGAGATCTGCCGACATGTACCCGCCGGCGTCACTCCCGCAAATTATTTGAAATGAATATCAATCATCGGTCGTAGCCCGACGGCGGTTTCACCAGATCTATAAAAGCAAGAAACCAACCGACTGTATTCACCAAAACCCAGAAAAAATGTGTGGTCTTACCGCTGTCTTCCATCCCAACGCCGTGTCCAGACCTTCTGTTGATGGTATTAAATCCGAACTCGAAGCGTCTCTAGAGCTCATCAAACATCGTGGTCCCGATTCACGAGGCACATACGTCTCCCCCGATGCGCGTATTGGTCGGTATTTTGACTGCTGATGATGCAGAGTATTGATTTTTCTCGTAGGCCTTGGCCATGTAAGACTGGCGGTAATCGATCTCCCCACAGGTCAGCATCCACTCGTTTTCTAAGATGAAGACATGTCTGACTGTCGATATAGGTCAACAGCCTATGTCCGATGAGGATGATTTGATTCACTGTGTCGTCACTGGCGAGATCTACGATCACGACCGCATCCGCGCCGAAATGGTCCAGGCTGGTTTCTTGTTCAAGTCCAAATCAGACTCGGAACTTGTGGTTCAGTTGTAAGTGTATTTTTTCCAGCCCTTCGCCTCTCCAGGTCTAAGTTCGGTTAAGATACAAACGCGACGGAATCAACCTTCTCTTTAGCTTGCGCGGCGAGTTTGCGTTCGTTCTGTACGACGTAAAGCGCTGTCTATTGTTTGCGGCGCGAGACCGATTCGGAATCAAACCCTTGTACTACACCATATCTAACGGCCGGGTGCTCTTCGCCAGCGAAACGAAGGCATTCATGGGGTTCGGTTGGAAGGCGGAATGGGACATGGATAGTATCGTGCACAACGGCGACCTGGGGGATCAACGCACCGTGTTCAAAGGAGTCTTCAAGGTGGGAATTTCACTGCTCCTCGAGGTTGCATTTCTCATTTGATTTAGTTGGCTTCGGGTCACCTTGCACTTTGCGGTACTTCTGGATATATCAGAACGGAACGATACTGGGACCTCTCATATCCGGCAGCGAACACTGCTCCCGCTTCCACAATCGATGAAATGATATTGAAGGTGAGAACCTTGCTCATGGAGTCTGTCCGTCTCCGCCTTCGCGCCGACGTGCCATTGGCCGTCTACCTTAGCGGCGGAATTGATAGCTCCAGTGTTGCTGGGATCGCTACGCACCTTCTGCGTGAAAAGGATTCCAACGCAAAAGTGACAGCGTTTACACTGGCTTACATTGGTCAGCCGCGCACAATTTTGGTTGTGGTATCTCACATTCAATATTTGCAGAGGACGAGACGACGGACGAATCACCGATAGCAGCTCGTACTGCCGCTCATCTTGGGGCTGAAATCCACATGGTTAGAGCTACGGAAGCGACCTTGGTGGATGTCCTGGAGGACGCTATCTGGCATTCTGAACAAGTCAACACAACCTTCCACGGAGCAGGGAAAATTCTTTTGTCAAACGCCGTTCGTAGCAATGGGTACAAGGTTCAAATTATTCGCTTTAACTAGTACTTGAAGGATTTATCCCCACTGCAGGTTGCTCTTTCCGGCGAAGGGTCAGACGAAATTTTCGGAGGATACGGGTGGCTTCTTCTTGATTACCTTCGGACGGCGGATCCTACTGCGAACCTTCTTGGAATGGCAGTACCGTCTGAGGAGGAGCGCCGCGAGATGCTTTCCCAACTTCAACGTTCCGCGGGCGTACCCCAAATGTCGAGTGTTGTAATGGACGTGGGGGACTCTAGCCTACTCCCAATCAGCGCGCACCATATCTTAACCGCTACGACTACGGCTTACGCAAAGATGCTTGATCCGAGGGTCCTCGACGAGACTGGCCCACCCAATGTGTCAAGGTGCATTGCCGAAGGTCTGGACCCGCGCGTTCGACAACATTCTGTGGCCGGTACTTGGCAAAGTTTAAACGTCGGACTCGTATGTATTTTCTTCCAACGCATTGGTCATGATTCTGACTGGACCCTCAGTATGCCACGGCCAAATCACTCATGGAAAAGATCATTTTGAATCAAGCCGGCGATCGCAACGACATGACCAACTCGGTCGAAAGTCGAGTTGCGTTCCTTGATCATCATTTTGTGGAATACGTGAACACCTTGCCACCGTACGCACCTTCAACTCACGACTTCACGACTACTTACCGAATCTCTCAGATCGGTTAAAATCATGCCTTCTGCGGGAGACGGGGAGGCCAAGTGGAAGTTGACCGAAAAATGGATCCTTCGACAGGCAGTCAAGCCGTTCGTGACAGAAGAATTATATATCCGTAAAAAAATCCCATTCAATCCGCCACCCCAACCAACGGCGACCGGGATCGTCACACCGCTTCAAGTCCACCTCAGCAAACGCATCACGCAGGTGAATGTTGAGCGTCTTGGTTTCTTCGATTGGGGGCGCGTCAAAGAAACACTTACGGGATATCTAGACGCTCCTGCTTTCCCTCCGCATGGGGCCATTGATGAGAGGGCGCGGATGCTCGTAGCGGTACTTAGTTTTATTGTGCTGCAAGAGCGCTTCAAGGTGCCTCCAGCGACATTTTCGAAGTAGCCCTCTCTTGTAATGAACAACTAGGTTTCGAAGCTTCGCAAGAGGTTCCCAGTGAAATAGGCGACATGCATGTTTTAACTTGGCTCCACAGACTGCTCCTTGAACCTCATGTCCATTAGCAGACTCGTTAGCATGATGCATGACTCGCAGACAATTTGCGCCAATCCCTCTCAAGTAATCAAGCTGGGACGCCCCCTTCCGTCATTTGAACCCGAAACCCCGTCGTTCACCAATCGCATTTCTTCTAGCTCTCATTATTCAATAACTGGCATTGACTGATGATTTTTCCACGAAACTTGTTGACTTGAATATCATCTCTCAACCCATCGAGCCGAAGATGGTACAGACTGCACTTAAGTCTTAAGACCTTCAATAGTGCTATGCACCCGCACAACCGGCTTGGCATATAGCCGACGCCACTCGGTGCGGCTTTTCGAGGAGGGCACTCGTGCGCTCGGGAGTAGAATCTTTTCTTTTCTTATTGTTCAACGCACGGATCGAGCAAGCGGCCGGGAAACTCCGAGAAACTCCCAAGGTTGAAAGCTATTTTGGGCATTGATGTCAAACCGACAATATTAATCCTGTTCCGTGAAACGAGGATCCCCTCCACCGAGTAGCCAAGGTAAGCTACATGCAGCATTAAATTGGATTATTCCTGGTGCCGTTTTAGGAACCAGGTCTGAAAGTCGAATTGTCGAATCACATCCGGTTGATCCGAGCGAAAAATAAATAATTATGGCGTGTAAATTGCCCTTAAATTATCTCCGCCACCGTCTTGATCCGATTAAAAAATAAATAACCAGTAAATAAAACATTTCTGCCATCCTGGGCTCAATGTGAGCTGGTCGACGCGTGAGCGTTGACCGAGCGAACCTTGAGCCGTGGGCCCATGTATAATGTTCTTTTTATGGCTTTTCAAGGGAACTGGTTCTGGCAAAGGTACCAGGACATGCCCGGAGGGCCTTAGTATATATTGATGTACACGTTGATCTTGCGTTATTCCAAAAGACAAATAGTTTTAAACTTTTGATTTGTAATTCACGACCAGTCCCGAGAATATTCTGCATAAGTGGCCGCAACCTGTTTGACTTAATTTCATGTGACTACATTACTGTACGTACCGTGATGCGCCATCGGATGCAACGACAAGAAACCATCTTGTTGTCTGAAGCACTATAGTGTATCTAATGTATCTAACGAAATCCGCGATAACGACCGACGAGAAAAACGAATGTGTGTGTCTAGGTACTAGTACTATGTGTCCGTCCATTTCAAGAGAGAGAGAGAGAATGACTGGACCATGGTTCATGCCCAGAGCATGAGCAGGAGTGGCAGAAGCGCGGCGACAGCGACGGCGGGTCCCATCCGAGAAGCGGAGCTGGTGCCTTGGGTGGAACTGGGACTCGCGGACGGCGACGACGCGCCCGCGGAGGTGGCCTGCGCGCCGAGTTTCTCGCTGTATGTATTTAAATTGTAAATGGGTGAGAGGGAGGGAGGGAAGGGCAGGATCAGACGTACGTCTTAGACTCAGTGCCAGCGGTCCCCGACGGACCCGCAGAACTCGACGCAGTCCCGTTCTTCGCATCCAGAATATCCGCGATAGGCGTAACAGCGCTCGTGCTCGTATCGGCGTTCTGGTACGTCACATTATCGCCGACGAGCTGCGCGAGCGAGACCAAATTCCATTTGTTCTGCTGCATGACGGGGTATGCTGCGATGAACGCGTCGACGGAGGCATTGGACAGCTCGTGCTCGAGGATGATGAGGCCGGGAGATTTGGAACCGGTAAGCCACTTGGTCATGGAGGCGTTGATGGCGGCGGGGGTTGTGCCGCCTGTTGCTTCGGTCAGAGTCCAGTCGGCTGTGCTGGAAGGTTACAGAGAGAGAGAGAACGTTAGGATGGAATTGAACTCAGTCAAGGTGGATGGATACGGACTCTTGGTTCCAGACGATCGTTGTAAGCCCGAAGACCTCTTTTGCGATCGCGCTAACACGTTTGTCTGTGTCTGCCGCGAAAGGTTTAAAAACTGAATCCAAAACGCGTTATAAGCAAGAGTTACCTCCGTAGGGAGGCTGTTCAACGAAAGTCAGTACCGATCCATGAAGCTACCGAAAACCACACACCCTCCAGAATTTTGGGATACGGCCTCCCGTGGAGTTATGAATGAGCTCCATCGTCCAGCCAAGCTATATTTATTTCACCGGGTAAATCAGGGGTCATGTATAACTTCTGATGTGCGCACCTCGCCCACGACCTGGAGGTTACTCTGCGTGGTCATTAGCGGGTGCGTCCAGGTGTGTACGCAGATGTCATGGCCCAAGTTGTACACTTTCTGGAACTCCTCCGGGTACCAGATGATGTTGCTGCCGATCTGGAAGTGTGTGACGATTTGGTTCTGGGATTCTAAGAACGCCATGAGGCCGTCGGTGGGCTGAGGGAAAGGAAGCATAGAATGAATCGCCACAGACGGAAAGAGAAGGAGACAAATGTACCGGCAGCGGTCCGTCGTCGAAGCTGAGCCCGACGTATCCATCGGGAGCATCCCAAATGTCACCAGGAATTCTGCAGCCATAGGTTCCGGAACAGATATCAGAGCCACTCGGATCGACGCCTGAGGGACGTCCAGGTAAGTATAATACATTGCAAAACGAAACGATAGAAGCGACCCACCACCCGGGTACGTGGGAGACTGATTCGGCAGGGCGCTTGAGACGGGGACATCGGGGATGGTACCGCTGGCGACTGCGGCAGCCAAGGCCGCCGCCCATTCAGCGGGAATGGCGTTGCCGTCGATTAGTGTTGGGGGACCAGCGGGATATGCGTTTGTCCACTCTGCGGACGAGGATGTGTTGAGTAGTCAGGCGCACCACCAGTCAAAAGCGGCACGCACCGTCGGAACCGACAGTAGCATATGTTGCACCGTCCGTGGCGGCTGCGCCGCGTTTGAACAATTTGTGAACTGCGAGGGGTTGAATGAGCATAGGATGAAGGGAAAATGACAGCACAAACCAGGATGATCATCAGGGTGGTACCAAGTGCTCGGAAGACGTTTGGCAGCGCTGTGCGAGTGGTCGTGGTCGTCAGTGCGGTGTACCAAAGCGGCAGAAAGGAGGGGAAGGAGGAAAAGAGTCAGGCCAAGCATGGCCAAGCGAGATGGGGGGAAAGAGGGGGAAAGGGACAAGTGAAGGCAAGAGTAAAGGGGTAAAAGAAAATAACGGACATTCAAGGCCGTGTTGTAGATACGCGCCTACCGGACTGGTTGATCCCGTCGATTAAACCACATGCAGAAACTGTCAAACATCCGGCGGCGGTGCGGTATGGTTATTCTCAGCGAAAGGAATTTGCATGGTCCATGGTCGTTTAGGCGGGATACATGCACTTGTGGTTCCGCACAATCAAACCTGTTCCGTGAACGCAGAAAGGGGAAAGCGGGCGTACGCACATAGGAGTAGGGACCCTGAGCGCTGAGCGCTGGACGGTGAACAGTAAATACGGTAAGAATTGGCTAGAGGCTTTACGCTTCAAGAGCTGATAGTGGGACGTTGGCGCCCATCACCTGCGGCACGACGACGGGAGCGAAAAACTGGATTGGAAAGGACATTGGTCGTACAGAACGGGAGGGCCTCGGGCTTCATACCTGGGCAGGCGGATAAGAAGACACCGCAATGTTACTGAGTATGTGGGCCGGGGAGATGCGAGGCGAAGCCAAGGCAAAAATGCACGGACCAGCAGGCCAAACAAGACCCAACAACGCGCTCTTTCTCTTTGTCCCCACCATCAAGTACTTATTCTCCATCCCACAACATGTTCGGTGGACGTGGACGCGCATACAACGACTGGCTAGACCCTTACGGCCTTCTCTCTCACGACCCATACGGATTTGACGACGATGGCATCGGCCGCTCGTCGTTTGCCCCGGTCTCTCAACGCGCCTACAAGGCATTGGATCAGGCGTGTCTTTGATTTTTAGACACTTTCTTTCCCACTGAAGTCATATCTTAGGCACAGGCTTTGTTTCTCAAGCATCTCGCCACGGTGGACACCAGCGCTGGGCCTGTCACCGCGGAGATCATCAACTTCCATCTCGTGCCCGACATGAAGAAACAGTTCAACAAGTATGTCAAGGAGCATGGGTGCACGTACGTTTTTCTTTGCGTAGGCCCTACGTCCGCGATCTGACGCGTCGCAGTGCGTCGCAGCGCAAGATCACGCGCGAGGAGCAGGACAAGATCAACAAGACGCGTAAATCAGTATGTCCTCACTTGCTCTTTTTCTGCGGCTTCTGACGCGTCTTCATCGTAGCTCATGATTTTCAGCTCCGTCACCGTGTCCCCGCAGGCGCAGCAGGCGTACCTCGCCAAGAATCCGACTAAGGCGCCGAACAAGACCCCGGTTGCCAGCAGCTCCAAGGCTCCCGTCGCTGGCAGCTCCAAAACCCCGACCGCGACATCTCTCCCGCCCGCACCGAGGACCGCGACATCCCCCGCTCCCCTCGGCACGAGCCAGGCCTTGAAGCGCACCGCGAACGCCGCGCATTTGGATGATGCTACGCAGACCGACACCAAAAAGCAGAAGCATTGAGTTCCAGATCCTACTTATATTCCCTCTTTGTTTATAATTCTACGCTACAGCTCCGCTAGCTATGGTACACATGTCGTTATTGTTTTAGCTGCCAACTCTTTTCTTGCCAATGTTCGAATCAGTGGTCATCGATTGATTCCGGATGACGCCCTTACTTATAGTTATACGAATGACTTCAATGAGCTCGCCGCTCGGCGTCAATTTAGTGCTGGGTTTTAATTGATGTATTTATTGATCGTATTATACAAGGGCGTATAATACGCGTATAATACATTTTATACCCCGAGGCTCCGGGAAGCCATGTATTTAATAGGTATAAAATGCCCAAAGTCTTCTACAGGAAGTGGGAATGGCATACAGAGCTTATGAGCATAGTAGAGCAATTTTCAGACCACTTCCCGGATGTGGAGAGCATTATTGCAGTTTGCATATTAGTTGGCACAGCCCCGATCAACACTATTTTGACTTGCCAAAGTAAATCAATTGTTTCTCGCTCATTTATGGACCGATTCTCATAAGACCATAGGCTAAATTCAGCGTTTTCTGGTGCGGAATTTACGGTATTAACTTTGCAGGCTTATACTAAGGCTTGAGAATCTTGGTTTCCACGAGCTGTTGCCTCATGCGCGAAAGTATGCGATGGAGAAAAAACTTTTCTGGCCATCATAAAAATTGAAAGAGTGTAGATACCGTCCAGTTAGCTCCTCCAAATTTTTTGGGGGAATCGGGGCAGAAACGCGTCTACACAGTGTAACGAAGTGCTCCGGTTTTGAACCTGTGAAAATGGTACGATCGGCGTTCAATTTTTCCTGCAATGAAAATGGTGGCAGTGATGGATCTCAAGTCCTGAATACTTACACATACTATCAACTAGTGTGCTCCTCAAATTTCAGGCAAATCCGTGGTGGATTAGTAGCGAACTGCGGCAGCAACAGCCGGATCACTGATCTGATCAATGGCTAAGTTCTAAACATTCCCGGCGAGCTCAGTACTTGTCCAAAACCTCCCAAAATTCAACTGGATGTTCCAGGATATATTTCAGCCATTTGAGAGCATTTAAATTTCATGAAGATCCATTGGTTCTCTCGTATAAATTTGGATCATGATTTCACGTATGGCACCAATACAGAATCTGAAATCTGGGTACCTACACATAAATCTGGTACGAGAAAATGCGGCTTAAGAAACGATGAATTTAGCATCCAATATCTAAGGAATTTGTGCAGTATTGAGCGAGAAACAATGCAAATGCTTTGGCGCATCAAATGTGCCGAAAATTTGCTGATCGGGGCTGTGCCAACTAATATGCAAACTGCTCGGAACTGAGGCCGGCGGCTAACAACGATCATCTGGGCCGTGTTTCCGAGTTTTTTTCTCCCTCCCATCACACAGTCCCACCGACGCGAGAGCCGTGGTGCTCACTTCAGAGCAGTATGGAATTTTCAAGGCGGCTTCAGCGCATTTCTTGGCGGAAGCCGAGTTTTTGCCCCCGACCACTCGGACCAGGGCAAATCTGACCAGCCGACTTCACAGCCCACCGCAGCCACCGAAGCAGTCGAGCTCCAAATGGACCGAGAAGGACGCCGAATGGGACCCGGCGGACTGGGAATAAGTAGAATACATTAAATACAGCCTTAAATGCACGTATCTATATAATAATACGTCGAAAAATTCGGGCCAGCGGCGCGGGTATTTATTGTATTCTACAAGCCCTCCATTTTAGACGAGCAGCATGCTGGACCCTCTCGTATTATACAATGTATTGAACCATCCAGACCCAGCACTACGTCAATTGCAAAATCATCCAAGAGAATCACAGCAACGGATCGGCTTGATTTTTGTTGGCTTGATGGTTCAGCGTTCCGGCTCCGAGAAGAGATGAGAAAGTGACTCCGACAGTCCCACTGTCTCCCAGCTTCGGTCGTGCGTTCACTAGCAGAGCATTAGGATTCAAGGATACATACATAATAGTCGCTATTTATCATGGTGTGCGTGAATTTCCTTCTTATCGAGGACGCGACATGGGCTAATTAAACTATAGGAACTTTACCGTCGGTCAGGGCGTTCCGCGCTAGTTATGCAAGTCGTACGGCGCTGAGATGTCTGGTTCTTCAGAGGAGGTTCGCAGCCTCATGGACCGACCGACGAACATCCGCAACATCAGTGTGATCGCGCACGGTAACGCTTCCCTCCCGCATGTTTAGGCAGTATGTGTTGAACAACCTGCGCAGTCGACCACGGGAAATCCACGCTTACGGATTCGCTCGTCTCCAAGGCGGGAATCATCGCGCACAGCAACGCGGGGACTGCGCGGTACACGGATACGCGCGCGGACGAGAAGGAGCGCGGAATTACGATCAAGTCGACGGCGCTCTCCATGTGCGCCGGGATCATTCGTCCGGAGCACGACTGAACTCAAATTTTCGCATTGTAGGTTCTTTGAACTGAGCAGGGAAGATATCTCCGCCGTCAAGCAGAAAACGGATGGGAATTCTTTCCTGGTCAACTTGATTGATGTTCGTCTACTCAGTCGACTTTCGCGCCCTAAAATTAATCTGGTCTTGATAGAGTCCGGGGCACGTCGATTTCTCGTCAGAGGTCACAGCCGCGCTGCGCGTCACCGACGGGGCGCTCGTCGTCGTCGACACGGTGGAAGGCGTCTGCGTGCAGACCGAGACTGTGCTGCGCCAGGCGCTCTTGGAGCGCATCAAGCCCGTGCTCGTAATCAACAAAGTCGACCGCGCGTTACTTGAGCTGCAAATCGGGCCAGAGGTGCTGTACCAGTCGTTTTGCCGCACGATCGAGAGCGTAAACGTGACGATTGCGACGTACCACGACGCCGCGCTCGGCGACGTGCAGGTACGCGCGGAGCAGGGCACCGTCGCGTTCGCTGCTGGCCTGCACGGCTGGGGTTTCACGCTGCGGCAGTTCGCCGGCCGATATGCGCGCAAGTTTGGCGTCGACCGCGAGAAGATGATGACCCGCTTATGGGGCGATAATTACTGGAATCCTACCGCGCGGAAGTGGACGACGGTCGGCACGGATGCGAGCGGGAATGCGCTCGAGCGCGCGTTCAACGTCTTTGTGCTCGGCCCCATCTACAAGATCTTTGACGCCGTGATGCACCACCCAGACCCCGCGGCACTGTCTGCCATGCTCGAGAAGCTGGAGATTAAGCTCGACGAGGGTGAGCGCGATCTGCAGGACAAGCGGCTCTTGAAAGCGGTCATGCAGAAGTTCCTCCCGGCGGGGGACTCGCTCCTCGAAATGATCGTCATCCATCTTCCGTCGGCGGCGACCGCCCAGGCGTACCGCGTCGAGACGCTGTACGAGGGCCCCATGGACGATCAATCCGCCATTGGCATCCGCACATGCGACCCCGGCGGCCCGCTGGTGGTGTACGTCTCCAAGATGGTGCCGACGAGCGACAGGGGCCGCTTCTACGCGTTCGGACGCGTCTTCTCGGGCACCGTGCGTGCGGGGCCCAAGGTTCGCATCCAGGGCCCGAACTACGTCCCTGGGAAGAAGCACGACTTGTTCATCAAGTCCATCCAGCGTACGGTGCTCATGATGGGGCGCACTGTCGAGGCGCTGGAGGACTGCCCCGCGGGGAACATTGTGGGCCTCGTCGGCATCGACCAGTTCCTACTGAAGAGCGGGACGCTGACGACGAGCGAGACTGCGCATAACGTACGTGTGATGCGCTTCTCCGTCGCGGCGGTCGTGCAGGTTGCGGTGGACGTGAAGAATCCGGCAGATCTGCCGAAGCTCGTCGAGGGGCTCAAGCGGCTTTCCAAATCCGACCCGTGCGTGCAGACGTGGATCGCCGAGACCGGAGAGCACATCGTCGCTGGCGCCGGTGAGCTCCACATCGAAATATGCATCAAGGCGCGTCCGGTTTTACCTCAAAGCCGGTAAATAAATAAATAACTTATAATTTTCAACTTTAGGATCTCGAGGAGGACCATGCATGTGTCCCACTCAAAGTTTCTCAGCCGGTCGTTCCATATCGAGAGACAGTCACGGCGGAATCCTCTATCGTCGCGTTGGCCAAGTCGCAGAATAAACACAACCGCCTCTACCTCAAGGCCATGCCACTTGGTGATGAACTTACCACGGCAATCGAGGATGGAAGGATCGAACCTCGACAGGACTTCAAGATTCGCGCACGCGCTCTTGCAGATGAATTTGGCTGGGAAATCACTGACGCACGCAAAATTTGGGCATTTGGTCCAGATAACACGGGTCCCAACTTGCTTGTCGATGTCACGAAGGGAATTGCATACTTGCAGGAGATAAAGGACTCGTGTGTGGCGGGGCTGCAATGGGCTTCCAAGGAGGGCGTGTGCGCCGAGGAAAATATGCGCGGCGTCAGGTTCAATCTCTTGGATGCTGTCGTAAGTGCCATTTACCCATCGCAGGGTGATGTTGAGTTTTCTCAGCTACACAGTGACTCGATCCACCGTGGCGGAGGACAGATTATCCCAGCTGCTCGCCGTGTGATGAACGCAGCGTGCCTCCTTGCCGAGCCCGCCCTTATGGAGCCTGTATATCTTGGTAAGTAAGGTTTTCCGCAGTGTTTCATTCAAATTTTGATCGTTGATCATAGTCGAAATCCAATGCCCTGAGGCCGTCGTCGGAGACGTATACGCTTGCCTAAACAGCGGCCCGCGGCGCGCTCAGATTTTGAGTGATCGGGACAACGCGGACCAACGACCGGGGACATCTATGTTCACCATCAAAGCCTACCTCCCCGTCTCCCAATCGTTCGGTTTCACCAACATCCTGCGAGCTGCCACCCGTGGGCAAGTTTTCCCCCAGAGCGTGTTCGATCACTGGGAAGTGATGCAAGGATGTACGTTCTCGCTCTCATTCCATCTTTTGTTACACGATTATTGAGTGGGATGAATATTTCAGCTCCGCTTGAGAAAGGCAGCAAGCTAGAAGAGCTCGTTACCAAGATTCGTGTGCGGAAGGGTCTTAGCGTTCGTTCTTGACTTCCGAATTTTATTTTATCTAATCGTTGAGACAGCCCACAATTCCGGCGCTCGACCAATATCTGGACCGACTATGAGCAAGTTACGAGGTTTGTTTATTGGATGCGCAGTCTCTGTTTGCCCTTTGGTGGAAACCTAGGTCTGCATGGAGTCAAGTATCCCACTTACTCGCTCTACTCGTACTATTAGTAGTTGAAGTCGATTGTAGCCTGGATGTCAAAGACAAGTTCGAGTCCGGGTTCGGTTTCCAATGGCTTCTACCTGTGAGAAAGATGGTTCAATAACTACCAACGGTTTTGGTCGTAGTACGTGTTAATATACACCTACTCGGCAATTTCTCTCATGTCAATCCCGCAGCAGATCTCATGCGGGTCCCGACACGGGATCCCACCCAGTAGTCGCCGGGAAGCCTCTTGGGTCATGTTTAGTTGTAATTCGATAAGTGGAAAGTAAACCAAAAACTAACTGTGTCCCGCACCCGGGGTTGTTTCCTGTGACCGTATCGTTGAAAGCTCCAGGATTGGCATACAGCTAGGGATTCAGGAACCCAAGGATCGGTTTGCCTGCCTGAACTAGCTCGGCGTTCAACAGCGCGATAATTGCTGCAAAGATAGGACTCGAGCACGACGTTCCCGAGACCAGCTTGGTCTGTCCCTGGTAGATAATCTCCAGGTTAAATCCCTGAGCTGATACAAGTTATACAACTTTAATAAACAGTCCCAAGCAAGACTAGTGTTGCCGCGAGGTGGACATGGTTCACCGTCCCGAAACATTCCTACGAGGGTTGAGAGCATCTGCCACTCGCCGTCTCACTCATGTTCAAAGACCCAAAACGCTCAGCGTCTCCAAATGGAGAACCTCCGCGATGCCATATTCGTAACAGCCGCTCCAGCGCATCGCGCACCGGGCTACCCTGTCCGGCTCATTTTCGCTGTGCCAGTTAAAGATCAATAGCTGAATGTGGCACATGCCGGGAGCTGTTTAAGTATTTGGGGTGACTCTTAGATCTCGAGCAGCTTCTAGGAAACTCGTGAGCCGGAGAGGTTCAGGACGACTGGGACGTTTACCAGGAAAGAAGGCGGTGGCAGCGTTGATGGAATCACCCAGATCGAGCGTGGCTGTGCACGTCGCTTGAACGCGCCTTCTTGCGCCCCGTCACCGAGTATACTACTACTGTATAGTCCTCCCCATCTCAGCGTTTGCCAGCAAAGTAAAAGAACCCATAGCCGTAATTTATCTTGAACTCCAGGATACTTCATGAACTAAACTCATATCACAGGCTGGGGCGCCTCTCGCTCACGCTGTTATCGGGGACTTGAGAGCAAGTGGGAGGAGCAAGCTCGACCGCCATTTGGTGCAATATGAGCACTCACTCGACTTCGAAGTCAAAATTCCTCTCCCCAGGTCCTGTATTTCCTCCCGAAATCACGGACTGCATCATCCACGAGCTCTCGCCAGATCTCCCGGTGCTGAGACTCTGCAGCCTAGTATGTCGCTCATGGATACCTGCGAGCCGATACATACTACACGAAACCCTATCTTTGCGCGGGGAGGATATCCCTGACTTTCTGGATATCATCGCACCTTCAGAAAACACGTATTTGGACACGCTGCGAGCCATCGACATCGGCTTCTGCGAGAACGGTCCTGCAGCTTCCATGCTCCAACTTTTACCTCAATTCCTCTCCTTGAAAACCATTCGCATTCATTCCAGCATATTCTACCATCGATTTCCCGTCATTCCTCGCATCACCACGCTCGAATTCTTCGATACACATTTTCGGTCCTTCGCAGCATTCACCGATCTCACGTCTCAGTGCCCGGACCTTAAAAACTTGAAATTCAGAAACATAGCATGGCAATCCTTGGATGGATGGGCACCAACTGGCCCGGATATCATTTCGGCGAAGATGTCGTCTCGCCTGGAGCTCGACACGCTCTCCGCCGACATCTCAAACGACCCCCATCTTCTCGACTGGTTGAGCTCTCCAGAAACGGGGCCGCTGACTTCCGATCTTACACTTATACTACCCAAAATGCGCCGGTATGTGCTTCAAGATCCGTTGACGGACGAAACTGTTGGCAAAGTGCGGCAATATTGCCACAACTTGAATGTGCGTTTGACGAACTTGTATGTTCAGTTCGGTTCGACGAGTGAGTGATTTTCACTACACACTATATTCGAAGATTTCATCTGGATTCCAGGACAGTTTGAACGGTTGGATTTTAGCAAGAACACGGCTCTTCAATCTATCCGCCTTACTATCGTTTCAAATAAAGGCGATGAAGCAACGGATCTTTTCGCCAAGCTTCCCGATATATTGCAGCAATTTCGACTCTGCAATCACCTCGAGGAGCTCATTCTGGATGTTCAGGACGCTTCTCTATTTGAAGTGGCGACGCCTCTTAAGCGCCTGGGCGCTGTTTTGGTCACACCCCCGTTTTCACGTATTCGACAACTTCAGTTCAATGGACCTTGGGGTTCTGACGCCGATCCCGATATAACACGACGCAAGCTTTTCAAAGAGGCGGTACTAGAAAACCTCCCAGCGTCGTTTTCCCACAGAATCGTCTTGTTCGATCCGTGTGCGTAATTGATGTGCGTGTAGACTCCATGTTCCTGTCGCGTTATCGTGCGACTCACCTCTTCTTAGGGCAGCAGTGCAGAGTCGTGGATGGACAATTCGATTGGCTTTCCTTCATACTCGCACGTTTGAGATTCATATACTTGTAATGTCATGGCATTTGCCAGTGATTCCGATTTAACTCTATCAGTTTTTCGCTGTCGCCTGAAAATTCGTCAGCTGTTTCAATTTGCATGATCTACTCAAAGCAATTCTGGTGACATCGCAGCAATTCCACGATTGAGTTAGAAGAAGTACTCCGCTCAACTGTCTTGCAAACCCAGAGACAACGTACAATCGACTGCTTGGACTGAAAGTACCGAGAAGCGTCGGATTTCCAGAATCCTGTCAACGAAGATCCATAGAAGAGAGATCCTTACTTGGCAAGATGGATGACAAAAAAGCGGGGAGCTATGGCCAAGGGAGAGACGGATCAGAGTCCGCTCCATTTGCCTATCCTCGAATCTGGCGTCGCTGACTATCATGCCCAACTTGCGGATGCATATTTTCGACAAGCTTCGGCGTTTGACGGGTGTGCTGCGTTGGTCCTTGAAACAATGACATGCATAGCCGTGGGGCGCCTGCTCCCCGTCAGGAACGCGCCATCTCGGGAGTGCTGAGCAAAATCTAACCCCAGTTTATGCGTTGTCGGACTCATCCGTGAGAGGTTGTGGTACTTCGACAACGCATAAACTAACTCGTTGCAAAATTCATGATGATAAGGTGAAAATAGATGAGGAGCCAATAAAACGTCGAGAAAACCTGTGACTGTCATCGTTTTACCAACCCAAAGGCCGTCCAATGCGCAGGCAATCTCTGCCTCCGACATTTTGTTCCCTTACTTGAATCATTCAAGCACGTATCAGAGCCAGACTGAATTCCGGACGAGGCATACGGATACAACAGTACATGATTTAGTAATTCACTGCTCGCCGAAAACCTTCCCTTCTTCCAGCCCCTCCCAAGGCGAAAAGTTTACCAGCGGGGCCGGCGGATACCGTAGTTCGATATGAAGCCCTGCCTCCATCAACTGCTGCAGTTCAGGAAGGATATCGACCTGGATCTGGCGCGAAAAGTTAATTGTGACACTCCTGAGACTACTTTTTCCGACATTGGTGCGGGAGGATATGAAACTCAGAATCTGCGAATCGGAGACGGACTCGCAGTCTCTGATCTGGAGCTCGTGGAGCACAGGAGGTAGGAGTGCCAGCAAATCATGGTCTTCCGTGGATATTTCCGTTTCTCCTTGCCACACATGAACGAAGTCCCAGAGACGAAGTCTTCTGAGGGTATGGGGCAAACCGGTGAAGAGGGCTTGTAGAGAGGATTCGGGGAAACCCGCTCGGTCTATGTTGAGGAATTCCAGGCGTGGTGCCACGACACGGAGGGGTGGATATGGGGGAATGTCCCCGATGCTGCAGTGGCCCGAGAATGTGAGATGACGAAGATCAGGAAGGAAGATGCGGTTCAAAAGTTTATGGATGGTGGAAGGGAGGTCTCCGAAGCATTGAAGGTCGAATGTATGAAGGCCCGAGAGCTCGAGAATGGGGCCTAGTTGTTTAGTGAGGCCATTGAGATAGTCTTCGACGCACATTTTGCAAACGCGCAACTGCGGGCATCGATCAAGCACCTGTAGGATAGTCTCACTCGTCACAGGAAGTCCTGGATTGTCCCAAGAGTCCGTAATCGAGAGGTGTGTTAACTGATTCCACTGAAGGGGCAGTGTAAGTGGGTTTAACCTTGCCGAAGAAATGGAAACCCGAGAAAGATTGGGGGCCCGCAACAGGCTGAGTGAATCCCATCGGACGAGTGATGTATCTTCGACGTCGGTCTGATGTATGGCGAGCGACTTTAAATTCGACAGATCGGCCTCGGTGAGGCGCGAGGTGGTTAAAAGAAGCAAAGGCGGGATGGCGAACGTGATGTGCTCCCAGCGTGATGCAAATGGTAATATGACCTTCATGAAGGAATCCTGCGTGTTCGGACGGAAACCACTAAAGGAAGACCCGAAAGAGATGGACAAAGTGCACTGGCCAGAACGATCGAGCCACGTTTTCGTGGTCTCGAGTCGCTGTACCAGCTTCTCTTCGACTGCTTTCGAAGCGTCGGGGTGCACTAAAGTGGGTTCCACCATGTGAAGCCGGGACCAGAGGCGGGGTGTAGAGAGGGAGAGGGTTCTCCAGGAGCTACAGATGCGACCGAGGAGGACGGGCGCTTCCTTCGCACTCATAACGCAGTTACGATGCGTCGGGAGGCAGGCCATGAATATCTCCTGTATTATATCCGGCGGCATCCGACGCAAAGGTGAAATCAGGGCGGTATGGGCTTCGATGTAGGCACCCAGGGCGTCGCGCTGTTCCTCGAGTTTGTCGATGGCCCGCTGCAGATCGGCGATCTCATCGTTGAGGGATTTCAACCGCAGAGAGGGCTCGATGAGGAGAGATTTTATTTCCGCTACTTCTTCATCAGTAGGACTGTAGTTTGTCCCCAGCTTGGGAGTTAAGGGAGACGACATGTCGGAGAACGGTGACCGGTCACAAAGCGGTGACTCGGAGGACCCATGATTATCCCAACATAGGTCGGATACCGAAATCGGGCCCAAAGTTGAATTTTGTCCGAACTTTTTTTTCTTTCCCACGCTTTTTGAGTCGGCCAAAATGATCATTTCGACAAGGCCGTTCTTTTTGGCCAAAATTTTCAGAAAATTTTGTCCGAACTCGGTATCCGACCTATGTTGGGATAATCATGGGTCCTTGACTCGGACACCGCGATCACCTGACTCCGACTAGACTCACTCCGTAAAAAGGCTCATTTTTGGCCTCCTAAAAACGAATCTGAAACCTTTAGTTTCAGGCGTGCTACTGATACCTTTAGTTTCAGGCCACCCAAAACTCGTCGGCCCGGCCCGGTCCGGCGCCTCAAACTAAACATATCAGGAGCGCGTCTGAAACTAAAAGTTTCAGAAATGTTTTTGGGAGGCCAGAAACATCTGAATTTCCGGAGTGACTCAGGCGCGTCATTCGTCAATTAAACGCAATCGTTGAGCTTCACGTACTTCATGTAAAGGAGAACATTCAATAGCTCAATCAATATTTGATGGCGACCCTTGTCAGTTCCGTGGAACACACCGGTGATATTGTATTCGCGTTGAACTCGGGGTTTAGGGTTCAAGTTCTATCAAGTAGTTCTAAGTAGAATTAGAGCCCGACGCAGTCTCAGACGCAAATACCGCCTGTCAATGGGTTCGGGCTTTTAATGCTGGCCGACGTGTGGAAGGCGGGAAGAAGGTTTGCTGAGCATCGAAAAGCTCGTTATGGACGTTGTACACCAGTGTTTACCTATGCTCAATTTCCCCCCGGAATTCGAGCCAGATAGACGATCACAGAGAATGGGAAGAAAATTATTTCGTTGCAGAAATTGGTACTGAGTGCTTAACGATTTTGACCTGTACCTTGATGTGGGCAGCTGAACGCCCACTCCACATCCACACTCGCACCCGACACGTTCGCATCAGGGATCACTAAGAAATTTAGTCTCATGCTAACTGATCAAATACAAAAGATACAGTGAGATACAACAGCGCTAGCGCCGGTCCTAATCGTTCAAGATGTTGATAACGCGCTAGCGCGATGAATATTCCGACGTCGGCACTGGGCCGTATCGGGCGTCGGGTAGACACTGGGTCCGAGTCGTTTCCGAGTCGTTTCCAAACTGGATGTACTTGATGCGGGGAGAGGGGAAGAGGAGACGACGTTGGGCTGTGCGGGTCGTGCAGGTCTCTAGCGCCTCGTAGAGGAGAATACAATCGTGGCTCAGAGCGAGCGGGGCAAGACGCGGGTCAGATGACGCCCGCGAGAGCGACGTAAAACGGGGGTGATATTGGGGAGCGCGGGCGCGTCGCCCGCTGCGGGTGGGACGGGAACGGAGCGGGAACGGGAGCGGGGCTTCTTTCCCTTGCACGTCTTCGACGGGTTCGGGGTGGAGCCCGCGGAATGTGTCGCGGAGGTGGTTGTCGTCGCGTGTTTCGTTGTCGAGGTGTAGGTCGTGGCGTGCGTCGTGGGGGTTCTTGTCTTCGCGTGTTCCCCAGTCGAGGTGGAGGTGGCCGCTTGCTTCGCGGTTCCTTTCGTCGGCGGTGACGTGCTACCCGACACGAAGGCTGCTACAGGCGGGCCGGGGAACTGGTACTTGGCCTTCAAGTCGTATACCTGCAAGGATACGTCAGTGAGTAGATATTTTAGCCCAATTGAAAATGTCCGCACGTCGATGAGAATACCCGGGTTGGTTGCAGTGTACGCGCCGGGGAACGTGACGAGCTCGCTGGCGGCGGGCGCACCAGTACCAGAGCCAGTCACGGTGAGTTGGGAACAGCTTGGGTAGAACTCGGCTCCGCCCAAGGAATCCGCGGTATGCAGCGCAATGATTTCGTGGCGAAAGAGATAGTTGCCGGCTTTTAGATTCGCAGGGAGCGTAACACTCGCCGGGGACCCGTCGTCTGTTGCACATTAGACATGAGGAGATCGCTTCAACAACGAATACGCACCGAGTTTGGCTTGCGCCCAGTTCCCATCCGCATCTTGGCCCTGCTGCGAGATCTTGAACCACTTCGCCTTAGTAGTGTCAAACGTGGCGCACGACGCCGAGCCGCAGCTCGCGAGGTAGGTCATCATGGGTCCCATATCATGGAACCAGTGACCGTCAGCAGTCAGGGTGTGCCAGTCGACAAGGATGGTGTCGCCAGCAGCGGCGGTGGCCATGAGCGCACCGGGCTGTGCATTCCGACCACAAATGATATCGTTCTGTATCACGTCCTTCACGGGCATGTTGTCTGCGATCTGGCGGACGACGCTAGCAGTAGCTTTCGGTTGAAACTGCACGGGTTCGTTGCCCTTGTAAGCCTTGCCGGCGACGGTGAGTGTACCGACCCAACCGTGAGCGGAAGCCGACGCGATGAGCGACACAGAAAAAAGGACGGCGACTGCAGATTTCATGGCGAAAGAGGAACGAGAGAACCGGATGGAAGGAGGAGGAGAGGGACAGCTGCCCGGTTCACGAGCGAATTTTATCAACCATTGATGTTGTCCCATATTTGTTATCGGACGCCCAGCCATTGTGGCCGACTTACGCCATCGACACGTTTCACGCGACGCGACCGAGTAAGCCAACAACCCGATGGCGCGAAGCCGACACAGGCTGCAAATTTTTCTGGGAATTTAGATCCAGGGGAAGGACCAGAAGGATTCTTCCTGGCCTCCGCCGCGGAATTGCCGGGTAACCCTCCGCGCAATTACGTCCTCGTGTCGGGAGAGTCCATTGGTGAAATTTGAAACAGAGTTGGGAGCGTTACTAAAACGGGAATTTTGGAACGGTGAACTTTCAAGTTCCAACGGAATCTTGGACAACCTTGAAAGTCGTGTTGTACCGACCTGAATCTGTCGGAAGATTTTTTTTGTTATGCAGGGAAAAAGAAAAAGAGCCCTCTGTTATATTTTTCGAAGATCGAAAGGTCCAAAATCCCAGGATGATGGCCCTGGAGTATTTAGCAGTAAATACGACTTCGTAGTGGGAGATGCCAGTTGCACGAACTGATTCTGTCAAGACTCGATGAGTATATATGGCAAGTTGTTTCGACGATAACTGCCAAAATTTGGCCTGTTCTTGCCTTCTCCGAGTCAGAGGCTCTTGAGTTCGTATAGGCTCAACCTCGCTTCTTAGAAAGCTCCAGGCCCTAACGCCTGAGCATCCCCGAATCCCCGATGGCCGTATCCATTCCTGCTCGCTTCATCCTGCCAGAGTCGACAAGCCAGTGTCATTGTGGAGCAGATTAATTGGGAGCCAAGTGGTAGTCGGGCCCTCGGATTGCAAGTATTAATTGGCGCAGTCTGGCACTGAGGCAGGATGATGATCCGGGGGATGAAGGTGGGGATGAAGATTGAAGACGGCGTTTACGCCGACACAGCCACGTACGCGGCGCGCGCGAGGCACCTGCCTCGACCCTCTCGGGGTTAGACCCACAAGATACTATCCTGGCCTTCTCTTTCTCGTCCTTTCTCTCTTATGCATATGCTTTATGGTTCCCATTTACAGGCCACCCTATACTTGTCTACCCGAGTTATTCGCCCGCTTCTTCCGCAGATACACGCTGCAGACTGGATACTTTGAACGATACGGACAAACTTACTCAGCGAGATCGTATACATTATATACCCTCGATACTTTACTTATTGTGTAGTTATTTACTGCACCGGCATCTTAGCTACGTAGGTAGCTTGCGCCGTTAACCGACTCTCTCTCGCAGGATGATGATCAAGATTGCGACGCGCCACGTGATGGAGCGGCAACTGCCGACACAAACTTTTCAACAAGGCTTAGGGTGCAAAACCACGAGCAAGTATCTACATCAGGTACCTCTCGGTTGGATTTTGAATCAGTCCTCCATCTCGCAATTCAGGAACACAAAAGTTTTAAAGGCAAATGCTTACACTCTTCGATGCTCAGCAAGCTTCAGTCGTCCGTCTTCCCCGTTCCTGCATCAACATAGACAGTCCTCGAACCAGGCACTACCGAACCTGAATGACTCAGTATGACTTTTATTAGCGTCGGCCTTGAAAATTACTGGTATTTGACTCCGAGAACCCCGGGTTCGACGGGGTTCCCTCCTCGTCCTTTGGAAGTTGAGAATAATGTATAGGGTCGGCCTTTCAAGTTCCAGAATGCTCCAGCTATGTGGGGTCTCGGTAGCCCCTTCGTACATACTTGACGAATCAACATCATTGTACTGTATTTGGATCACTGTGCTGCAGATTTGATAGGCTCTGAATGATTCATCATTCTTGCGAATTTGGTTCATATTTGGTTATTCATTCCACCCAGCAGGGTCATCTTCCTCCTTCATTTGAACCCCGATTCTGCGGGTTTTCTATGTATTTGTATTTAGATGTGGAAAATAACTAGGTGCGACGGGGAAGAAGCGACGATACAGTACCGAGTAAATTTAAGCTGATTCTAGTGAGACCATTTATGTCGCCCGGCAAACCCAGACCTCGAACCTCGCTTCGTCAACGGATAATGAGACGTGCTTCAAAGCAAGCCAAATCAGGTGATCGTGTTGATTATCTGAGTCGTGACGGTCACCAAATGATGCCAATCTCACCAATGTCTACCATGTCGTCTCCCTTCACTCTCAAGCTGGGGACAAACTACAGTCCTAAAGATGAAGAAATCGCAGAAATAAAAGCTCTCCTCATTGAACCCTCGCTGCGGTTGAAATCCCTCAACGATGAGATCGCTGATCTGCAGAGGGCCATCGAAAAGCTTGAGGAACAGCGTGACGGCCTTGACGCCCATATCGAAGCCCATACAGCCCTTATTTCACCTTTGCGTCGGATGCCGCCAGATATGATCCAGGAAATATTCATGGCCTGCCTTCCAACACACCGTAACTGCGTTATGAGCGCGAAAGAAGCGCCCGTCCTCCTCGGCCGCATCTGTAGCTCCTGGAGAACCCTCTCCCTCTCGACACCCCGCCTGTGGTCCCGGCTTCACATTGTGGAGCCCACTTTAATACACCCCGATGCTTCGAAAGCATTCGAGGAGAAGCTGGCACAGCGACTCGAGATCACGAAAACGTGGCTCGGCCGTTCCGGCCAGTGTCCCCTCTCCATATCGTTCCAGTGCGCCTACACTCGGGATAAATCTCTTTCGAACTCGCAAGATTTCATGCAGGCCATCCTTCTATTTGCATCTCGTTGGAAGAACATTGAATTCGGAATCTCACCGTTGCTTCTCGCGACCACGGCACACCTCACCGAGGCCGATGTGCCGACACTGAACTCGCTCGTCATACATCACATCGACGTCCGTACGTCAGAGACATTCCACTGGGAGTCGTTGGGCCTGTTGCGGGCCCCCAAGCTTTCACGGTTTTCCGTTTCGATGGCAAGCGTAGACCTACTCGCCTTCCCACTCTGCTGGAACCAAGTGACGCATTTCTCAATTTCGGGCACATACGCCAACGAAGGAACTCCAATAACCACTGAGATCGTCCTTCAGGTCTTCGCTCAATGCCGGCAGCTGCGAACCTGCAAGATGAGCGTCGAAGACGATTTTGACAGCGGCCACAAGACGGTCGGGCCCATTGTTCGGCTCTCAAGCCTCGACACATTCGATCTCACATGCCTGGTAGACCTCCCTACCACTGTCGATCGCCTTCTCGCCCACCTCTCCCTTCCTATCCTAATCTCCGCCATCTCAAACTCACAGGTGTATTCTCGCACCACCGAGACATCTGGGTTGAGCACACATCTACACCCTTGCGAGTCATTGCCCCGTCCTTAGACAGCCTCGATATAAGCTGGTCTAATCTCCCGCCATCGTATCTCAGCGGCTTCTTCACGGGCCTGCCCCATGGCCTCGGCAAAATCCACTTCCGGGACTTTATTTATCCATCGCAAGGTTTGCTCGATGTCAGCCACCACAATCTGCTACAACTCCTGCCGCTTGGGCTACGCGAGTTCAAAATCGACGACTGCGAAGCCTTCTCCGACGTGCAGGTCGCGGCTTCCATAATCTCACGCGCGAGTGCCGGCACGCTGAGCCGTGTAACAATCGCCTTTTCGCGTCGAATGGAGTGGGATATTCTTCCTGAACTCCGAGCGTTCATTGTGGCCGGGCTTCATGTCGAACTCAAGTATCGACGGCCCGTGATATCCACCTGTTCGCCTTGGGAAGGGCTAGACCATCCGTGACCTTCTGCTGAAATACCGCGTCTCTATGTACCATAAATATTCGAGGTAGAAGGCGTGCTTTTCCTTCCCTTCAGGTGCAGAGTGTCCAGCTTTGATTGAAGGCAGGGTTCCGAAGCGAGGCGGTTTAATAGTTTCATTCTTGGATTTGGTAAGTTAGGATACCAAATATGCAATGGCCGTCGGCCGAGCGCTGGCAAATTGAACCATTAATATTAATTTTCGGCCCGAAATCCTTCTCACAACACACGACGTGCCAACGAGGCTAAGACTCAGAGGGCCAAAATAATCTCCTTGCAAACAGCACCGATGTCTGAAGGAAGAACCTCCCCCATTGCTCCTCCGAGGCCTGAGATTTCCCAGCCTCAGCCTCCTTTTGATAACGAGGATGCGGATGTCATTCTGCGATCATCCGATGAGGTCGACTTTCGTGTATTTAAACTCATCCTCTCGCTCTCTTCCTCGTTCTTCAAGGACACGTTCAGCCTCCCTCAGGCGCCTGATTTATCGAAGGGAGCCGATATTCAAGTTGTAGAGATCCTGGAGGACAGCCACGTCTTGGACAAACTCCTCCGCTTTTGCTACCCATGCGAAGATCCCGTGGTGAAAACCCTCGACGAAATACACGCTGTTATCGAGGCGATGATGAAATATGATATGCTCGAGGTTGTAAAACGAGCCAAGCAGGTCCTGCGTTCGTTCGCCAAGTCACATCCCGTTGCAGTCTTCGCCATATCCTGTCGATACGAGTGGGAGGATCTAGCAAGGACCGCAGCCAGAGCAGCGCTGGCTGTGCCCTTGCGGAAATTCGACACAAAGTCGGCAGTGAAGGAACTACTTACTCTCCGCGCCTCTACTTAGGTGAACCTAGATTTGAAATTTTAAAGTCGCGAGCCGGCGCGGAAATGTGGCACGACGGTGTACTGTAGAAATTCCCACTGAATCCAGTTCTCGAACGGCATGGATTTAATTGTAATGCACAAAAGGGTCGGTCGCAATCCCGCTTAAGGAGCCTCGTCAACCAGTGTCGATATCTGATCGAAAGTCAACAGTCGGGCCGTTCGTTAATGCAATGGGTAATTCTCTTGACTGTTTTCTGGCTTGGCCGATTATGGTGCATGCATGCTATTAATCGCAGGATATTCCGACCTAATGAGTATCGCATAACATATGTACCTTGGAAAAAGGGGTTTTCTCGGGGGGAATATTTCTTTGTCTCGAAGGGTTTTGACCGTTTGTGGAAGGATCCACCTGGAGAACATCCGCCGATGGTACCCGCGGCGTTGGGGTGAAAGAACAGACGGCACGAAGATTGAAGCCACTGGCTCGAATACAATTGTCAACCGAAGGCGCGGAAAACTTTCGCTGAAGCGGCGACATCTAATTCTTGCAAGAAGCTATGTCGCCGGGATATAGAAGGTCAAAAGTGTTAACGGAATTGGGTTTCTAAGAGGTTTACGGACACATGGCAAAATGTTCCGGCTGCGGGACAATCGACGGTAACGCTATACATATTTACCGTAGGTAGTCGTATCGAGGCGAGGCTTTTCACGGGCGGGTCGTAGAGTGGCGGGCATCTTGGCGTTCCGCATAAGAATCCGCACAAAATTCAGTAGCTCCACCGACATACCTGTATGGAGTTTTAGGGACTCTTACAATCCAATGATAGCTTTGACCAAGTCCGGCTGCGAGTGAGTGGTAAAAGTCTAGTACTGGGGTCCATTTTGAACAAGTAAAACTCGTATGGGGAAGGAGGAGCTTACAGACAATACCGAAACGCTTGTCCCGGTGTTGTTTGAACCAAGGCAACAGACGTTCATTCATTCCTTTCGTCGATTCGTTCCCCAAAGCTATAATCTAAGGTACGGTTAGCGTCACCATTGGAGGAGGAATGCAAATAGCACGTTTGGGGTAACCGGCACTTCGTCGCCGTTCGCATGAGCGCTTGCAAAAGAAATATAAAGGGCCTCGTCGACACCAGGAGCCGAGGAATGATTCATCGCTTTGGCAAGATGACCCGTGACGGCCTCGAATTTAGACGTGATGTTGGCGTCCGCGCCAGAATTGCGGGGAACCAGAGGCATGAATGTGTCCTGTTGATCACTTGGCACTGGTAGGAATTATAGGATATCGAGTCGGACCTGGATGTACGCAATTCGGTCGGGCTCCTGGTTGTATATCAACTTGATATCCCCGCCATTCGGAGTCCACTGCTCTGCGTCGAGATGGATGCCGAACGGGTTTGAAGGAGACGACAAAAATTGGTAGGTAAATCGTTGGAGCAGGACGAGTTTTCCGCGCGCGGCACCCAGTGTTCCGAGCTAGAATTCGATAAGATAAAATAATTGGGCGCAGGTGCTCCGGTCCATTACCCCACGCGCAGTAGTAAGCCAGAATTTCTTGCCCAGGTCGTTGTTGAGAGTCGCGAATAATATCTCTTCGAATTTCTTGTCATATAATGTCTTCGAGCCCTCTTCCTGATTGATAGACACGAGGATGGCTTCCGAGGGATGGGCGATAAGCCAGTCATAGAGCCCGTAGAGCACATCCTGCAGAGTAGTTGTTGGTCCGAGCATTGCAACTCCTTCACACGCAGAGTCCAATATAATAATCTCGGAGGGCAGGATAACCAGAATTCTTACCGTGATAGAACCCGATTGTGTCGTCACCAGGATTATAACCCAACCTCAGGTCGAAGACGCGTATCCCATCGTTCAACGCTTGCACCAAGGAACGTTCCTGACAGCGAAAGAATACAGCTGATGGGATTCTGGGCATATTTGAGAAGGAGTATCTGAAAATGTGAAAATGCCTACGGTCCAGTGTACTTGATGAGTTCAGTCTGCCTCGCGGCGGAATAATCCCCTCAAATACGCGATTCAGTCGCAATTACGCGAGCAAAATGGGGTCGGGATACATGTTGCAGCATCATGAGTGCCTGGAAGATTCATATCGACCAGTTTCGTGTCGTCGCGGAACCCAGCCATCCAGTCGCTAGTTAACGACGTTGGAGAGCCCTCATTGTCTCGACCTGGATACAGGAAACCTCAGGCCCGTCTTGCACCAAGCGCCAAAGACTCGCGCACCCAAGATAGGCGCAGCCCGCTCCAGAATCTCGGCCAGGGCGCTGTCCGCAAGGTATTGGTGCAACGGCGCCATACGCATGGTATTGTTGGTGGTCCTCAGGCTCCAGGTGGCCCACGTGTGCGCGATCATCAACGTGATCCAGTCGCGTCGTGAACAGAGCCCCAACACAGCACAATACACAGTTTCGGTAGAACGGCATGGAAAAACGGACACAATGACAAAAACCGGTTGACGCCAAGGTTTTTTATTTATATGAGTCGAACATTGGTTTTAATTCTCATCCGTTCCTGCCACCATGTCTCATGCCATACGAAGCATCCTTGTCACCGGAGCCAACCAAGGTGAGTCCCTCCCATCAACTATGCTGGAAGAGACCTGATCTAATATGGTCAGGACTGGGAATGCACACCGTTCGACAACTTGGCGCTACCCCCAATGTCCTGATTTTTATGGGTAGGGAATGAGTCGCTTACACTGAATCACCCTTACAGTAATGTTTGATAGGCTCCCGCAAGTTAGCAGCCGCAGAGGAAGCACGCTCGATATTCGAGTCGGAGATCCACGCCTCCTCCACAGTCGTTCCAGTGCAACTCGACATCACCGACTCGGCGTCCATGAAAAATGCACACTTGTTCATATTCAATCATCTGCAAGGGATTAATCTTACTGGTCTAGACGTTTTGATCAATAAGCACGTATTCACCAATAGTTTTCATACGTGCTCTTCTGACAGGCACCCAGCGCGGGCATTTTCTCATTTTCATTCGAGGAGGTGTACCCAGTTAACGTCTTCGGTACAGCCGCGATAACGGCGGCTATCCGCCCCTTGCTGAACACTAACGGAGCGATCCTCAACATCTCGTCCATTCTTGGGTCCAGCTCGTGGTATAAGCAGCAACCGCCCACGGACACACTCCCGGCGTATGCATCGAGCAAGGCGGCGTTAAATTCTCTAACGATTATGTGGGCACTCGAAGAGGAGAAGAAGGGCTCTGGGATTCGCGTGGTATCTATATGCCCTGGTAAGTCTGTGTCTGTCCGTTCCCCACTCACTCGCTTACCATGACACCCCAGGATACAACGCCACCAATTTGAACAACTACAAGGGAGCAACGGACCCTGCGGACGGGTGCAAGGTGATTGTGCGCGCGGCGTTGGAGAAAGAAGGAAGAACCGGTGTTTATTTCAACAAGGATGGAGATTTAGTGTGGTGATCATGAGGTACTCAAGTTAAGTCGGTAATTGCTATGATAAATTGGAGAACACACCATTCGACGAGATACCTTTGGAATACGATTGCCGTGACATCCAGACACAACGCTGCCAATTGAAGATGAGCAAAAAGGGAATAGTTCCGCGCATCGATTCCTACTGACCGTCCAAGTCCTCAAGAAATTTGCGACAGGCAGCAGCAAATCTTTTCCGACTTTGTTGATACTTCATCTTGTTCGAGGGGATATGCGAAAGAAGAGAATGAAAGTTTGACAGGGTCCGCGGTTACTGATACTTCTGGAGTAACCATATTCTCGAGAGAGGGTGAAGCATCTTCGTTTCCAATGGGCTCCTCCGCGATCCAGCTACCAACATAAAGCCCACAAATGACTCCCTCTGCGGAGAATACTGTCCATCCATCCATCTGGCTACATGAAATTTATAACAGCTCCACGAGGCAGGATACCCGCGCGAGCAGGGGGCCATCTTCGACTTGACAGACTCCTTCTGACCGGTCCAAGGAACCACACACGTCTCTGACGGACGATAGAGGGTGCCAGAGCCTCATATCAGACAACAGCTGTCCATTAGCGCGAAATCGACTGCATCGTCACCCGACTATGGCCCTAAATCTGCGTCCACGAGGTTCATACCCATCCAGCGAGTAGATGGTAGTTTGACGGGATCGTACTCATAGGCTCCGTTTACGAGCTGGAACTACGGGAGGGTGGGTATGGGATTAGTGAAGTAGAGGGAAACGTACCACGTCACAAGGCGAAGTTGCGGAGGCGCACTCTGACATCCCGGTCCAAGTGATAATTTACAAATGCCTCAGCTGAGGGTACTAGCGTCGAGCACTTCGTCCACTCGGCCTTGAATACGGAAGCCAGCGATATGTTCACCAGCCTTGTTGAGTAGATGAATGATACTGCAGGAGGCGGTAGCCAGCGGACGCAGATACTTGTCGAGAAAATATCAATTCAGCGTTTCCTTCGGCATGGGAGATGGAGGGACTCACGCGCTCGTTTCACCCCGGGCCCGTTACGAGCCAGAGCGTTGTTACGTTGCCCACGTACAAGAGCCGCCCGCACTGGATCTCCAGCCTCTCCTCCTCCGGGATCTGAAACGTATGTATCCGTGACGCGCGAGGCGCACGTTATCGCACGCCGTACCGGGCGACGAAGGCGTCAAGCGCAGCAGCAGCTCCTCCTCCCGCTCACTCGCCACCTTATTGAGGTATCCATTCCCCACCGGTACACTCCACGAGGCCCAGGATCGCAAAGAGGATGGTTTAGAAGCAGTTCTTGTGCCAGGTCACCGAGGCGGGCCATCCCGACCACTATGTCACCCAGCTCAGCAAGCTGGCGCACAGTGAGGGTGGATGCTACTGAGGGGAGGAGGCCGGACGTACCCCCACCCCCGCCGTCCGCGGGACCACGAAGTCGAAGCGGCCTCGGAGATGGGCGGCGGATGCGTTACGTTGGTGCACGCGAGCGCCCAGCGGTCGTCTTGGAGTTTTGCGCTGGAGTTTGCGCTGGGGATAAGCGACGGCGGGCGAAGCCGGAGACTTTAGGGAAACAGAGCCCCTCTTTGCCAGGCGATGTTGGTGAACTTGTCCGTGTAGTACTCATTCGGGCCTGTGCATGGAACGGTAAGCATCAGTTGGCTAACCACGAGAACACTCGCTACGTACCGCGACTACTGGATCCACCGACGAGAGGCTCTCCCCACTCTTCGTCACCAGGTCTCGCAGCGTCGCGACTCGTCGATACCCGCCTTGACGTCGCCGTGGTCATCAACGCGCCTCGGTGCACCCCTGTGTCGAGCTTGCGGAAGAACGCCTCCATCTGCTCCTCGATCAGCCCAAGGCCGTCGAGACTCGAACTTCTTGTTGGCCGCATCCACCTTGAGGCGCCTTGAGCATCTCCAACGCGAACCCGATCTTCGACTCGTCTTGTAGTCCCCGAACTTCGACACAGGGTCTCCCGCGAGCGGGCTTTCGTCGATCTTCGAATTGCGCGTCGTGGCTACATGTGAGGCGTGAGTATGGATATCGTCGGCCGTTGATTGAGGGGGAGGAGCTTTCAGTGTACACGTCGCACCTTAGCCGTAGGAAGTGCTATCGACTGGATTAAGCCCGCAAAGCGCTCTGTCAGCGTCGTCCCGTTCTTGGAAATCCCGCACAGACTGGAGCCTGTCGCGACGATATGAGCGGTCGCCAAAACTCAGACGCGACCAACGTACTGGGAAGAGTATAAATCCTGCATTGGGATCTTGACCGCCAGCACCCTCTCGTTGTTCTGTTGGCGGAGCGTTACTACCGATTTGAACGCGATAGCCACCATTGCAGAATGATGAGCGTCCCGTATGCAGTCGACCAAGGAAATGGCAAGCGCCCCCCACGAAAGGATGGGCTTGGGCGAGTGCATCGAGCCCCCGTGGTTCAGCACCGCACACATTTCTGATTCAGATTCGTAACAGAGGAAAGCGCACTCCATGCGCTTTTGAAGGCTGCCGCGTTCGCGGTGCAGAGGCGTCGTTGACCCTGCCAAGCGGGACGCTCAGCTTGTTCTCTGCAGACACATTCAGCTGATCAAGCTCGACAAGGAGCGTCGAAGGGACGCACCGATTTCATGGATTGGGCCCTGCGAGTCGCAGCAGCGTGAAGGCGTCTTTGCCTGTCTCCAGACGTCGAGGTTGGGTTGTCAGATTGACGCGTCCCTTCACAGGGTACTTATCGAGGGCGGCCCTTCTGAAAACGAGTACCGCTTTGTCTCAGGATTTGCCATGGAGTCCCGGGAATTCAGGGGAGACCCTCCGGAACCAGGCTGGAGGAAGGTGCCAAGCAGTGGCTGGTGCAGGGAGAAACACTGAATTTGCTGTTTATGGAGCGTGATGCGTCCTTGAAAACCCCGCTTTTGGACAAATGCGCGTCGCAGAAACCTTCTTATCTGAGGAAATTTCCGCCGGATCCGGCGGATCCGGCGGATCCGGCGGATGGGCCGGACAGCCCTTAAGCAGTACCTCCAGCAACGACTTAAGCACCTGAGCTAGCCCTCTCCTTAAGGTGGCCCCCTCTCTCTCTACTTAAGGCCCTCTCCAATTCCATCCTTAAGGGCAAACATTATACATTCCTTAAGTGGTTGCCTTCGGCCTTCTCCTTAAGTGCAAACCATCTATCATCCCTTAAGCCGCCTCCACTGACGCTCCTCCTTAAGCTCTCTTGTTCCCGGGCTCTTAAGGAACACCATACTTCCCTCCTCCTTAGGTGGCCGCCTTACGAACTATGCAGTTTGTTGTTGTTTGTCCCACACGCCATCTCCCTCCCATCGCCGCTGAAACTCGGGTCCACCGCCCGCGAGTACCACCCCGTCACACCCCCCAGCCGCATCCGCATGCGGACACGCGCGGGTAATGCCTTTGCAGGGGGTAGCCATGGATGGAAGATCGACGCACCGCCAACGACATTCGTATAGACCGTAGACGTGGCTCTCAGCCGTCTCCGCCTCGCCGGCCGCCGCGCCCTCCCCCACTCTCCTAAACACGCTCGTCGTGCTCTTTTCCAACTTCATCGGCGCCGTTGAGGAGCTCGTCAAATGGGCCAGGGAACTGCCATTCCGGTGTGCCGTATTTTTTTGAGGTGCGTTTTGTTCCCTTTTTCGTCAGTTGTTTTCTAACGCGACTAGTAGGGCCTTCGCGCGCTCGGGTGGTCTGCCCCAGCACGTACCTTGGCGCCTCGCCCGCACGCTTCCGTCGCCACCGCGCTGCCACTTTACGGCACACACACATGCCTTCTCGCCTGCCTGGACACCCCTGCCTTCCTGGGCCCGCGAAATCGTGTTTCCTTCCACCGGGACATTCCGAGGGCTCCTTGTCCGTGAACGCTCACTCATTCGCCCCTGGCACGCGGCGTACTGGTTCGTGGTCGCCCTCTGCGGGTGGTGCGTGCGTGTACTAATAAGTACGCGTCCGCAGTCGGGGGTTGGTTCACTGAACGCGCCGCCTCGGTCCCGCGCTCGTCTCGTCCGTGAGCAGCTTTTCTTGACTCGGGATGCTGGCCGCCATTTCCGCGAGATGCGGCGCCGCAGTCCATGCCAGCCCCTCCTCCCTGTTGTTCCGCCTGGTCCGCCGCCACACCTGTCCGCCTTCTACGCAATGATCCCATGCGCCTTCTTGCAAGGGCGATGACATACATTTCCACTGACCCGCCCTCTGCTGCCTCTGCGTCCTGCTGTCGTCTCACAATGGCGCCCATCCCGCTGTTCGCCCCGCCCAGCCCCACTCCTCGGCCCAGCACACACTTGTGTCACGTTAACCGCACGTATGTCGACGCGGGGAGGGCGGTGAGGTTACTCCTGCTGCGTTCACCTGTGACACATCTGCCCCCGATTCCCGGTGACACCGAGTCGAGCTTTGGTGATTGTCTCCGCTGGTGATCCCCTTCCTCTTGCCTCACTTCTCACATGCGCTGCGTCCTGTTCCCGTTCCCGGTTATGTATGTATTTGGATGATAGATGAATATTTTGGCTGACGAATGAGTATGTAAGCGCGTGCGTGCTTAAGGTTCTTGATTGAGACCAGTCTTCCTTAAGGTTAAGGCTGTCAACTGCCCTTCAACTTAAGGATGTGGCTCCTAGAATTGCTTAAGGAGATGGAACACAGTAGACCTTAAGGACCTTGCAGTCCGGACTCCTTAAGGACAAAATAGTACAGGCAGCTTAAGCAGGTTATGTAGTAGGTTCCTTAAGGTACATGCATTGCACAGCACTTAAGCAGGAGGGGAAACAAACTGCTTAAGGAATCAAAAAAATTGGGTGCCCTAATGTCTCTGTAACAAAACTATTGCTACATAGTATGGAAGGGACTTCCAGGAAGGAGTGTGGCCTTTCTTTTCAATTCTGACACTACTAGTACTTGTCCCTTCAAGTTGTGTCACCCCGCAAATCTATTACATGTGTCATGTAGGGCCTTAAGGAACATTCATGCCACTTAAGCCAGATACTGGAAATGTAAATTTAAGCAGTGAAGGCCTTAAGCAATGCGCGACAACGTCTCTTAAGAGATCTGATAATGGGGCCTTAAGGGGTGTCCGGCCCATCCGGCTCATCCGCCGGATCCGGCGGATTATTCCCAGTGCCGGCAACGCTCCCGGGGAGCGCGTCGCCAGTGGAGGCGCATCGGTCGAGCGCTTTTCCCACTAAGCGACGAGAGACTACGGAGTCCAGAAGGGATTCAGACCAGGCCCAGGTGTAAGTTGTGGAAAAGACAAGGTCTCGGGTCTCGCAGAAAGACTCGAGCGCCTCGGCGAACATTTGTGGTTTGAGAAGAACGTGATCGAGTCGTAGTCGTCACAACCGAGTCACAACTCTTATCAGCTTTGCAACCCAGCCGAAACCAAACCAATCGAGAGCCTGAACAACACCGAGCAGCAGGCAGGATGGAATCAGCTTGTTGTATCTACATATGCGCATTATAATTTATAACGAAGTGAATGAGCCAGAGGGCTTCAGATGAGACGTCCGTGCCAGCCTACGGCGAATGCGAATGCGGATGGCGAAAATGTATGGACCTGGACCCAGAGATGCGAGGACAATGTGCAAGTATGTATGTAGTGGAATGGAACGGAAGCAGAACATGAGCATGAGCAGAGTGCGGGTAGGCGTAGCTGAAGGAAGGATTCAGAGTAGCTGTAGAACACGAGATAAATAGGTACGTGCGGGAGAACAGAACATGTAGCAGGGACGGGCTGTGGATGCGTGCGGTGGGAGATATGCGGTCGGTAGGAGAGCTATGCGATGCGATGGGAGGAGCGAGCAATACCGAAGAAGCGGGGGCAGAGGGTGGACGTCTAAGTGGGCAAGCGGGCCAAGAGGGGCGAGTCGGGGGCCCGATGTGTGTTAGACGGACGTGACGTGGATCTGGGCCGCCGCATGTACGTGTCTGTACTGGAGCGTCGTCTCGTGTCGTGTGTCCCGCCCCGACCTTCGAGTCGTGATCACTCGCCCGAGTCCGTGAAGTCCCCTCCCTGCGTCTTCCCAGTTTGTATTCCAGCCCGCCCTTCCCCTGTCCACTCACCCTTCCATCGCCTGCGCACCATTCCCTCCCACCTCCCACTTCACCCCACCTCACAAAGCCGTCCACGGATCCCCCTGCGGGAGCGCACGCGCAGTCGGCGGCGGCGAGCTTGTCTCGCTCCCACCCCTACTTGCGTTCGTGTCCGTGCGAATGGGATGCGTCCGCCAGGCGTCCTGCGCCTCCTGTGATGCGTCGTCCGGGTGCGGAGAATCAGTGTCGGCCTCTACGGGCAGCCCCGCCAGCGCGCCCCGCGGCGGCGTCGGGCGTCCCTCCGCCGTGTCCGCGTCATCGCTGTCGTCATGGTCCGCATCGTCGTCGTCGTCGTTGTGAGCACGCCTCCCGAGCGGCGCGAAGACGAGAGGCTCTTCATCCACGTGTGCGGCTGCGTCTTGCGCGGTTTGTGAAGGTGGTGATGGTGGGTGGGAAGAGGACGACGGGGATGACGAGGTTGATGACACCGGTTGCGGGGACGGGACGCGCGGCGAGCGCACGGGGCTCTTCGTGCCCACCTCCGAGCTCGAGCGCGAGCGCGAGATCCTAGGCTCAGGGCTCCCGCTCGCGCTCGAGATCCTAGGCTCAGGGCTCCCGCTCGCGCTCGACACCGACTCGAGGCTCAAGCTCGACTGCGACCCATGGCCACCCAACCGCGACGCCGACCGCAGCTCCACGTTCTCCCCCTCCACAAGCCTCAACGCGCTCCTCAACGCATTCTTCTCCTCCATCACCTCCCTCAGCTCCTCCCTGGTCTCCCGCGCGCCCCTCACCTCTTCCCTCGCCCGTTTCAGCTCGTCCGCAAGCGGCCGCATCCTCGCGAGCTCTCCCTCCACCTCCGCGCGCCGCTTCCGCTCACTCGCGACCATCCGATTCGCCTCCTCGAACAGCGCCTGGCTCAGCGCCTCGATCTCTCCCTCCAACGCCGCCTTATCCCTCCTGGCTCTCTCCGCCTCCCCCTTAGCCCTCTCAGCCTCGCTCTTCGCGCGCTCCGCCTCCGCCCGCGCCCGCTGCGCCCCCGCCCGCGCAGCCTGTAGCGCCGCGCTCAGCGCCTCCTCCTCCGCGCCCCCCTGCAACGACGGCAGGCTGGGCGACGTCAAATGCGCTTGCGCCTGCTGATGCTGCTGCTGCTGCTGTTGCTGTTGCGTCAACGTCGGCGTCCCCGGCCGCCCGTTGAAGAACGTCTTGAAGAAGCGCGAGTTGCCCGTCCCGTCCGTCGGGGACCCGTTCGCATTCGAGCTCGAGTTCGGATTGGGGCTGCCGTTGCCGCTGCCGCCGCCCACAGGCGCGCTCCCGTCGAGCGACACCGGGTGGTCTCCTGCACCTGCGTCGCCGCTCCCAGACCGCGACGACCCGCTAGCGGTACCGCTCGCGCGGCGCCACCCGACGTCGCGCCCGCCGCCGCCGCCCGACTTAAGCGCCTCCTCGAGCATCTCGTTGTTCGCGATGACGAGCTGGAGATTCGACTTAGCGACGTTGAGCTGCAGCTCGAGCTCCGCCGTGCTCTTGTACGCCTCGCTCAAGAGGGTGCTCTGCGGTTGGCATCATCATTATCAGTATTATTATTGCAGCGAAAAATAGAAAGTACGCACGAGCTCAGTGACGCGGTCGATGACCATATTGAGGGCGGAGCGGAGGTCCTCCTCCTGGCCGTGAGAGCTCACGCGGCGGGCGTCGTGGAGCTCCTGCTCGATGGTGAGGAAGATGGGGTGCGAGGGTGCCTTTTGCTGCGTTGCATTCAGGCTGTCGCTCCGTCGCGGCAGCCCGCTAGAGCCCCCGTTTTTTAGCGAGGAGGGAAAGTGTAGCATTCTACTACTAGAGTAACTGTCGTCCTTGCTGGCGAAGAGTATTCCTAGCTAGAGTCTCGGGAATGAATCGAGGATCGGCCACGGATCGGCGGATGGAGTCGGTGAGATTGCGGTGAGAGTCCGAGATGGTAGTCTAGGGGATGATAAATCGCCTAGATATCGATGGCAATGGACACCTGGCGCGATAGAGGACGCGCACGACGTCGAGGGTCAGACTCAGAGCGCTCAAGGCACGAGTGTCACAATGTGACCCGCCCTGATCTTGTGACATCAGCACTCTCTTAAAATTATGTTTCAGGTATGACTGCGTCTCCTTTTGGAATTCAGCCTGGATGCCTACAGGACCAATGGAACGCCCCTCAAACTGTAACGCAAGCAGTGCCCGACGTTGGTCGTCGCACGTGTCGAAACGGTTTCTAGGCTGTAATGAGGCAGGAATACGTCGGGACTATCCGCTGGTGGGCTATCGGTGTTGTCTCGGACAATGAATAGAAACCATTGAAAGACTTGACAAAGGAGGGAAACCGAGCGTCAAGTCATTCCACAATATTCGTGGATGGCGTGGATGCAATTCTTCTTGAGGATTTACCATCACCGCCAAAACACTCCCACCCAAATCGTTCGACTGTCTTAGACTTCTCTGCTTGTTCACACTGGTATTAATTTTCATTCCCGGGGATCGCGACACTGGGTATTATAAAAACATGACACCAGCAATCTTACCTCGTCCAACGCATTATGTTCACACATCCGGCGCACTAAACCTTGAAGATATACCTGAAGAACTTCAACTCAAACCCAAGCTGGTGCCGTTTTCTACGCTATAATAGTCACTCCCTGGAACAAATTAACCTTTCCAACGTACCATGCATGCATTTCTGGAATCTTTGCTACTTTCTTGCGAGCACTAAGCACAAGTCATTCATTCAACCTGATGCTAGTCCCGTCCGTCGGGAACCCGTTTGGATTCAAGTTGGAGTTCGTGAGATTGCGGTGAGAGTCTGGAGAGTCTTCGAGATGGCAACCCAGGCGATGAGGACCGCCTAGATATCGATGGACAGAGACTCAGAGCGGAGCCGCTGCTTTTCCGAGGATGGTGTGGTCAATATGGATGCGTATTGAGGTCCGCAAATCGATCTCGCAAAAACTGCCCATTCACGATGTAACTCCTTTGAATGTCCCGTCGATTATGCTGCATATCGTTTCAGGATAAGTCTTACGTTGGGATTCAGTAACTGATGCCACCCCTTGTCCATTTCTGCGGACTAGGTTGAATTCACTCAGCATGAAAAGTACCAGTGAAAACCAGCTCGACGGGTTTTAAACACGATCACGTGGTGGCAGGCGCAAGACGTGTTCCAGCGCATAAACAATAGAACAGAAGGGACCCGGGCGGATACCTTACAGCTGGATAGAATCATTCTCTAATCCCCGCCATTTCGCTGCCTAATATAACGGGCAGCATCACTGGAGTCCCAGGTTCCCTGCCTCGCCACAATTTCCGCAAAATACGTCGCATTGACGGCACTCGTTTATTTGGGTGTACGAGGGGCGTTCTATGGACAAACTCAAACTCAAAGTATCGCAATGATCTGAATTGTGGACCAGGCTATTGGCAGAAACGTGCGCGTCGTCCGTATGTGGGTGTATTGGCCGTCCTGTGCATCAGATCATTGGCATAGTTCGTTTTGAGTCGCATATCTAGGCATCTAAATGGTACTGTCAGATACTTCTGCGCCTCGTTGAGAAGACCGTCGAATTTTGTATGGACTTGGCGATCTTCCTGAGCGAGTTTGGTCAAGCGCAGGGAGTAGTCAAACTTGTTGTTCAGAGGTATCGGACTACCATTGCATATTCCGTTGAATAACATTACATAGTTGAAGGAATCCATCATGCAAGATTCATTCACTCGCTTGACTCGCCGCCCCGCCAGTGCATCCCGGTCCCGTCCAACAATGTGATCCCATGCTCCAGAAACTTCTCCGCCGCCTTCACCCACATGTTCTCCGATGTATAGCACCTAAGGAAATCACAATTAGAAACGAGAGAGGAGATGATCGATAGACACACTCTGGAGAAGGCCACTCGCACTGCGCAACCTGTAGCTCGCGCAGAGCAGGAAAATGGCCGGGCCGTATCGAAAAGAATACGAGATCCCACTCTGCTTCTTCTTGGGTCTTGCGGCGCCTGGATGGATACATATGTCGTCAGGAATGCCTGCAGGTTAGGGGCGGAGGGCGGATACGAACGCGTATAACTTGTTAATAGTGATTTTTGCAAGAGCGTAGTGTTGCGGCGGATAGCTCCATGTGAGTAGCTGGATAGCGGAAAAGAGTCCGCGTCAAAAAGGATAAAATAATCGAAGTGTGCAACAAACCTCGGTGGGATCCAAAATCCCCAGATCAATGTCGATGATGCAAAGGTTCGGACACAGTGCCATCAGATCGTCGAGGGCGGGCCTAGCCACTTCGAGGGTACGGACCTTGCTGCCGTGCTTTCCGAGGAACGAGTGAGCATCGGTGCCGACCATCTTGCGAAGTTCACGCAGCCGAGGTAAACTATCATGCATAAGAATGGGAAGCGGGGGCCAGAAAAATGACGCACTTCATCCGCCTCAACAGCGGGTACGCTGTCCTCTCCGCCTGCAGGACCTCCAATGCAGGGAGTGCAGCATCTAGATTCTGGGACATTTCAGTGGACGGGATATCGAACGTATCGCCGTGCCAGCGTAGGCTGTGCAGTGCCACAAAGTGGTGGAACACGTCGGGGTCAGGGGTGTCGCCTTCCTGTAGAACGAGCGACAAGGCGAGCTCCACGAGCGTTGGCCCAGCGACTTCAGCCAGGGTACGGAACGTGTCCCAGTCCATGGCAACACCGTTTTCACCGACCAAGTGCGTCAGGTAAGGTGTGTGCGAGAAAATGGGTGTTTGCAGCACGTGCGGAGGATTAATGTGGCTTTGTCCCCCGGGCCTGTATGTAGTCAATTCGCGCAGATGGACTCCGAGAGCCGGAGCCGCAACGATTCGTTGCGTAAATTTTTGTAGCGGGCCGTTGGTTGATAGTACCGGGGATCGGTATAGATACGGGAGGCCTAGGTTCTGGACCGTCTCTCAGATCCCGCAGAAAGAACAACTGTAGTAAGATGACGTACGTAGAACTGTTTGGAGACCAACAGGTATTGCAGCTGTGCATTCAATGTTTGCTGTGTCTCGTCTACCGAAAACGCGGTGGTGTTCATGGCGAAGAAGAGGATACGCTTCCACACCAGATCTACCGTCGTTTGTGGTGCGGAGGCCATTGGGGAGAATGAGGGGACAGGATGCGGATTGGGAGTGCTGGGAATGTTGTCATCCGAGCTGCTGCTCGCCGACAACTGCAAGAAGGGGGTAACTGGCCTTGGGACGAGTCAGCGTGACCACAGATTCGACGCTAATAAACTCACCTCCGAGGAACATAAGGTGGGGGTTTATTCGCACTTCGCACTATAGACTTCAACCGGGAGGCACCCGGAATGTTTGGCATAAAGATTTCTTCAACTCTCCCTCGAATTTCTATCAGGCGGATAGATGGGTCCTTCGCTATCTCGAGGATGTGCCGAGGGAAAGAAAGTCTTGGCGGAACGGGAAATGACAGAGTCGTGACGCTGGAGGCCCGAGCCATTGATGTTATGAAAGAGGCGCGGTGGTCCCAGTACGGAAAAATGATAGTAGTCTGGAAATGGCCGGTTGAGGTCAGTAAGTAGTAAGTCGAAGGGAAACACACACCAAAGTGCTCCATTCTTGTGCGCAGGTCTTTAGGATCTTCACCAAACCACTGACTTGTTTATTCACGAGTAAATTCTTGCGGCCGTTGCTGCGATAGGCGCAAAGGATATCAGTGACGCGGGTCGGGTGGATTAGTGGAAGGCCCTTGACCAGCCCCGTGGAACGGTCGCCTGCGTGCAGGTGCAACGATAGGCATATGTCGGTAACGTTGGGCGTGTTTCTCAGGATACCGTGCATGGAAGCTCCGAATCCGCCCTCGACCCGAATCTTTCTGATGAAGCGGCCAAGGCCGGGATTCTTCTTCAACGTTGTGTCGAGGGCCCGAGCCTGGGCCTTGGAGAAAATGACAACATTATACAAGAGATGGGTGGCAACGCGTAGCCAAGCCTTGCATACAAGGAGAGCTTCGGAAGGCCGAGTCGCGTAGGCCCAGGGCTGGAGCGCACAATGAGGATGAGGCCAAACAGTGGGTTTGTATTCGGTTTTGGGGAACGTGTCGCTGAAAAGATCGTCCGGGAAGTGGAATACCGGTTTCAGGATCTCTGAAATAATCTCGTCCGGAAGGTGCATACTGCCCTTGAGGATGGTGTGGAGGATTGGTGGATGCCACCCACTGAAGGGAGAGGGGAAAAAAAATTACGTGTTGATCGGATCAACTCCTGATCGCTCTGATCAACCGAGGCTCGCGCCGCACGCACGCTTGAATCGACGCCGTCCGATGCTGTCTGTACCCAGTCAAGTTGTATCGAGTCGTGCCGCGTCGCATCAATATGCGCGTTGCAGCGTGTCAAGTTGGCGCCGTCCGAGCTGATTGAATCCGTCTCAGTTCTGTAGACCCCAAGTAGACCCGCGTAGATCGCTGGCTCAACCTCTATCCACAGCGAGTAGTTAGTCGTACTCGTAACCGTACGTTGTACTGCTCACCGCATACTTGACCTGAACCTCGAACGCAGTACTAGGAAATTACTAGTACCAAATTGATCCCCCAGAAAGGTATATGCAGGTTGGGATACTTGATCTTGAACTCGAAGCCGAGTCCTGCGGAGGATTTCGGTGTTAGTAAGTAAAGATAGATGCCGGACGCGCCATTTACTCTAACTTAAGTATGGCGGACCGATAGGGTCAGTCGCCTGTTTACTCTATATGGCGGACAGAGGAAGGGCCGTTTTCGCCGTTGCTTAACTCTATCGCGAAAAGCCTTTCGTAGTAGTGTCTGGGTTCTGGCGGGCATACGAGTAGTTTTACTATATTGGAGTTCCGTGAGCCTCATGGTGCTCGGGCTAGCCCCCTCAGCGCAACCAATTCCAACAGTCAAATTTCGGTCTGGCGGAGAATGGCGGAATTCCGTAATCGAGGGGGAGAAGAGAGTGGTCCGACCGAGTCACAACTGCCGGGCAACAACATCTCAGGCTCAAACAAAGCCCTAGGTCTTAAGGGTGAACACCCAACAACAGTGCTTGCAAATAAAAAACATACTGATCAGAGGAAAGCGAGAGCAATAGTATTTAAAGTCATATAAAGGCCCATATCGAAACGGGAAAGAGTTGAAGTAGAGTAGGTTATAAGTTGAGAAAAAAACTGGGCCATCCACAGGCGCTGAGTCCGCAGATTCAAGATCTGCGGACGGCCACGGAATTACGACCCCTGTCGTACATAAACAGATGGTTTTGAAATCAGACAATTGACGCGATAGATATTGATTCTGATATTTATCAGGTTGGAAACGCAGCAATGAACTTGGATCTCTCGAATAATCTTGCGCAGGCATTGTAACGAAGCTCCACGTGACCGCGCTCAAGCCGCAATCAGCGAACTCCCACGGTTCAAACACGTTAAATTTTCAAATTTCGCTCCAAGATGGTTCAAATAGCTAGAAAAAATTGAGTTTCACACTATCTTCTGAATCACATGAGTCACGCTTGAAGCATGATGTGCACAGAAACTGTCCTCTTTCTTTTCCGATTACAGCCTTCTCGCTCAACTAGATTGCTGAGCTGTCAGTGGTAGAGCCTTTGAATGAACATGCTGTGTCCTGAAAAGGCGGAATGCTGATTCTTGCCTTTGATATCTCTGGGAGGCCCGGCACTTGAGCTTTTGTCTTCCCCTGTCAAGCGTGCCGCTGCAGCCGGAGGAATTGGACCCACAGAGACGGAATTACCTTATGCGGGACAAGCAACAAAAGTCGATTCCGAAACTCTCTCACATCTCTGTCCTTGTTCCGTTGTGCGCCCTGATAAGGACAATGAAAGACGCTCAACGGATCAAATTCTTTTTGTCTTGGAGACGTCAAATCCGGGGCACGTCTTGCTCTAAAGCATTGCCTCGCCCAGTATATTCCCAATTCTCTGGAGTGATGCTATAGCAACTTACAAAGTAACAATGCAGTCCGTTGCTGAATATCACCTTCTGTTCGGGGTATCGAAACAACAAGGTATCTTTACCAGTGACTCCTTCTTTGTAGGCCTTTGATCCAGGCTAGGGATTTATTGTCCTTGAGAAGCACTCCCATCGCGCGCATCGTAACGGCTGACCGTATAAAAGGTACGAGTCTTGTACCAATGGATACACATTCAACTTGAACATCTACTTTTCAAAGACAGAGCCTGCCCCCCACCCTCCCCCACAAGCAACGTCAACATGGCCGATATGATAGCTATAGGTTCTCTGGCAATGACTTTGTCTTCCACCCCATTCAGGGCTCCCTCGTTCTTGAATTATCTCCGTCGTGACAAGGCCCTTGCTGAAGTCAGGAATATCCTCAAAGATACCAAGAGATTGTGTAACGAAGCTAATTGTCGTGCTGTTGCGGCGGGTAATGCACCGCTGCGGGAAGACTTGTTCAAGTGAGTCACATTACCAGAATTACAGGATCACAAAACTTAAAACGCGCATAGGTGGATCGATTTCTTCCAACGACTTGAAAATTTTATGTTGCATGCGGAAAGCATTGACATTCCTCAGCGTCGTGAGATTCTCTCCCTCGCTGTCCGTATGAGGAATGCGTACACGGCAATACATCACGATGATCTCAGGGATCTTATTAATCCAGTGTGTTGAATCAACCACGAAACATTACACTCTTGTTGACGAAAGCCCGACACAGACACCGCACAACCAGCACCGAGCGGAAGAACAACTTGCCGCCAGCGCTACTCCGGAAGCCGCTCTTTTCTCCAGCGCGGCTCCGGTCCAGGATCCTCGATCGGAGGTACAACGCCCCACCGCCGTGCCGGAGACCGTTCTTCCCCTCAGCAAGGAGCCAGGCGAGCCTCATCAGTCAGAGAGTAGCATAGCTGACGCCCGTCAGCGACTTGCTGCCACTGTCGCCGCTTTCGAGTCCCTGGCGCAAGCATCCACTGCCAGGGATTCCACCCGTTCGGAACTTGCCTCGAACAGCGCTCTTCCTTCATACGAGCATCTCGCGACCGCGACTACCGTGCCCCGTCCTCGCGCCCCAGTTCCAGCCCCTCCAATCTATTCCGAATTCGCTGTCATCGACGTGGAAGTCGGGCCCATGGAGTGGGACTCCGACACCGCGGGCCAGATGCGAGCGCTCTTCGATCTGATGCCCGTCCCATACACGGGCAACCGGCACATCACCGCAGGTGCCAGTGACGCGCGCGGGTACGTGCTGGTGCAGTTCCCCAGCGCGAATGACGCGCTTGAATTTCAAAACAATTGGAACAGGCAGCCTGCTGAGGGTTATGAGTCTGTGATGTTAAAGCTGGCGGTCCCGGCAGTTACTGACATTACCGAAGTCTGAAGAGTATTCGTTTTTCTCGAACCGGTGATTTATGTATTTATATGTCGATGTCCTAATTATACGCTGTTTGTGATGATATTCTCGCTACGCAGATTGACATATCGGAGGAATTCAGCGTTGGCGGGTATTGATGATTCTCCCTGCGATTCCACTGCAACTAATATCCTCAATATTTAATACCTGACAGGTGGGAGGGGATAAAATACAGATTCACCACACGGAGGGAACTGGGTTGGCGTAGCCGCAAGATTTCATCCCTCCGGGAGAGCAGCAGACTTTGACCTCGAAGGGCAGTTTCAAAAAGTTCCACCAAATTGGAGTGTAGATTATACACGCACCTTGTAGCGGTCTCCGGAGGAACCCGAAGGCGGCTCTCCCTCGACTTGGCGACCTAACGGCAAGCAATATTTCGCGCAGGAATGCACGTGCTCGTGATCAAGCCGACATCAGCCGAATTCCCACGGTTCAAAGCACATCCAATGTTCAACTTTCTTTTTCAACTCAGCGCATCCAATCGATTCAACGAGTTTCGCACCGTGTGCTCTATGTGAATCTCACTCACTGGAATGCTGCTTGTTTCATCTCGCTTCTTACCGCCTACCGCCTCACGTAGCTCACCTACGAGGCAAACATTCCTGAATAGAGGTTGAGGGCGAACAAAGGAGGGCGAAGGTATATGCATGCCCGAGACTAACACATGAATTCCAATTCCCGACAATCTCCGCACTCTACACTGATCTTCTCCCGCGTTCGCGATGACTATCACTGTCACCAAGGTCCCTTCATCCGTGAGCGTATGTGCTAATAGCTACACGCACACTCGCACACTCCTTTTCCAAGGAGATGCGCTGCTGATTAAGTACTTGTCTTGTCCATACTCCATATCCCAATTCTTGTGCCCCGTTCGGATAGATAACCCCATCCCCATTGGCGGGAATATACTATAATAGGCACGGATTTGCGTTCCCGGACCCGGGTTGACGTTTGACGTTGGGCACCACGCGAACAGGGTCGTATTGGTATGCGTCGGCATGATTCTGTACGGAGATTCGGGCGGTGTCCTGCGGGATTACATAGACACGGGGACTGCCGCGTTCGGTGTACAACCTTACTCGGATGGGATTGACATATAGGGTCGTCTGCGGTAGGGCCGAGAATGGGACGGAAGGGTATCCGCCATGCGGGTGTGATGGGTATCAGCACCTGTTGCAGTAATAAGGAACTTGGAGTGCGTATGATACTCGGTGGCCAGTCGACCTTCAGCGGGCACCAGCATGTTTTCCGCTGGTCTTCCATCACAACGTACGCGCTATACTATATATCGTAACAGGTTTACGGCGCTGCAGATCCCCCATACCGTATCTAGCCGTGCTGTAACATAAAACACAGAAGAATAACATAATAAAACAAACATACGCGGAACAGAGGTGACGGTATCGTTGTGTGAGTGTGGCGTTTGCGACACATGTACATACCCTTACATACCCGGATTCGGGGTGGTACGCATCGCATCGCGCACGTAGGAGGGATCAGATCGGATTTGATTTGATTTTGAATCGAATGTGGGGACGGGTGGCTCGGCGCGGGGGCTAGCGGAGAACGGAGTCCGGGATGATTGTTTTTGGGGACACTTCGCGGGTGTCCGAGTCGGAAGTCGAATTCAGGAATGCCGACGCCGGAGGTGCCCGAGGGTGCTGGACTCGAGTTGATTTCGCACATGTGCGACTTGGTGAACCGGGCCCAGAATTGACGAACTGACGATTCAACGGGTAGCAGGGGGCCATCCCCGCAGTGTACTTGGTACCCCAAGCGGTTGCTTCCTTCTTCCTTCAGTCCAAGTACGAGCCTGACTCCGAGTGGCTGAATACGAAAGTTGATTGAACAGGACTCCTCGGGGAGATGAGTTCCTGTCTCTGACATGGCCTGCCAAGAAATGGCCTTTCATCCCCGGCCCGCTCGCATCTTGATTGTGATTGGCCAGGGCACCTGGATAAGCACGGTACGGACTATGATAGGTTACATCCGCGCCACCGCCACCGCCACACCTCCGCTTGAATAAATACTGTACGATTTTGATCTCCGCGACGGTGAGCGATTGATGATGTCCGAGGAGCCTAGGGGTGATAGCGATATTTTCTGTCCGAGTCCGCCACCGCCAGTTGACGGAAAGGGCTAGGAATGGGTTGAAGAAGGTGTACGTGTGTGTGTGTGTGGAGGAGATAGCGAGGATTTTCTGTCCGAGTCCACCTATCCGAGACTCTAGTCCGTCCCGAGTCCCGATGACATGGAGCTGACGGTGCCGGTGCTGTACAGGGCTAGGAATTGAGGAAGGTTTGCGTGTGGATGGTATTATTTCAACAACAAAATTAAATTGTGTCATGATGTAATGAGGGGAGGACGGGTGTTCTTCTCTTTCTTTCTTTCTTTCTTTCTTTGAAGCTTAGATTATTGACATTTACTACTTTGACAACAGACCAGACGTCGGTGGCGGGCTGGTTCCATCCGTTTTGAAAAAATCTCGATTGTTGACCGACTTGTCGATAGTCCTTATATTGGGATGTTGAGGAAGGCCTGGAGTGCTAATGTGCAGTGTATCTACATCTTCCAAAAAAAATACTCCCCAATTATGATTCAACCACCCTCGACGAGCATCTCGGGGCCGGGGTCGATGTACCGTTGTCGAAATGGACGGGCCGACCGTCAGGGATTTTAGTTTTGCGCCCATGTCTATGTCCACTTACACTATAGGTGACCTCTAACTACACGACTCGAGGACCGAACAGATCTCAAGGAATACACATTGACACCCTCTTGAGGACGAACTTGCAGTATCATGATCGCGACGGCGAGGATGCGGATGAAGTGATATAGCGACGGCCAAGCCCAAAAAAAGAAAGAAACGCACGAATATAAATAAATAAATGTAAGAGAAGCGGAAGTTAAATTGCGAGTCGGAACGAGGAAGTTTAAACATATGTGACGCGTTCGCCGCGCCAGTGTATGCGTACGCCGGTTCGTGGCTTCCGAGTGTATTTTCTCCGGGTCGAGGGCGTTGGAGTTCATTTCTATTTCTGTAATGCCACTCTGGGCTGGGTGGGTGGGGGATGGTGTTAGTAGGTAGGTAGGTAGGTATGCAAGTCTGAGGCATAGGCGGACATGCGAGTGGAATAATCGTACCCGTGGGGGCTCGATTGGAGGTTCATTAAAGATTCAGACTCTCGGTCTCGGTCACGGAAGAAAGACGACGACTTCGATTCCATTCGATTTGGTTCGATTAAATGAGGGTGACAGCTGAGAGCCGGGTGCCGAATTTTGAGTGCTGAGAGCCAGAGCTGAGTGCTGCATACCCAGTGCGGAGGGAACGCGGAAATGGAGGCACGCGTTAATTCGGAATCAGATGCAGGGACGCGTTGGGTTAATTGGACCTACGCTGAAGACGTGTTTGATTTACGTTTATATCATGTCGGCGCCGTATTTTTCTTGACACGGCGATGGAGGGTCTTTAGTAGTAGTAGTAGTAGTAGTAGTAGTAGTGGGACACGCGAATGAAATAAGCGAATACATGTACAGTATACTATACTAACAGTATACCGACGGCCAGTCGCCGCTGGCAGTAGGAATTAATTAAAGACGCTCGGTCCCGGAAGACGACTTCGAATCGATTAGATGAGGGTGAGAGCTGAGTCCCGAGTGCTGAAAATACTCCACTGTCCAGGACCGAGGTCGTATTGATGGTGGATATTGAAATCAACACTGGCAGGCAGTTCCGATTTTAAGATATGAAGCGACGCCGGGGACGGGGTACAGGACTGTAAACATGTAGGACCTGGACGTGGGAGGAGGAAGAATTAATCGGAGTACTGTTGATCCCCGCGCCATATGCAAAATAGCTACAGGACCGAGCGGAATTTATGGAATGCATACATAAGACCGTCTTAAGATGAGCTCAGCACCATGAGCGCACGGCCGAACTTTCAGATTTGAGGTAGCCAAGCCAGAAACGCAACGCACGAAAGATATAAATATACATGTAACTGTAGGCGTTGAATTTCGAGTCGACGTCGGACAGGTCGGAGCGAGAAAGGTTTGAACACATGGGCTCGCAGATGCCTGTGTGTTAAAACTCTCGATTTATTTATATCGGTCCTGGGTTCGGACTACTACTACAGCTACTTCGATTCGATTCGATTAAATAAGTGTGGAGAGCTGAGAGCTGCGCGCGGAAGTAATGCGGAAATCGAGGCACGGTTCGGAATCAGATGCATACAGTATGCAGGGACGCGCTGCGTCGCCGTCGGTTGGTTATTTAGGAGATTAACTACATATGTAGCGTAGCGTGGGTTTCCGGTTATTAAGATACAGTGTTGTGTTGTGTTACTCATTCCGCGTGGAGAACTTGTTCCGTTAGAGACAAGTTGTATATGTGGATGAGAAGTGATTTGTATGAGAACTTGGAAGTGATTGGATTCAGAGTTTGACCGAAGATCGGGGGAGTGCTCGAATCGAATTCTGTGGGCGTCAAGGCTAATAAGTAGACAGATAGGAAGAAGTGATTGGATTCAGAGTTTGAATCGGATCGGGGGAGCGTTCGGATAGAATTCTGTGGGCGCCAAGCTTAAGGCTAATAGACAGACAGACAGACAGAGTCCGGGCCGCGCTATAGTTAGTATGCACTAAGTGCAATTTAGTGCGCGTTTTTGAAATAAATGCATGTAGGCGCAGCCGCAGGGTCGAATTCGCGAAATGAATTCGTGAAATGAGAGTGAGAGTGAGAGTGAGGGACGCAGCTGGGGTTTGGCGCCGCCGTGATTCAATTCGCAGTGTGCATGCGCATATGACCGACGGAGGCTGTCAGTGATCATATGAGGTATCATACTTGAGTTTGATACACGCGCGAGCAACGAGGCGCAAACTCTAAGGTTTAGGCCTACGCAACGCGCAAGGCAACGCAGGGAAGCTTTAGGCTAATTTGGGTTGGGGTGATTTAGGATTTAGGGAATGAGGGGAGGGGATGTGGGGATGGGGGTATGTGGAATAGGGATGAGGAAGGGGGAAAGGATGTTACGGGAACGCAGCGGTGCAGGGATTGGGAGCGTAGGACGATCTGAGTTCTACAGCAGTATTCTGCTTAACTTGGATATGCGGCGCACGCAATAGCTTGTGGGTGGGTGGCGGAGGTACAGCCCTAGCGCGCGCTTGGACAGGGGTGTGGCGCGTTCGATCAGGGCTGTACGCCGCGGGCGCGGCAAGTGCTGTTAGATGAGATGTTGGGGGCCCGCGTATGCTAGCGGCGCTTAGCTCTGGTTGTTCGGGGATGCTGGGAACGAGAAAGCCAAGTGGCGGCGTTTATGTCCGGGAGAATGGACTCCCGGGCGTAGTACACGTTCTTCGAAGCAGAGTCTCTGTGACTCGTCGGATTTGGACTCGGATCGCGGGGGTTGTAGGGTGTGGGAGTCACGCACGGTGCTGCCGGCGCGGTGCCATTGCTAATGCATGCGATTAATGAACGAGGGAATGAATATTAATGGGCTTTTCAGGGTGGGGAGTGTTGGATAACCCCTTGCAGGCTGCGAGCCGCGCGGCGGGCGGTTGGCTCGCGTATCGCGTACGGCATGCGCCTTCTATCATAATCACGAAATGAGAGAGCCCCATGGAGGGCGGGCCGGGGGCCCGCGGTTGCCCGAAATGGAAGGAGCGTATCCGCGTTTGGAGTGTCGGGCCCGGGCGTGCGGGGTGACGCATACGCATTCAAGACTCATTTCCAAGCGCGTGTAGCTTGCTTTCTGCGCTTTCATTCTGCAAGAGAAACTGAACCCGGGAACTGGGAAGACGGAGAAGGAGAAGAGAAGACTAGACTGGCTCCGTATCCATTCGACCACTTGGACCCACTCTGACTTGACTACTTGCTCGAATAACCAACGATGGACGCGCTCCGCTCGCTCGTCTCTCCGCTCGTCAACGGCTCTTCCGTCGTCGACGGCATGAAGCTCGTCGTCCTCGGCGGCACCGTCGAGACCGCCCGCCGCGTCAGCAGCTCCGCTTGGAGTCACTTTGTCAACTGTGCGTCTCCTCTTTCTCTTCTACTGAATGGAAGGAAGGCTAACGAGAGGCAGCTTTCTTCCTGACGGCCCACTTTTCCGAGGAGGACCACCCGTACGACTGGCTCATGTTGTGGCTCTCGCGGCGGTGCGTGCCTGCGCTCTCTCTTCCTTCCTCGTATACCCATATCCTCGTATCCTCGCATCCCCATCCTTGCGCTCCTGCTCCCGCTCTCCGCCGACGCCACATATTAATGCAATACAAATCGACTACGCGCCACACAACGCAGCCCCGAATGGCAGCGCTCCCGCGAATTCGAGACGACCACGCGCGCAGCGCACGCCGCGCAGGCGCAGGGCTGGGAGGACGACCCCGCGCTCGGCGTAGAGGGCGAGGAGGTCGACGGCGGTGAGTCCTGTTTATTCGCATTCCGTCTTTCCGTTTCGTTACTTCGTTTGCCACGCCCGATTTCGGTTCCTGTCCCGTTCCCGCCTCTCCCCGTTCTATCAACATCTACGTCTCGTCCCCGTTCCTTCCTTCTGTTCGCCACTCACTCACTCCCGATTCCCATCCATCCACTCGTACCCTCCTCATCCATTCCATTCACGCCTTTCGCCCTCTTCTCGTTCTTGTGTATCCCCCTCCCGCTCTCGCCCCCGCCCCCGTGCCCCTTTCCCTTTCGCCACATTTCCATTTCCATTCCCTTCCTTCCTTCCTTCATTCGCGTTCACATCCCCCTCCTTGCGTCCCTTCCCTTCCCCCTCCCATCCCGGTCCCCCGGCCTTCCATCCACCCCCAGCCACCCATCCATCCGTTCATCCATGCGCGCACTTTGCGTTTGGCGCTTTTCCTTCCCTCCATCCTACATGCCTCCCTCCTTGACTCATCCACGATTCGTCCATTCATTCGTGCATGTTTTACTCGTACTCGTCTACACCCACTTCCCCATCCCTGCTCCGTCCCGTCTCCATCCCCCTCCCCGTCCCTTCCCTTTTTCCTCCCTGCCCTCCCGCTCTTCTTTTCCTTCGTCTTCGCCTCCGCCCCGGCTTCCATTCCATTCCATCCCATTCCACTTGACTCGATCCGAGCCATCCCGTCCCCGCCGGGTCCCCCATCCATTCACTCAATCCATCATGCATGCTTCGTACTTCATCCCATCCCATCCCACGGAGCGGGAGCGGGATCCCGAGCCCGCTCCCGAGCCCTCCCTCTTCTCTCTGCGTCTGCGTCTGCGTCTGCGTCTGCGTCTTCCCTCCCTCTCCCTCCCCCTCCCTCCCTTTTCCCCTTCCGTCCCTCCCCCTCCCTCCCTTTTCCCCTTCCGTCCCTCCCTTTCCCACAAAACCCTTTCCCTCTTCCCCCTCTTACTCTTACTCAAAAAAACCCCCAAAAACAGCCCAATCCCCAACCCTCTCCAAAACGCGCGTCATCTTCCAGCCCACGTTCGACACCACGCACACGATCTACTGGCGGCAGCACTGGCTCCGGGTTAAAAGAGGAAGGGGGCAGGACGGGGGGGAGGTGTTGAGTGTTAGGTGAGCAAAAATTGGGTTATAAGGAAGATTGGGTGATAAGAGGGGAGGGGGGGGAGGGAGGGCGATTTGCGCTCGCTTCGCCTAGACGGGCGGGTGCGGGGGAATGTGGATGTATGCGGCGCTTTTGCGCTGCACTCGCTTTTTGGTTTTGCACGCCCACTCGAGCGGGGGCGGGGGCAGATGGGGATGGGGATGTGATGCAGAAGGGAGGAGGGCGGAGGCACGCGCGGGGGTGCGGGTCGCGGCGGGGCGGGCGGAACGTGGGGCTACTCGCTTGCTTGCTGGTGCGGTGCGGGGGGCGGTGTCGGCGACGGCGCCACACTGCGGTCTTTCCTCCCCATCCCTCTTTCCCTCCTCTCTCTTCGCTCGTTTTTCCACTCCCTTCTTCTCTTTTCTCGCTCCCTCTCATTCTTCCGTCTCCCCGCGCACCGCTCGCTAACGCCCGCCCACAGCGTCGTCGCGCGCTCGAACACGATCCTCAAGGCGCTCGTGCTGCAGGCGAAGCGCGAGTACGAGGCCGAGGCGGTGCATCGGATACAGGTGCGTTTTCCCGACTGAGCCACTCTGTTACGTCTTGCGTCTACTACATACATCCCCACGTCCGGCACGCTGGGCGATTCATTCGCCCTCCCGTACACTCGATCCGTACACTCTCGGTCCACACGATCGATACATCCCGTTCATATTCATCCCTCTTCCGTCTTCTTCCGTCTTCTTCCGTCCCACCCGCCCCCGCCCCGCCCCCTCCTCTATCCGCCCGCATACTACCCTTCCCTTCCGTTCCCTTGCTTCCCTTCGTCCTCCTTCCTTCACTTCTACTCTACTCTCGACGCCATGTCTTGCTCCTCTTTCCTCTCCCGCCCCGTCCCTCTTCCCTTCCCTTCCCTCGTTCCCCCCTCTTTCCCTATACCCCCCTCTTCCCCACACTAACCCCCTCCCCCCCTAGATCTTCTTCGCAGACCCGCACGGCGCCTGGCGCTGGGCGGACGCGCGGCACAAGCGTCCCATGGGGAGCATCGTGCTCGACCCCGGCGTGAAGGAGATGCTGCTCGGGGATGCGAGGGATTTTTTGGCAAGTGAGAAGGTGTGTGTTTTTGAGGATTTTTGGAGGGCTTTGGGGTTCTTGGGGGTTTGGGGAGGGGTTGTGGGGGGCAGAGAGGAGAGAGGAAGGGAGGAAAGAGGGAGTGGGAGGAGAGCAGGAGGGAGGGGAGCGAGGGGGAAGGAAGGGCTGAAGTCGGTGGCGCCAGGCGAAGAAGGCGGGGTGGCCGTGCGGCTCTCGCTGCTGTGTCGGCGCAACTATGTGGCAGCGGCACCGGCGCGGGTGCGGGTCTGGGATGAGATGAGATGATTAGGGCGGCGGACGTGCATGATCGTCTCCCCTCCTCGTTGTCCAATGGGGCGGCGGCCGCGAATGGGTGGAACGAAGCGTGGGGCGCGTGCGAGTGGGCGGGTGTTGTTGCTGGTGATGTAGGCGCGCCGCATCGCGCTGGTGGGAACATGCGAGTCGGCGTGTGTGGAGTCAGAGGCAGACGGCTCGAGTCCACTCGTCTTCGTATTGGGATACACGGCACGGCTCCACCTTTTCCGTCCCTTTCCGTCCCTCCCTCTCCTCTCTTTTCTCTTCCCTAATCTCCCCCTCTTCTGAAAGCCCGCTGACACCCACCCCTCCACAGTGGTACGCAGACCGCGGGATTCCCTTCCGGCGCGGGTACCTCCTACACGGCGTGCCTGGCTCCGGGAAGAGCTCGCTCATACACGCGATTGCGGGCGAGGTGAGTTTTTTTATGTTTTTCTTGTGCTACGTACAGTCAGCCCTCTCATTTCCACCTCATTGCAACTTAATGACTTGACCTTTGTCCCCATGCCGCGCCACTCCCGTCCCTCTGCCCATCTTCCCTTCTCCGACCTCTCTTTCGATCCCTCCACGCCCACGCCACCCCGTCCTCTCCTCGATGTTTATACACGCACACATGCATATCTCTCTCTTTCTCGCTCTACAACATATGACTCATACTGACTCGCCTCTCTCCCACAGCTCATGCTCGACGTGTACGTCGTCTCGCTCTCGAGCGCGTGGATCAGCGATAGCGTGCTGATGGGGCTTATGGGGAGGGTACCGAAGGTGTGTTTTTTTTTTTTTCTGCGTCTTTCGCGATTTGGTGGCGTGGGAAGGCGGGCTTACTGTGGGGTTCATGCTGTCGGGGGACGGAAGGAGAGAAACGTACTGGGAGTGGATAGGCGATTGAGCTGGCGTGTCCGTGCAGCCTATCCGTGCTGCTTCACGCTTCCCCTCTTTTCTATCCCTTGCCTTCTTCGCCCTGCACCTTGTGACAGACTCCCATCCCTACCCCCCCCCCCCTCTCCCCTCGCCTCGTCCGTCCTTCGCAGTTTATTAACCCTTCTCCCAGGGCGCAATCCTCCTCCTCGAGGACCTTGACGCTGCCTTCACGCGCTCCGTCTCGCGCAGCGACGACAACGGACCCACCGAGGGCCCAGAGCTCCCGCCGAAGCGCCGCTCACGCGAGAAGGAGCTACGCGACCGCGATCGCGACATGATGAGCGACCTTAACACGCTCAGTCTCAGCGGCTTGCTCAATGCGCTGGACGGCGTCGCGGCGGCCGAGGGGCGCATCCTGTTCGCGTGAGTGCCTTATAAGACCGGCAGACGCACTTGAAATGCTGACACGCCCGCGCAGGACGACGAACCACCTTGAGAAGCTGGACCCCGCGCTATCGCGCCCCGGGCGGATGGACGTGTGGGTCGAGTTTAAGAATGCGAGCAAGTGGCAGGCGGAGGCGCTCTTCCGCAACTTCTTCCCGAGCACGGACGAAGACGAGCTCCCGATCGATGATGGCGAGATTGAGCTGCCCGGGACGCCGCAGAGTGCCAACGCATCGACGTCGTCGCTGTGGTCCGCGTCGACGCTCGCGTCGTCCAGCTCGTCGCGCAGCAACAGTGCGAGCGCCGGAAACGGCGCTGCGAGGGTGCCGATGGCGACGGCGCCCGAGCCGCCTGCGCTGCCGCAGTTTGGAAGCTCGAATAAGGCGTATTTGCCGCCGCCGGTGGCGCCCGAGATCGTCGCCGCGCAGCACTCGGCGCGCCCGCTCGACGGGAAGACGCTCGCTTCCCTCGCGAAGCGCTTCGCCGACTCGATACCGGAGGGGGAGTTCAGCGTCGCAGCGCTGCAGGGCTGTGCGTGCTCTCTCTTCTCCTCCCTTCCCTTGTACTTTTGTACCGCGTTCCCTTTTCTTTCCCGAGTCTTGTCTCCCTTGATCTGCGTTATCGATTGTAGCAGACCTGGCTGACTGATTGATGGACATGTGCAGACCTGCTGAAAAACAAGTCGCGGCCTGAGGCGGCAGCAACGGAGGCGACGTCATGGGTCATCTCAGAGCGCGAGATGCGCGAGCGCCTGCAGAAGGAGAAGGAGGCCAAGGAGACGCGCGAGAAGCTTGAGGTGCGTTGCTTTCGTTCCGCATATCTGCATGGCGCTCATTCGAGCTGTAGCGCGAGAAGAAGCGGAAGGCGGCGGCCGACAAGAAGGCGGCAGAGGCAAAGGCGAAGAAGGACAAGGAGGATGCGGAGAAGGTGGCAACGGCGGCTGCGGCGGTGCCGATCGTGCCCGTCGTGCCCGTCGTGCCCGCGCCCACACCCGTTGTTGCAGCGACGGAGCCTCCGGTGGCGCCAGAAACTGTTGTGGAAACTGTGCCGACGACAGAGACGGCAGCAGCGACTCCAGCACCACCGGCGGATGCACCCGCAGATACTGCTTCAGCTTCGGAGACCTCCGAAGCGGTGCCTGAGCCAGAGTCTACCACCGTCGTTGTTCCTGACAGCGACAGTGAGAGCGAGGAGAGCGAGGATGACGACGTCTGCCGCGCGCGCCCAGGCCGCCGTATATCGCCGTGGGCGCCCTCGCGTCCTGCCCACTCGCAGTGGCCCAGCCACCCGCCACCCGCCGGGCCCAGCTGGGGCTCGACCAACAGCTGGTTATGACTAGCCGCCGGCACCCCTGCAGCCACACTCACGCTTGTATCCTCATCGCCCTCACTACCATCATCATCCATCTTGCATCCAACCGTCCCGCCGCTGCCTGTCACCCGGCGGCACGCGGGCGGGTTCGCGCTGGCGCTTCTGACTCCCATGTACATCCTGCTCCGGGTTTATCTCGCTCATCTGTATGTCTTACTGCTGCATCTCACGTATCTCCTGCCAGGCCGCGGCACGCAGCGCCGGTCCTGAGCGCACTGCTGCGTCGTTACGTATATCACTCACTCACTCATCATGGTCCTTCTTCTGTGTACTATCTGCGTCGGTTCAATGTGAAATATGGTTAAACGAAGTACTGGAATGGAGTCTGCGTGGTATTCTGATTTTGCTTTCCTTTTCTAGGAGGGTTTCTCTTTACTAAAGCCGCCTACTTCAGCATCGGGTTTTGACTTGGCTGATATTTGAATTTTGTTAGGAGCTGAATCAGTCTCCGATAAACGCATTCGACTCTTTTCATCTCTGCATTATCCGAGTCGTGCTTTACATTATTTGCACCAGAAAAGTTGGCGCCTCTCTTCTTCAAGTTCGCGTTCACACCTCACTGACCGACACAAGCAAAGAAAACCTCCCGAAGGCTACAAGTTCCTTTGGTGGGTTCATTGACGTGTCTTATCCTCTGCGCAACCTTTGGTTCTATGTATCGTGTTCGTCGACCTATTCTCTCCATCCTTTGTTTCCCTGGCGACTATAAGACGGCTCTTAGCTTAGGAGCGGGTGTAAATCTTCCCTTCTCCTGCCCTGCCTATTGCACCCCGCCAATTAACGCCCGTATTCGCCGTTGTCTCAAACCTGTATTTCCAGTATGTATCGAATTCCATCGCAAGGTACAGGAACTCAGAACTAAGTATATACATACGATTTAACTAATGTTTTCTAGGCGCCACTTCGACCCCAATGGCCTTTCAACCCCGACTCTAGCAACCCCTGGCATGTAGAGCATAGCAACCCCCGACATATTGCTCTACATCTCAAGATACTCGCTAACAGTCGCGAGTATCCAGCTGGCACAGTCCTCAAGAGGTCATCGACTTCTACATGCCCGTAGCCCTTCACAGCAGCCTTGCGCCGATTGAGGGACGATTTCCTTCACTGCAGACCCTGGAGATACACATCTTCCCCATGCCATCCGACTTTGAAGAGCGCATTGAAGTACTCAAGGTATTCAAAACGGCACCCTTATTACACAGGCTTTCTATTTCCGACTCGAGGACTGTGTCGATCGTCGTGCCTTGGGAACAGTCTTTGACCTTCTATCTCACAGGTGCGTAAGATTTCTGGTTTACACTCGAGTGTCTTGGGCAGATGCGGAACCTCGTCGTTTGCCATATTGATCGCCACCCCTTTGCGGATGATGGGGTAGTTGTTCCTGTTCATCTTCCACATTTGCGTAGCCTGTCTGTTACAGAGGAAATCTGGCATACAGACGGCCACTCCGGGTATCTTTTCCAATCGTTGACTGCTCCACTGCTGGAGAGACTGGAAATCGAATTTCTTAGCTCGGAGTCCGAGCTCGCATTACCCTATCTCACTCCATTCATCGTTCGGTCCTCGTGCTCCCTTCCGACGTTTTCCTTGAGGATGGGGTCGGCGCCGATTTGCATTAAGGTTCAACTGATCCTCGAAAAGACCCCGGTGCTCCGAAAACTCACCTTGCAGGCGCAGAGAATCACGGATGGCCTTGTTGAGGCGTTAACCCAATCCTCAGCATCCACCCCTTGCATCCTTCCACTTATCCAAGTGCTGCGTATCCATGCCAAAATTTCTCGCGGGCAGTTTATGAATTCCGCCAATGCCACACACAGTGCACTGCAGCACATCAACAAGACAGAAACTAATAGCATCGTAGCACAGTTGGAAGTGCGCCAGTCTCATATATATTCCCATAACAGGGAAACATGAGGAATTTGGAGGTCGCTTGATCGAAACAAGCCGGTGCTATTCGTTTTGTTTTGTACTCAGCCAGGCTCTAAAATGTTCATGACTCACATGAGAGCAGGTCGAGTCAGACCGGAGGCGACGCGTCGTCTCAGGCTGACAGTGATATGCGATATGAAAAGGCTGGCAGGCGGACCTGAGTCTTACACCCGTTTCTTTTTACCACTGAGATTTCGGACACTCGGAGTTTATGTGTCCTTGTTTGCGAACTGTTGCCGGACGCGTCTGGTCACATGACTTCGTTGGTTCAACTGGCTGTATTGATTTATTCCAAAAACCGTCAAGGTCTAGGCCTACGCAAGGATTATGAAATTAAATTCCATCCAACCGTGGGGTAGTAGAGCTTGGGCTCAATTATTTGGTGCGCAACCCACTTTCCGGATCGTAACCTTCCGAGTCGACGATAGTGAAAATCATTATCGAACACAGGGCGGCAGAGGGCGGCCAGCATAAACTTCCGGAGTAGAAAGAAAATAGTGTGGGAATTGGCCATTCGGGCGGTTCAATTGCAATGATTACCCTCCACAGCTTAAATGCCATTTTCAACTGTGAGCGGTTAAACTCGGCATATACTCCAACGCAAACTACCATTTTGTTTCGTGGAGAGTTCCTAGTCCGCACCATTTCCCCGCATTGACTCGTTCGTTCGAAGCGCAGCCTAAGGCAATCCGATCATACGAATATCGACTAACCTAGCCCAAAGTTCTCGGGTACGGCGCGGCCGCGCTACATGAGCATACTGCGACTCTGGGTTCATCAAGGTTCAATCTCCTTCCGAGAATCTCTGCTGAAGCTTTTTGGTGCGCGACACTCACACAAACCCTGACTTACAGACCGTCCTGAATAGTTGAGTATGTTCATTTGGAAAAAAGCCGCTGAGGCGATCCTCGCCTGGGTTCATTCCTGTTCAATCTCCTTCAAGCCCGGAATGGATACCGAGGATGGTCCGCGGACACAATTCGTAGTTGCGGTAATTCGGACAAACCCTGCGTTACGAGTCCTGAGATAGTTGAGTATGTTCAATTAGGAAACAACCGTTGAGTCGATCTCCGTCCCTCCAGGCTTCAATCTCGTTCCCGGAGTGGATGATACCGAGGATGGTCCGCGGAGACAACTTCCAGTGTGCGACGCTCGAAAAAAAACTGAGCTTAGGAAGCATATGTATACCCGATTTGGGCTCGGATGTTAGCAGGCTTCAAATGGTAATTAACTTACTGTAAGTGGGGTGTCTAGACCGTGCTACGAATAAATCGGGGCAGATAAGATATGCAAGTCTGGAGCCCGGACCAAGCGATAAATAAAATGCAGACTGGAATGGAGGCGGGTTTAGATCTTTTTGCGTACCACCCGGATTCGGATTCGAGACCGCGAAAAATTGAGATGCAGACGGAGATGGATCACGGAACTTGAGTGCTTGAGTCTTGACGTGCGCGGGTCGGGGGTATGTAGCTAACCCCCGAGGATCATCATGATTCTGTTTGTTCAACTTGTCTTTGGATCCGTTGACTGGTGCGTTTACGTCTGTCAATGATACGTTCTTTCATTATGATGATCCAACATCGATATCCATATACGGGTCTCTCAGTCTGCGTCGTTGTTGACGTTGAATGTTCCCCTCCCGATCAACATAATCGACTTCGAATTCTGAGAAGTACTGGGTGAAGTAAGACGGCGTACAACTCTAAGCGCCGGAGGACTCGGATCCCGGGAATGATTCATGAACACGTCCGCTGTCCATACAACGTCGCTGGAATTCCCACTTACTATCTAAAGACAAGCTGGCACGCCTATTACTACTCGTCTTACTAGACTCTACGCGTACTCAACTCCGAGTCATTATTCTAATCGCAGAAATCAGCCCGCAAAACATACGCGTTTCCGCGCTCTGGTGCCTTCACCCAGACGGTTAGCCTATGACGTCCTTAGCGTGGTTATCATTGATACGGAGGAGAGACTCGAGGGCTTAGTGCGGCCTTGCATATATAGACTAAAATATTACCGAATCGGGATGGGTATGGATCCGCGTGGATTCAATTAAGTAAGGGAAATCTGATTCGCCGCGCGGTACTGCCAGCGCGGCCTCCACTTATTAGGTCCCGCGAAAATTGATGCGGTATGGACTCGGGAGTCGGAATCCAGCTCTCAGCCCTCGGTTTTTGGCATCGTACAGTGGCAGGGATTCGGTACGGAGCTCGTTCATGTGCATTAATCTGTATGGGCCAAACGTTGGCCTCAGAACTTACTCAAGTTAGGGGCTGGGAGCCCGAATTTCAACGAGCGGAGTGGAGGTCCAGGCCCGAGGTGTGCGGACCGTGGACGCTGGGGTCAACTTTGAGGATGCGTGGCAGCTCAGGCACACGTCGCCACCGGGGTTCGGACTTTGGGAAGGGAGGACTCCGATTTTTTTTAGGCGAGGCGGGGTTATGCGCATGCTTATGCGAAGACCAGTGGTGGTGAGCACCGCGGCGGTGGGGGAAGTATAGTCTCCCAGAGGCAGATGTGTAACCGTCGAACCTTCGCAACCTCAGGGTCAGATCAAGGATATCCTGAGGCACGAAGGTTTGAAGGAATTGAGCTACTCTGCCTCAGGGAGACTAGGGAAGTAGGCCGGCCGCGGACGCGGGTAGCGTGTGGGTATGCCTCGACTGGGTTTACGGGGGCGCTGGGATCGGCGTCGGCGTCGCTCGGGGTGTTTTACACATACTTTGCATCGTACGACTCGAGACTCGAGACTGTCAGGCACTGGCGCAAGCGACTCGATCAATTTACATAAACGAGAGAAAATCGCATATGTATAGGTGTCAGTGCGTAACATAATCCCAATGGGAATCATGCGGAGAGAGAGAGTCGCGTGGTTCATGGGGAGTTTATTTGAATTTCGGGGCAGAGGGCGCCGAATGGTTATATTTTGCTTGTGCGGCGTTGGAACTTGCGGATCCAAGGCCCGAACCGTTTGTTCACCAAAAAAAAACACTTCCTTCGCTGGCGCTTCTTTGGCAGGGAAGGGAAGGCACAAACTTGGACGGGGAGGGAAATTGGCGGCCAAATTTCGGCAGGGGATGCCCGTGATGGCGATTGCGACAGCGTGGATTGTCGATCGCTTACCGTTAGGCGCATTGGTTTCAGACTTGCAATTCAGATCTTGGCTGGACGGTTGGTCTGGGTTGGTCTCTTGGCTTGAGCTTGGTGCTTTTTTGTTGTTTTTTACACCATAAATAAACGATATGAAACGAAACGAGGCGGTAGTGTGGCTATACCTGGTAGTGGCATTGCCAATGGAGGAGGACGATATTCGAATTATGGAGGCACCCGCATGTGGAATTGATTCGAAAAAAGCCCAGAGATCACGAGTGATTTCCCGATCTAGGTTGCCGTTAGGTTGCGGTTGCGATCTCTCTGATTCTCTCATGGTGGCCACCACTTTTTTCTCCTCTGGCTTGCTGGTGCTCCTAGTGGGCTCCTGTCTATACAGGCACTGCTCCAACAGGCGGGACAGTCTCCACCCCAAAAAGTGGCTTGGTGCTGCGCGGTTGCAGAACGGCCTTGTGATGTGGTCATCTGACGGACGGATTCAGGCAACATCATGATCTCCACACGGACTTGTGATGCGTGCATTGGACGGGTATATTAATGGGCTCCCCGCCCGTTTGCGAGTTTTCTTCGTGTCCCCACCCCCACACACATTTCCCCACTTCCCCGCACATACATCCTCAAGATGCCTGGCGGAGCTGTTGTGCTTGGAACGACCGATACTAACCGGATCGAGGCTCCGGTCACGATCAAGACCTACTTTATGTGCGTCTTCGCCGCCTTTGGTGGTATCTTCTTCGGGTACGACACCGGTTGGATGGGGGGTGTCCTCGGCATGCCTTTCTTCATCAACATGTACACCCACATCCCCTACCCTGCTGAGCCTTTCACCGCCGCCACCATTCCCGCGAGCTTCTCTCTCCCGGCTTGGGAAAAGTCCCTCATGACCTCTATTCTGTCTGCGGGTACTTTCTTTGGTGCTTTGGTTGCTGTGCGTTTTTTTCTCTCTGTGGGCGTTTTTTTTTCAGTCGCTGATTGATTTTTTAGGGTGATGTCGCCGACGTTATTGGACGTCGCCCAACGATCATCATTGGTTGCATCGTATTTGCTGTCGGTTGCATTCTCGAGATCGCTCCCCAGGACGTTCTCGCTTGCTTTGTTATTGGGCGTCTCGTCGCCGGTGCTGGTGTCGGATTTATTTCCGCCATCATCATCCTCTATATGTCCGAGATCGCGCCCAAGTCCGTCCGTGGTGCCCTCGTCTCTGGGTACCAATTCTGCATCACCATCGGTATCCTGCTCGCCAACTGCGTCGTCTATGCAACTCAAAACCGCCTGAACACCGGGTCTTACCGTATCCCCATCGGCGTGCAGTTCCTGTGGTCGATCATCCTGGGTTCGTTTTTATTTGATCCACGTTTCTTTCGCGTGACTCATTGTCGCACCCGCAGGTACTGGTCTCCTCTTCCTCCCCGAGTCTCCCCGTTTCTGGGTCCGCAAGGGCGACATCGAGAAGGCCACCAAGTGCCTCGCCCAAGTCCGTGACCAGCCCGCCGACTCGGACTTCGTCCAGGACGAGCTCGCTGAGATTATCGCCAACTTGGAATTCGAGCGCCAGCACATCCCCGACACCGGCTATGTTGGCTCGTGGCTCCAGTGCTTCAAGGGATCCCTCTTTGACGGCTCCTCGAACATCCGCCGCACGATCGTCGGTACCGGTACGCATTTTCCCTCTTCCTTTCTGTAGCGCCTCTCGCTAATGCTGTTGTAGGTCTCCAGTGCGCACAGCAGTTCACTGGTATTAACTTTATCTTCTACTTCGGGACCTCGTTCTTCCAAACGCTCGGCACAATCTCGAACCCCTTCCTGATCTCGCTGATCACGACGCTCGTCAACGTGCTCGCCACGCCGTTCTCGTTCTACATCATCGAGCGCTATGGGCGTCGCCGCATTTTGCTCATTGGTGGCTCGTGCATGGTCGTGTGCCAGTACATCGTCGCGATCACCGGGACCGCCGCGAAGGGGGCCACCACCCCCGGCGGCAACCCCACCGCGGTCAAGGCTGAGATCGCCTTCATTTGCCTCAACATCGCCGCGTTCGCGATGACCTGGGGCCCCGCTGCATGGGTCGTCGTCGGCGAGCTCTTCCCGCTCCCCATCCGGTCGCGTGGTGTCGGCATGTCCACCGCCTCCAACTGGTGCGCCTCCCTTTCCTTTTTTCTCTTTGAACTCGATGCTAACGACACGCAACGCGTAGGTTCTGGAACTGCATCATCGGCGTCATCACGCCCTACATGGTCTCCTCCGACGAAGCTGACCTCGGGCCCAAGGTGTTCTTCATCTGGGGCTCCACCGCGATGCTCTCCGTCTCTTTCGCGTACTTCTTCGTCTCCGAGACCAAGGGCCTCTCGCTCGAGCAGGTCGACCAGATGCTCGTCGAGACGACACCGCGGACGAGCAGTGGGTGGAAGCCGCATCAGACTTGGGCTGCGGCGGAGGGCAAGGTGCACGAGAAGGTCGTGGATGAGAAGGACAGTGGGGACGCAGCGCACCCGAGCGTTTGAGCACCTCATCGCTGCCGATGTAGATGATGTCACACGAGTACTCTACGCATTGTCTTGGTACCTCCGTCCTTCCACTAACCCTATCCCTCCACCCCTACTTAACTACTACGAAAATTATATCCGAGCGCTTTTTTATGTCTAATCGAGGGGTTTTATTGTTGCCTTTCTGGGACGCCTTGGGCGTGGTGGTTCAAATTTAATTAAGGTACGCGGGGTAGGCGGACGAAGGCCGGCGGCGAACGCGAAGCAGCTGCTCATGAGTCACATCAACGAAGTGGAGTGAGAAGGGAAGGGAAGAGACTGGAAGAGAAGGCGGTGGCTGTTCCGTGTCCCCGGCAGAGTCGTATTTGGCAGGGAAGCACGCCCGGAGGACTGGAAGCGAGACGCGATCTCATTCTGCCAGCTGGTCCATGCGGACTGGGGAGTCGGAACTTCAATTTTGGAATACGGGTTGGCGCATGTTGAATCAAGTGTTGAATCGCCAATCGGCGACGCCGCGGCTGTCAACACTACCAATGGCGTCGTCAATGGTAACGGTGCGAAAATTCAAAATTGATTCCGTGCCAGCAGGACTGGGTGCTAAATCCGTCTATGCATGTAAGCTGTATGTAGCCTGTCTGTTCATCTGTTGAACTTGAGCGGGTGAAGGAAGCGAAATTCAATCAGTCAGTCGAGACTCAGAAGAATGAATCGTCGACGTACGCGTCCGCGGGATGGCTGGCGTGCGCGGGGACCACGGTGTACGCGTATACGTACCGAGTGTTGAAGTCCCAAGAATCTTGAGGACGGGGTGGGACTTACGGGATCGATGTAGATTTAAATTCATTCTAAGGACAGCATGTAGAAGGGAGACGCAGTAACGGAGCTGGCTACCAATCTTCGAATTCTTGAATCGGGCTCAAACTCACAGGCGGAGCGGTATATCACGCGCCGGCTTCATTACCGCACTTGAGCAAGTCCACCAATCGCCTTTCGATGCCCACGTCTCAATTTACATGTAAAGTGAGTGCCAGTTTTAGCTAGATGCGAGTTAACTTTACATTGACAGTGAAGCCACTCACCTGAGGCTGCGCCGGTGTGCGCGGAGCGCTGGCATGGAAAATGTGTTTGGGTTCATGCGTACTTCAATGATTTTTCAATTCGCTATGATCCCTCAAGAGCTCGATGAGGATAGGTACGTAGAGCCTCGAAAACAAAGTTGACGTTGACTTGGAAGTTAGAAGGCCCGCTCGATCCACGAAATTAAATCCTGATTCCCCGCTGTGCTGGACAAGCTAGCAAGGGGCAAAGAAGGTCTGGTCGCTCCGAAAATTGTAGCGACACCCTGTGCAGATTACCTTGTCGTCAACTCTAAATTTGTCCGTCCCTGTGGCGGAGCGATCGACTGGGAAAGGCTAAGTAGGCGCTTGGCTGAAAGCAGTGAAATACTGCTGGCGGAGTCTTTTACACCCTGGAATGAAGACTAGCTTAAAAAATTGAAAACTAGGCGCGGAATGAACACCTGGAAAGCAGATACATAAGTAATAGTCAAATGTTTCAACGAACCCATTTCAATTTTCTGTCAATTGAGTTTTATAAGGCGGTTTTCTGAAGGAAATGCACACGGAATGCAACGTTGTATCTGCGGACCATCCTCGGCATCTATTCCGGGGAGGAGATTGAATCTTGAAACCTGGCCGAGGATCGCATCAACGGCTTTTTCTCAATTGAACGTACTCGACCATTTCAGGACGTAAGGGTTGTGTCCGAGGGTCGCACGCCAGAAAAATGTTCTGTCCCTTCAATTTCTGAAAGGATGGCGGAACTGGCTCGCAATTTTTTTGCGCCGCCTGGCCGGCTGGAGTGCATAATCTTTTGATGGACTGGTCGAGCAGATATCCGGGTGATTCGAGCCTTAGACGACTCCTAGCTTGCCTTACAGACGCAAGAGTAGGTGTGGATGGATGCGCAGAAGAAAGCTTCCTGCTGTCGAGCTTTGAATGAGTAATGGTGTCGGCTGTCGCTTCAAGGGTAAACACTCCCACTCCACGAACAGTAAGGAAGTGAAATAGTGGTCTCGGAGTTTACTGCATTGCGAGTAAGTTATGAGAGGCTGGACATGAGATCTAAGGGAAGGGACCATGGAAAAACTCCTTCATGGGCACAGTACTCGAGCAATCAAGCGGGGTAAAGAGGGCGCCTTTTCCACTCTATGCGGATGACCGCGAAAGGAAGCCGGAGCGACAAGAGGAAGAGGATCCCCATGAAGCCGCGCACGATCTCCGAGTCGTTCCGACCATGTCGCCCGAAGGTGAGCGCCGAGCGCCATCCTGCCATTCAAAAAGATCAGAACTCCCGGACAGCAGTAAACTGGACTCAGGCGGACCAGCACGACGTCTACCCTCGACTGTACGCCACGATGTGCGCGTGCGCACCGTCCCCCCGCCGCGCAGCATCAGCCGCCGCCGCCGCCAGTAGATTCGGCGCAAGGGAACACCACCGCTACAAGGCCTTGACGCGCGCACGGTGAAGAGCGTACGATAGTATTAGCAGAGAAACGCATCCTCACCTCGGCCGGGAGGCCCCGTCGCGTATATTAATCCCGGCCCGTTGATCTTAATTTAGTCCGAACAGCTCGGCAATCACTCCGAAATTTGCCGAGATGCAAGCCAACTGCAAGCCGTTTGAAGAAGTGACATCAATACAGTATTGAGGATGCAAGCTTTGTGCAAGTTGTCACTCAAGATAAACCATATTATACAGATGTAAGTTGTAGTCAAAAAAAAACCAGTAAACTTTGGCTAATTTTTGCGCAGTATATCGCCCACACGAATGATAATTCAGCTCACAGGAACGGTTCTGGCTGAAAAAGTATGGAAAATAGAAAGAAAAAACAGGCTGCGCCCCAAGTTCTACAAACGGTTTCAAATATACCACCACTCCAATGTTAGATATCCATGACGACTGAATCTGGGACAAGTATGTTGCGACGCAACATACATAAATCGCAGTATGCTAAGTAGTCCTTCACAACACCTCGCTACCTATGTACTGTAGGAGCCCACTAGATCCATTTAATCCACGAGGGGAACTCCCGCCAGAACTCCCGCTGGGCGCATCCCATAAACAACATGGGCTACTTCAAGGCTACTTTCGGAGCCAGAACCGACACTCGGAACCCGAAAGCAGATCCGCCACGTATAAAGCAAACCGAAAAGGTGTACAAGAAAGCCGGGGCAAACGGCAAGGGTGAGCGCCGCGACGACGGCGGTTTTCGCATACAACGCCCTCCCCGCGGCGTCGATGGCAAGGACGTCCACGGGGGGGAGCGGGGCTGTGAAGGGATCGGTGAAGCTTCAGCCGGAGGACGGAATGCAAAAAGAATGGAAAGGGAGAACGGGATCTCACGAAGGTCTCCAACAGCGAGGTTTTCCTCCAGTCGGCCCTTGTTGCTCGTCGTCCTATGGGAGATTTAAATCAACTCGAATTCGCGTTTGGAAGGGTAGGGAACGAGTAGACAAACGTGACGATGACCGCGCCCTTTGCGCGCACCCAAGATAATAGGACTTGTGTTGGCGTTATCCCGAGACGCGCGGCGGCGGCGGCGACGGGCACGTCCACCGGTCCGCCCCGGAATTTCGTTATCGAGCTTATAATTCACAAACGAATACTCAGTGCCAAGCAAGCATGCAAGCAGATATGTAGGTTTGTAGGATGGAAATGCAAACGCACCTCAAGCTACTATAAGCCTCGGTCACGATCCCATGCTGCGCAGACCACTTGATGGGGGCCTTCTGGGCGGCATCATTGTAGGGGTGGAGCTCAATTTGGTTGAAGGCGGGACGCATGAGCGCGTTTTTCACGAGGCGTTTTAGTTGTGGGAGGGTGAAGTTGCTTACACCGATGCTCCTGTGGTGTGTTGGGTTGAGTAATAGAAAATGGTGTCAAAAATAATAGTATGGGGTTGAGAACGAGAATGGAGGTGGGGATTGGAGAGAAGAGCGTACTTGGCTAGCCCATCCTTCTTGATCGCCTCGAATTTCTTCCAGGTGCCGTCGATATCCGGGACGACCGAAGGCTGGTTGATCAGGTAGAGGTCCACGTACTTGAGGCCGAGCTGATTCCTGGCGCAAGTAAGATTAGAGTTGATGAAATAGTAATAATAAAATTTCCAAGTTTCAGAAATAGATTCAGAATCAACGCACGTTCGAAAGACTCGTCTGAATCTCCTCGTCTGAATCTCCTCCTCCACCTCCCCAAGTACGTACTTCGTCGTGATGTACAGCTCCGAGCGCGCGAGCCCGCTCTCGTGGATCACCTTCCCCACGTACTCTGCCACCAGTAATCGTAATCATTTTCAAGGAGCGAGAGACAGAGCCATGACGAACCCTCGTTCTGATAGACTGCAATGCTCTCAGTCAGCTCCCGCAACACGATAAGAACCTGCGTAGGCACACGCAGCGGTATCAAGGTGCCAAAACCCCGCCTCAAGCGCCTGGTGCACCATCTGGAACACATCCGTGCGCTTGTGGATGCTCCCCGTCCCTTAACACGCCACTCTCCTTTAGTAATCTCTCACAAGAAAATCAAGGAAAACGCACCGAAGGCAATTGTCGGGATCTACATACACGCTCGTCGGTCAGTCAGTAAAGCTGGTGATACAGGCACCCGCACCTTCTGGCCGTCGTTGAGGGTCACCGTTTCGAAGGGCATGGTGGCTGGAGGCTGAGAGAAAGACAGAGGTAACGCGAACTTTGAGAGCGTTGTGGCGCGGTATAAGCGGTTCCGCCCAAGCGGCGCCCGCAAAAGGTCACTTCATAGCTAATTAAGCCTGTCTGTCTGTCTGTCTGAATCTTCTAATCTCCGCTTCCGTCACCGACCTGATGTTAAGATCCCGAACCCTGACACCCGCCCTCCAATGGATGATGGAATCATGATTTCAGCGTCTCGGCCGTCGTGCAGTGTCCGGCAGCGTCTCGGCGCCAATGCTATCAATGCACTCAATCCGATAATCGACGCCGCCAAATGCGCGCCGCTTTATTCCCAAATGCTCCACGCTGAAAGAGTTAGGACAGTGACTCCGGTGAAGTGTTGGGGGCGGGCGCAATAAGTGATCAAACACGATGATAATTTGGGGTGAGCTACGTGGGCCCCGATGTTAGCGGCCTAGATGAAAAAATGGCCTTCTTTCTCTGGGATCTCAACGGTATTCCAGGACTCGAATTCACGGAATGGCCAGCTAAGGGAAGTGCTTGTTGAATAAACTTCAAAAAACCGACGCGGGAGATGAACAAGTTTCTCCCGACCTGTATTGTGGTATTGTAGAGAATTTTATCCGCCTACTTCTCCGTCGGGCATGTCAGTCTTCGACGACCTAAGCTGTAACGGTTTCGGAACAAATTCAACAGTTGAACCACAGAGATCATGTGACCGGACGCGTCTACAACGAGTCACAAATAAGGACACACAATCTTCGAATGCTCCAAATCTGGACGGTAAAAAGAAACGGGTGAGATTCATGGTTCAGTTTTATGTTCTCCATGAAAATGGTGCATATCAGAGGCCGTAAACAACGCGTCTATGCCGTCTCCAAGTCTGACTCGACTAACTCCTACGTGAGTCATGAATGTTTAGGGGCCTAAGGCCGCGTCGCACAAAACAAAAAGAATAGCACCGGCTTGTTTCGATCAAACGACCTCCGGATTCCTCATTTACTTCAGCCTAGGCAGATATGAGACCGGCGCACTTCCAACTGTGCTACGGTGCTGTGGATGTTTGTCTTGTTGACGCGCAGGCATTGGCGAAGCTTTGTACCATGGTTTCAAATGGGCGGACTATTGATGAATATTTTCTGTGCACGAATACCGTCTGACGAAGACGAGCAAAGACAGGCGGATAGCGCGGAAATAAAACGCCTAGCAGAGCTGGATATACTGGAAATCATTTCCCTAGCAGTGAATAATCCGAGATGGGTGATTTGGGCATATAGTGAATGTGACGAGCAATTTTTTAAAAAGTTTTTGTAACGGATTAGAACGAATACTAAGATCTGTTTTGGCGTGTGTTTATAATAGACCGATAGCTCACAGGACGGTTGAATTTTGCGTAGATCAACTTGAATATAGTACATATCGTTTATCGAGCGAGGCATGAACTAGGCACGGTAAAGTCTGTGTTTGTCAAGAGAGACTCATTAGCTCTCAAGCACCACCGATACTATTGGAGGAGGATAAAGAGGAAGGTCATACTCAAAAGGCAGGGCCCTATGTAAGGGAAACATGCCAAATCTCATATCAAGTTGCTCAGTTTCTTTGCAACCATCCGAATAGTCTCTTATAAACAGATGTTATAACAGAGCTAGTGTTGCCGGGGTCGGATTCAGAACCGATTCTGAACCTGAACCGAACCCGGACCGAACCTCAATTGGAGCCATCAAGGACCGGACGGAACCTCAGGTCCAGTTTGGGGTTCGCATTTTTTTAAATTTCCCCGAACCTGAATGAACCTGACCGGACCCGCTGGAAAATTAGGTGTGTGTTAGTGATTTTACGAGATTATTCAACTATACCTTCACTCAAACTGCAGCTTACAGTGACCTAGAACAGGCCGAAGCATTCCATCACCCTCGGAACACTCAAAATTATGTCCATCCTCCGAGTTCCGAGGTCCAGTGAGGCCATTGAAAAATATAGTTTATTCCTTTGGAGGTACCTGCACACTGCTGAGCCCCAAACCATGATTTGGGTGTCAAGAAACTCATTCTTGTGCCCTACAGTGGATTATGGCGGTCAATCTGCACATTTAATAAAAACGGGTTTTTTTCACCATTTGAGAGTTTTTTTGGTGCTTTGAGCACATGAACAAGTTTTTTTAGAGCCGTTGACAGTACTTGATTCTTTTAGCCCACCATCATGATAGTTTTCTCTGTTAAGGAAGTTTTATGTCCCTACTTGAATTGTTATGCTGAGGTTCAGAAAGAAAGTTTCTTCAGTTTCAAGTTTTTCTTTCTTTCTTACAACATGATTTTTTTTTTTGAACATGAATGTTTTTTTCTGTACTGAACAACTTTCTTTTGTCAATATGAAACTTTGTTTCTCGACCCGAGAAGGTAAGTTCCGTTAGGTGGCGGTGCTAACCCTAATTTGATGTCTGTACGGCCCGGCCACTCGATAATGTACCCGAAGAAAATTAGATTTATTAGAAGGATGTTAGTGCCAAGTCAAATGGATCAAGCCCAATTCAGTGGCCGGGTTTGCCGTCAGAGTCGGAGTCGGGGAATTCTGTACTGTGTGATGGCCGTACTCCAAGACTGAGGGTGGTGCGAAATGGGGAGAATGAAGCAAGAGCTTGTTGAATGCCTGGAATGTACCTGATGGCATACCTATAGGTGGCAGATCTATGGGGCCTGGTGCAAACCCACTCTGCAGACCATGACCGAGTTAAACAGTGAGTAAAAGGCCGGCCTGGGCGGGATGTCTCCAGGAACTGTGTACCAAGGAGGAGTTGTACAACACTTGGGGGAAATCATCTATAAGGAGCTGCATGTTGTTGGCGATAAGCTCCAGTGGGAAGTATGGCAAAGGCATTGGGGTTACCCGCTAGTAACTTGAAGAATGAGGCAACACCGCAACGACCGGGCTGTATCAATTAGGGTTAGCACTGCCCCCTAACGGAACTTACTTTCTCAGACCGTGAAACAAAGTCTCGTATTGACAAAAGAAAGTTATTCACTCCAGAGGAAAAAAAATCTTGTTCGAAAAAAACAATCAATATTAATCATGTTGTGAGAAATAAATAAAAACTTGAAAATGAAGAAACTTTCTTTTTGAACCTCATTATAACATTTGAGTAGGGACATAAAAATTTACTCCAACAGAGAAAACTATCACGGCAGTGCTGAAAGAATCAGGTACTGTCAACGGCCCCCAAAAAATTGTTCATGTGCTCAAAAGCACCAAAAAAACTCTCAAATGGTGAAAAAAACCCGTTTTTATTAAATGTGCAGATTGACCGCCATAGTGGATGAATATGTCGCAAAGTTCACATTTTGTGCGTGAGAATTTCTTTCAGGTTCGAACCTGTTCTGAACCCCAAATGAACCGAACCCATGTCCGGTCCGAGGTTCGAGGGATTTGGGAGAACCGGACCCCAGGTCGGGTTTGGGGTTCGGATTTTTTGGCAAAAAACCGGACCTGACCGGACATCGGCAACACTAGCCCGGGAGGACTTGAACTGGCCAACATACAATGCCAATCGACGAATTCAATGTGGAATCGGTAATATCGGACCAAGTCTGGATGGTCGGCTTTGTTCGGCGGTCCAGTAAATTTTCATGCTTTTTTTCTTAACAGTCGTCTGCACCCCGATGGAAAATGCAACCGACGCCAATTCGTCTCTTCATGACACATTCCTTCGGTCTAGAACACACTGGGTATTTTCTTCGGCGTATTGTCTGGATTCTGTGAATCGACGGATCGCGTCAGATGACGCGATTGCATCCTCACGCCCGTGGGCGCTCCTCGAACTCTCGTCCACATCCAATGTCGTCCCCCAACTTCTCGTCGGTTCCTGTTCTCGATTATTCGCAGACGAAATCCCCAGCGCTGAAACCGCAGTTCATCAAGGAGTTGCAGAATGCATTGATCAACGTCGGCTTTCTCTATCTCTCCAACGTCCCCGTCGATACAGATGAGCTAGTGGCATACATCCCGCGGCTCTTCGCCCTTCCTGAAGAAGTTAAGCACAAGATCAGCATGGTTAACAGCAAGCACTTCCTGGGTTACAACAAACTTGGCGCCGAATTCACCAAGGGGCGCACGGATTGGCGGGAGCAATTCGATATCGCCACTCCGCACGTCTGCCGCGCGGTAGAGGGGCGTGGGGATCCAGATTACTGGAGTCTGTGGGGACCTTCGCAGGTGCGCTTTCAATTGATAACTTGGGGACTCAAGTGTTCTGACGATGGCACGCAGTGGCCGGACGAAGAGCTTATCCCGGGTTTCAAAGCGACCATGGAGCGCTATCTTCTGCAAGTGCAGCAGCTCAGCTACGACTTCATCGGTCTCCTCGCGGAGGCGTTCGGCCTGCCGCACGACGCGTTATCGCAGTTTTATGACCGCGATGAGTTGATGCAACATCGGGGTAAGATCGTGCAGTATCCGCAGACGGAGGAAGGAAGTCAAGGTGTCGGGCCGCACTACGACGCCGGTTTCCTGACTTTCGTGGGTCTCAATCCCCGCTTTTAGTTACCCAGCATTGATTCCGGAATACAGCTGCTCCAGGTTACGGACCACAAAGGGCTTCAGGTGCAGAACCTGTCAGGAGATTGGATCGACGTCCCACCCATTCCGGGAACGTTCGTCGTCAACATCGGACGCGGTGCGTCTGTTACTGCCATGCATATCTTCTCCCTTGTATAAATGCCCCTCGGCAGCCCTGGAATTCGCGACGCAGGGCCTGGCGCGCGCGACGTCCCACCGCGTGATCTCGCCCTCGGGTGGCAGCGGGCCCCGCTACTCCGTCCCGTTCTTCCAAAACATCGGTCTTGACGTGAAGCTCACGGAGCATGTTCTCAATTGTGCGTCATCCCTTTGCACATTCCTCAAATATAAATCTGAATTGTAATCAATTTCCTATCTTCAGTCCCACCAGAGATCCTCAAGCTTCGCGAGGCCCGCGGGTCCGTCAGCGCTACTGATTGTGAGTACTACTTCTGCCTTTGCCTTGCATGTTATGCATTCCGCTGACCGCCGATGCCTCTACCTACAGCCGTCAACTTCACAGAATTCGACCGCGAGCCCTCAGGACGCGTCAACCTCATCGGGCGGGTCAAGTGCGCTTCTCCACCTCCGTGTTTTCCCTACCACTCACTGAACTACTCAATGCAGGAGTCACCCGGACGTCGGAGAGCGGCACTACCCGGAGCTGTTCAAAGAGGTGTTTCCAAACGGGGCCCCGGCGCAGGTTAGCGCGTATTAGAGGCGTTTATGGGTTTGCTTTCTGTAGCGATATTTTTCTCTGGATTTGAATCCATGTATGATGTAGTCTCCGAATTTCCTGGAAGCATAAAATTTCGCCTTCTAAATCAGATCGCGGACGAGACATCTAGGTTTGCGTCACCACTACAAATTCTGCAGAAAGTCGTTCCACTGTGGCGCCGCCTGCTGTTCCATGAAGAAAGGCGGGATCGCGAACGGCATCGCGCTGTCGCCCTCATGCTGGAACTGGTTTTGCTCGTCACCAAACCCGTTCTCCACTTGGTTCACAACCCTCTTTGGGTTAGAAACCCTCCCGAATTCGGGCCGGGGCGCAGAAAAATACTCCACAAGCGACGGGTCGAGGGTCCCTGTTCTGGCTAGTGTTGCGGTCGGTAAAGTGTCTGGCAGGACGGATGGGCTTGGCGTCGTGTCGGGCAGCGTTGGGGACACTTTCGGCGCATGCTGCGCGCAGCGGTCTCGTGCGAGAATGGTCTGCACGACGACGCGCGTGTGGCCCGCGAGGATGTCGAGCGCCGCTTCCGTGCACACGGTCTCAATGGGCAGCTCTGCCGCCGGATCTCTTGTATGCTTCGCGTACGCGGCGATCGCTTTGTTGCGCAGGGTGCGGAGGATATTCTACCGTTGCGGCATTTCAGTCAATTGTCCGTGTGTGAAGGGCGTGTAACTTACCAGGGCACGGTAAGCACGGAATGAGGTCGCGGCTCCGCGTTCGAAGAGATCGACCGCGACGAAAAGCTCAAGCAGGGCTTGGGGTGCGTATACAGTTTGCGGGCACTTTGCTGCGACGGCGCCGACGATGATCTGATAGATCCTCAAATGTCAGGATTTCCAATCTGGATACGCAGAAAAGGAATACACACAGCTGCGTTGAATACTGCGGCGATCGTCCTCGGTAACGGGTAGGGCACTCAGCAAAGAAAGTCGACTCACAACTCTTCCAAACCGACCACCATCGAAGAAATAGTTCCGGATGTCGGGCGAAGTTCTCGATGTCCGCGCGAATGAGCTCAGACGCGTATCGATATGCCGAGAGGAAGGACGTCGCATGCGATGTGTAGTACGGATCTTCCGGATTTTCACGCATCGCTGAGACAAAATGGTTGTTGTGGATATAGAGTATCACTGCACATAGATTCAGAAATTCGCGATGATCAAAATAAGATTATGGAGACGAAACTAGTGATGCAAGAATGGTAGACCATCCTACTTTGGATGTAGGAAGATGGTGAGCCCTGCTCGGCCCCCACACTCGGTTTGGTGCATAGCGAAGAATGCATGAATTTTCGAATTCTTTGGTCGAGATCAACAATGACATCGTAGCTTGGACTTTGTGCCGTCAAATAAGCCTCCACGACTGGCGCCGCGACCTGGTTTGATTCAGTAAGAAACAAGGGAAATGGGAAGGGATGCTACGTACCTGCTTCACGAATTCCCAACGGCCACGGTAATCTGAACAGGTACTCAATCACCGGCAAAATCAACGATAAATGGCACTTACAGCTGTTTCTGATTCTATCGGCGTCGTCAATCTGTTGCTCGTCGTTGGTGGGGAAAGGGCAGTTGATGTTTGCTAGACACATGCTTGTAGGACGCCCAACCGCAAGGCCTTGCAAAGTTTCGATATAATATGTTTCCCAAAACAGGGCCTGTTCCGACCATCAGAGAAGTCAAGTTGTTAAGCTGGCGGTAAAGGGTTACCCACACGCTGTCTCCAAATTTGCTTTTCACTCAGTTGCGGGCGGGATCGCCCAGTATCTAACCATCCCGTTAGTCTGTCTAAAAATTTGTGTGTTAGAAAACACGTACGCAGACCCATCTGAGGATTGAATTGTTAAGAAGTGCAAGTGAATTCAGAGTTTCACCGCCCACCTTTTGACAGATATGTGACGCCAGACATATCGTAGACCACGCGCCTTCCATCGAGAATCGAGGCCCTCCGTGTGACAGGAAAACGGAAATAAGGACCAATGACTGAACTGTCGCTATGGTTGGGTGGTCGAAGACCGAAACGATGGACAGGGCCGCCCGAGCCACGTCAAAGTAGAACTCGGATTCGAGGTTATACGGAGGGAGGGTGAGGTCGACTAGAGACCCTAGCGCAAAAACCCCATAGAGCACGGCCATCTGGTGCACAGAACAGGGAGGTTGAAGTGGACGACTGCTGAATTGCGGAGAGTCAAATGAGCCGTACACTTGCGAGAGAAGTTCAACAAGCTCTTCGCGCATGATAGGCGTACCACTCCAGCATCCGTTTTGAAAGTAAACCTCGCAGAGTTCCCATGCCCGGGATCTCGCGGGAAGGCGAAGAGAAAGCTGCACGAGGGCGCGTTGGGGGTCCCAAGACATACGACCACCAAGGTCGAATGAGAACAAGTCGGTCACGGTTGCAAAGGTGAGAGTAGCTCGTGCTCGTCCACCTGGAGGGTCATTGTCTTCGAACTGGGAGAAATGCAATTAGTGCATTGCAAACTCAAAAACCCATCTTTACGGCTTACGGATAGCAGTGCCTAGCAAAAACTCGAGAGTCGAAAACTGTTGTCTAAAAAGGAACGCAACTGACCTCGGTTCCGGCAGTGCGGCCGAAATATTGAACAGGTCCAGTATCGCTTACGCCCAACGCACCCAAGCCAAGCGTAACATGATCTATAGCGGTGGTCGGCTCTTTGATGGATATTCCGAGATGGGGGCAATAATCGAGGTGGTAACCACACGCAGTCGTAATCGCAGTCTCCAGTTCCACCATACGAGCCTCCATCTCAGATAAGGTGTGTCGGAGACGCGATGCCTCAGTAGGCGCGGCTCTGGGATTCATTATTTTCGATAGGCAGATAAGCTCGCGAACTCGCCTTTTTCCGCGGCCAGTCGGAAGATATGTTCCTATGTTTCAGAATAAATTGCGAACAGACGCAAAAGGAAAACAATAGATTACCAGTGGGACATGTTCCCCCGCAACCTCGACGGACTGAAGAAACATGAATCGGGGAGTAGAAAGGCGTTGATGATTTATTACCGCATGATGCGCAAGGTATACTTCGGTCACATTTGAGTTTCAGCCTGAACACGGGTTGAGTACGGTCCCTCAGGCTTCGCATCACATTTATGGATGACCTTTTGCATTCTGCGCATGGGGCCTGTAGCAGAAAATTGAATATATTGAGCGGCATTTGGTAGCGTGTACGGTCATACCTTTCCGGACTTCCGTTTGATGTCCATCTTCTCTTGAAGCGTGAGAGGCTTGAATGCAGAATTGATTGCCATCCTCGCTGATCCCGGGCCAAGAACGGGACCTGGCACGATGAGGAGGAAGTGAAGGAGGATTTATCAGCAAGTGCTTTGTCAGCATCGCATAGTGATGCCATCAGTATCTGATCTCTCGATCCACTTTGTTGCCAATTTGAAGCTCGTTCTCCTCGTTGAACGTTAAACGTGCCAGGCACCGTCTACTCAAGCGCCGAGAAAATCTTCGATGAGAAAATTGCACATTCACGTCTCTCTAATGCCTGGACCCGGTGCCCTGGACCCTGGTGCCCGCTACAGGTCCCAGGATAAGCGCCGAGCCCCAGAACGCGGGGATGACACGGCTGGGGTATTTATACATGCTCGGGTTTTCCGTTATCGATGGCTGTTCTTCATCTCTCAACCTCCATGGCCTTCCTACAGAATTCGACTATTCGTCTCATAAACGAGTCCGATCCTCCTCGATGCCCTATCCCAGCCCTTCTCGGGCCACCAAAGCAATCTGCCTGCTTCTCTATTTGCGACGAGCGTCTGGAGGTAGATAGCACTGCGGCTCTTCGGTATTTCGTCCACCCTCCTCCGGACGCCAACTTGCGCGCCGGTTTGAGCAAATTCTTGGAATTGCCGCTTCAGGATCGAACCTTTCAAGGCGCGAGGCGTCTCGATGATGTCTTCACGACATGCCTAGTTTCAGAGAATTCAGAAGAGCTGTTGAAGGCCGAGGTGGTGACCTGGCGTGGTATTATGCGAAAGTATTCTTCTGTCTATTTTCGAGACCGTCGAAGACACTGATTTGTGACGCGTACTACCCAGGATCATTTCTGGAGAGAGCCTGGGCCTAAATATTTCATACTATCGTGGGGTGCTCTATCTGGAAGAGCAGAGTACTTTCGCTCATATCGAGTGCGTTTCATATCCCGCATGGTTGCGCTCGGTGAATCGTTGACCAGCTTCGATTCTGAAACGATGTACATGGGGTATGTCAGGCCCGAGCCGAAAACGACTCGGAGGCGCTAACTTCGTGCAGGCATAAATGGGAAAATTTCTGCTCTACAGCGAATTGCGGAGGCGAGCCAGATGACACTGGCGTGGATATGCATACTCTCTGGAACACAGTGATTACCCGAAAATTAGGTTCCCTCAACATTTTGCTCGTGGGGGAGGTCGACTGTGTCAAATGTGTGTCTACTCTGCACACCAACCTTTACTCACTTTGAATGGCAGCCAGTTACCTGGAAAATCCTGGTCCTGAGCACTACATGGAGCTGAAAACGAAAAAGCTTGAACAGAGGTAGGTACTTGCATCTGACCGCCGAAAATGTTATAGATCGCTCCCCAGGAACAACCTTAAGAATCGTGCCAAATGGTACATGCAATCGCATCTCCTTGGCATCTCCGAAATATTCGTGGGATATCCAGACGCTGAACGCATTGTTCGAGCAGTCGAAACCCTTCCCGTCCGTGACCGGACGCAATCACAACACAAAATAGACTGGGGTGCCAGAGTTCTTCATAGCCTGCGAGATCATTGCGCCCGCTCAACTGCAGCATCACCAACTGGTGATGTTCTGAAGGTCTGGCGTGTGAACCTACGCCGCGGCTTGGTGGACATTCGTGAATTAGGTCCAGGAGAAATCAAGAACCTTAATCAAAGAGGAGTGCCGCGGAATGGGATCATTCCGCTGTCGTTCATTGAAGGTTTAGAGAAAAGGGTATCGCTCAATTTGGAGGAAAGGTTGTCCCCTGCTGATCTCTCATAAACAGACATTATAACCAAATTTTACTCGTACTTCGTATAGGATGTTGTATGTAGCCCGCTGCTTGGAGTATATAGCAAACCCGACACCGCGACACGGGGTGTCAAATGTCAGAAAATCCGACACACCTTGGAATTCCCACACGTGGAGTGGCAAACCCGACACATCTTCCCTCCTGGGACAGGTTCTTCAGCAAAACCGACACACGGTTCAGAAAGCCCGACACACTGTTAGCAAACCCGACACAAGTTGAGAAACGACCCGCACGCTCGGCTAGCGTGGCTTGGCATGGGATCGCGTCATTGCTGATGCGGCTCCCACGTTTCCTGCTTCTGCCCACATTCTCGCCGCCGCCGCGCCGCGCAATGGCGGCCCTCGCGGCGCTGTTGGCGCGCCTCCCCGACACCGTTCTGGAGCAGTTCTGTGACGCGGTAAGTCTGTCGATGTTCCATTTGATGCATTCTGATGTTCCGCAGTCCTTCACCGCCAACTTCCGGATGAGAAGCGCGCAATTGTTTTCCGGCACCTCATGGGTTGACCTCGACGACCTCCTGGCATGGCTCCGTCAACGGGGAGATATGGACCTTCTCGATCTCGACAGGTGCGTAGTAAGCTATGATCGCCGCTGATTACGGCCAGCATTTTACCCTTTGACCCACGCTCCATGGATGGCACGGACGTGTCTATTCAAAACGCAGCATTTGATGGCTATCCCGCCGTCGGATTCGACGATACCCGGTCCGCCACGCCATCCTCAGGTTACAGTTACCCATACGATGATTATCAATCCTCAAACTACTCGGTTCCCGCCTCCGAATTCGATTATCTCGACGCCTCTGGGTCTTCAACCCCCTATTCTGGTCTGGATCTCTTCGGCGAAAATTATGAGTCGAATCTGGACTGGGATCCCTCACTGGCCGTATTTTTTGATTCTGCAGAGCTCTCTTTCAATCTAGACACTCCATATGTGCCCGGTATGAACGCTTGCAGGTCTCCCGGATGATTAATTGCTGATTTTGCCCACAGCTGTTGCTTCCGGTTCGGACGCCTCCTTGAGGTTCTTGAGGTTTTTTCTTTAAGTGCACGCAAAGTGAGTCTGCACGATCCGTGGGGATCGTATAAACACTGTTATTGGTGTACTGGACAAAGGGTAAAACTTCCTTGTATGTACGATACTTAGATACTTCCTACGTGTTTTGTACAAGATGGTGATTAGTAACCCATCAATACACAATCGAGTGCTTATTAAGCACCGTACTGTACCGTACAAAAGGACGGTTAAGGCTGAAAACCCTAACACAGAGAAACAGTATTGAGAGAAAGTCTGGATCTGCTGGTGGCCGGACCACGCACAAGTATGCAGACCGTTACAGTGGGCATGGTCACATCCGATCACGAACTGAGTTCAGAAAAGCGAGCACCCCGTAGGTTTGGCTGTTGCAAAAACACCAGATAAATTCAGGGAGGCTCTTAGGAGGGCATTGACCCTTCAATTTCTGTTTTCCTTGAATCACACAAATACCGGAACTCCCACGCGGGCAAGAGAAACTTCGCGCCCATGTGACAAAAGCTTGGAACAAGATGCAACTCCCGCATAGGTCCCACTGACTCAACCACCCTGTAAATATTCCTGGGAACACGGAAGACCCTTCGGATACCTAAATAGCTACCCGCGCCGGGGTACGACGTTGATGTTCCAATCAGGACAGCCGGTGACCCACACGCCAGGTTTTTGCGGTAACTACAGGATATCGGATTCGGACTTCTTATTGAGGGTCCGGTCTCTTCTGAACGTTTCAGAAACTGTGTTGCCGCGATGAAACCCGTTGAAGCCCCTCGGACTTCGAGTGTCTTCCCCGCTATTTATATTGACCTTAGCATGCATTTATCAATCATTATTTCCACTCCAAGGGTGAGTCGGCATTTTTCTAGAGTACTATACACCATATTGTGTCGTAATATGTCCTTACTCGACTCTCTGAATCCCTCCGATGAGGAGGATGACCCAAAATGTGCAATTTTGACAGTTTTGATGGCACCTTGCGCGACTTCTCCTGCCTCACTTAGAGCATTCCAGACAATTCTGAGCAGACAGAATATGTTCATTAGTTCCCAACCAACATCCCAGGCAAAGTTGTAAAAGTTTTTTAAATTTAATATTTTGGCACTGTTTCAGCTGAAAGGTCGGGTACCTCTCAGTCTGGTTTCCTGTAAAGACATCTGGGCATGGAACTTTTCGAATCTCCATTGATGTCAGGGCCTCGGAATCAGTCGACCTTGTCATTCCAAGGGACCAGTTGAGTTTCACTCACTGTTAACTTCCACGGCGAGAGCACATGAAAATTGAGTTATCATCACGGGTGCGACCCTGTCTTGCTGCCACCATCCCTCGCCTCAAATTCACTTTCAAGTCATCTTTCAGCCTCGAGAACCTGCTATCACCGTAATCATCGCCACTATTGAGGTCACCCTCACTGAATTTATCTATGCAATCGCCGGCTACCGTCTGCGGTCCTTCCCCGGCTCTCGAACTCGTTCCTCCTATCCCCCGGACTCTCTATGAACCTGGTTGAGCTCACTCCATTCTCTTTGGAACCACAGCAAATAAAAGGCTTTGAAATATGACACAGGCAACGTTGAAGCCAATCCTAACTCGCTAACTCGCCCCCTCCCATCTCCACCACTCTCCATTTCGCACGGTTGAAGTTGAGAATCCTTGCCCACTTCAACACATGTTGGTTCATGGTTATATGGGCCCACTTATCTTGGCCAATCACTACTCTGTGGACACCAGGTCTGCCTTCACCTTTGGTCGCTGGCTGGAACTGACCAATTGTTCTTCACGTATCTGCACCCTGCTCCCGCCTCGAAGGCGCCAGGTGTATTCCGGCTATCCGTAGGAGTGACGTGTTCTATTCCAGATGCTTCTACCCGCGATTGGAACAATTCCTCGTGCACTGTAAATCTGGTCAAGGCCTTTTGAATAGTGCTGGGTCTGGATGGTTTAATATGTTGTATAATACGAGAGGGTCCAGCATGCTGCTGGTCTAGAATGGAGGGCTTGTATAATACAATAAATACTGGTGCCGCCGGCCCGAAATTTTCGACGTATTAAATGTATTATACGTGTATGTTAAGGCTGTATTTAATGTATTCTACTTAGGCCCAGTCCGCTGGGTCCCATTCGGCGTCTCCATTTGGAGCTCAACTGCTTCGTTGGCTGCGGTGCTGGCTGTGAAGTCGGCTGGTCAGATTTGCCCTGGTCGGGGGCAGAAACTCGGCTTCCGCCAAGAAATGCGTCGAGGCTGTCTTGAAAATTCAATATTGCTCTGAAGTGAGCAGGCTCCGAGTCTCGCGTCGACGGGACTGTGTGGTGGGAGGGACGGAAACACGGCCCATGTGGCCCGCAGATGATCGTTGTTAGCCCCGGCCTCAGTTCCGAGTCATTCCGACCTCGATGAATTTAATGCTCTCCACATCCGGGAAGTGGTCGGAAAATTGCTCTACCATGCTCATAAGCTCTGTGTGCCATTCCCACTTCCTGTAGAAGACTTTGGGTATTTTATACCTATTAAATACATGGCTTCCCGGAGCCTCGGGGTATAAAATGTATTATACGCGTATTATACGCCCTTGTATAATACAATCAATAAATACATCAATTAAAACCCAGCACTACTTTTGAACCACGCTCGGCATACTCGGTGATCTGCACATCAATCGCATCAGTTCACACGAAGGGTATACAAGCTTGGCAATGTGTCGGAGTTGAAAGAAATTAGTTGCATGTGTCGGCTTTGTGTGGGCTGTGGCGCAATTGATGGGAGCTAACCGCCGTGTCGCGGTGTCGGGTTTTAGGGAGCCTCGCTGCTTGAGTATCGTTGATTTGTGGTTGATTTTGCTGCGTAATATAAATATCATCTTGATTTTTGCCGGGCGATGTCTGAATTGGATTCGAGCTACTTGCCGAGTTGGTACGAAAAGGAATTGAAGGCGGATTTGTCAAGGTGCACATTGATGTCATCAATCTCTATCTAAGACTATCCCACCATTGTCCAACCACTGCCAGAGGCTCTGCGCCAGCGTTGATCAACGTGCAAGGATCCACGCTGACGCACCAATTGCATTGACACGGCGCCTGGTGTCTACATACAAGCATGGGTCTTCCGGTATCGATGGCTGCTCTCCTCGCTTGAAACGCACAACTTCTAGTATCCGTCTCATAAACGAGTCCGATCCTCCTCGATGCTCCATTCCGGCGCTTCTGGGGCCCCCGAAGCAATCAGCCTGCTTCTCTATTTGCGACCGGCGTCTGGAGGTTGATAGCACTGCTGCGCTACGGTATTTTGTGCACCCTCCTGCAGACGCCAACCTGCGGGCTGACTTGCAGAAATTCTTGAAACTGCCGCGGAAGGACCGAGTCTTTCAACGAGTGGTACGCCTGGAAGATGTCTTCACGACATGTCTATGTTCCGAAAATTCTGAAGAGTTTAATTGTTGAAGGCCGAGGTGGTGACCTGGCGTGGTATTATGCAAGGGTATATATCTCTCCATCTTATCCGAGATGAAGGCTGAATGTGGTATTCACGCAAGGACCATGTCCGGAGAGAAACTGGATCTAAATGTTTCGTCCTATCGTGGGGTTCTCTATCTGGAAGAGAAGAGTATTCTCTCTCGCATTGGGTAGATTTTCGTTGCCTCGATGTTTATTTTATTGAATGGTTGACCAGCCCAGATTCTGGATCGACATATACATACATGGGGTATGTCACGTCCGATTTCAGGACAAGACGCTGATATTTCGTAGCCATAAATTTGAAATGCTCTTCTCGACGTTGAATCCCGGCGGCGAGCCACATAACACCAGAGTGGATATGCATACTCTTTGGAATGCCGCTATTACCCGAAAATTGGGTTCCCTTAATATCTTGCTCGTCGGGGAGGTCGATTGTGTCAAGGGTATGTTCAACTTTCATATCGACCCTGACTCACTTGTATGGCAGTTGGTTACCGGGAAAGTCCTGGGCCTGAACAGTATATGGAATTGAAAACGAGAAACCTGGAACACGGGCACAAGTACATATGCGCAATGGTTTCTATCCGATTGGCAGTTATTTAGGATTCAGCATAAGCAAGAAACGCAGCAAGTGGTATATCCAATCATATCTACTGGGCACATCGAAAATATTCGTTGGGTTTCGAGATGCCGCGGGAATTGTTCGCCAAGTTAAAACATTTTATGTCCGCGACTCGGACATGGTCCCATCACAGCACAAAATAGACTGGGGTGCCCGAGTGCTTCACAGTCTTAGAGATCACTGTGCGCGCTCAGCTGAAGAGATCACGCCTGGGAATGCCCTGAAAGTGTGGTGGGCGCAGTCACGCCCCGGATACGTGAATATTCGCGAACTTGGTGCTGGAGAAGTCAAGAAGCTGAACAAGGGGGGAGTACCGCGAAATGAGATTATTCCGTTGTCGTTCATCGAACGCTTGGAGAAAAGGATGTCCACTTCCTGAGTTCCGTTGATTCTACTACCTACGTCTTATCCACCAGTGTAAAAATTATGTTGACTTTGTCGGGCGTTCCTGAAAATCGGTTTTCCATTTTGTCGATAGAACAACATTTACCTTGGTCAAGTTGATCTCAATAAAGTGCCGTGGGTGCGTACCATGCAACGCCGGGCATTGTTTGGCTCGTTACTCGGTCGCTTTCTCTCGTTTACATAGGAGCAAACAGAATCGGCAAACAGAATGCCAGTGATATCGCGAGTCCCAATTGACCGACCTATTGCCGCCGCCTAAACCAGCGACTTTATTTGTGAGTACAAGTTCAATAGTTGGAGGTGGTCACACGGTCCCAGCGTTGGTTGGTTTTGGATTTGATGCCCGAGTGCAGAAAAAGGGAAACTTGTCGACGTATAGCCCTGGTTCGAATCGAACAAATACCTCCGATTCTTCTCCAGTCAATAGTGAAGTGGGTTCAAATCCTGTGTGCGCACAACGCGCCACCGGGTCTTCTGTTCTTTCTGTGAGCTTGGGGTCTCCTGACGCCCCTTGGCCGATGTAGAGAGAATGTGAATTACGAAGGTTGGCCATGGAGTGAGGCAGCGGTGATAGGCTGTATCGTAGTACTTCTGGAAAAAGGAGAGTCAATGCGGTGCGTATTTGGCCGAAGCAGAGCACCGAGATTTAAAGTCGGTCGGAGCGCGGACGACTCGGAGATGTGAGGTGCCAGTCGCGATGGAGCCGGTGGTGGAGCGACGCGAAAGACCAGTTTTCAGAACGGAAAGAAGGAATAAAAGGTGAGGGAGGTTGGGGGGATCAAAAACCGTACATGGAGGACAGAAACAAGAGCATTCAACAAGACTCCGAGTGCACAAATTAGGCGGAACGCGCACAAAGGGTCGACGATCAATCACGGAGATACCCGACTTGCCGTATTCGGCAATCATTTTAATTTTTTTCGTTCAATTCTCATTTTTCTCCCTCCGTTGTTCCCGATCATAGTAAGTGAGCCATCCGCATAACTTGAGCAGTTTTATGAAAAAAAGTGGGTGCTGAACTCGACCTAAGCAGCAGAACTTTCTTTTGGCGTAAGGCTTGCATAAAACAGGTTGAATTTTCGAGTCGTGCGGAACATTCAGCGGGGAGTCAAGGTAGATGGGTCAGGATTAAATCGGGCCTCCCCGCCAATGTTTACTCGGGATGTATCGGCTCCCACAGCTGTTTGGTTGACGCCGACCACCGTAAAGACTGGAACACATGAATGCGGAAATACGCCTCGGAAGATTTACGCAAATGAAACTTGCTGCATCCATTTTTAGTACGTACGCACAACACCCAGAGTCTACAATAAAACCAAGTTGGCGAAAGTGTCCAGTACTTCGACTCTGCCTCTAACTGCCCTATGCGAGCTTTGTCACCGACGATGCCCTGCAAGAATTTCAATGTCGACGAATAAAGCGAAAGTGACTTTGAACTAACGGCACGGTGATAGTGCGACCCCCATCCTCCTTGACCTGTAAGAGGACCGCGCCCTACCACGCGGCAAACGGCAAATTAGACTTAAGCTGACGAGCGCGGAGAGGAACTCACATCGGGTGTGTGCAACACGCGCTCCACCGTTGCGCACACCGTCCGACCCTCGCTGTCCCAGAAGAAGATACGCGTGCCGTTCTAAATAAGCAGGTTGACCATGGCCACCATCGTTTAAACAGCCGGCGTACTGGGAAACTCATGCAAGAGAGCGTCTGCGTCGTCTGAGGGGGAGAGAAGTAAGTGGACGGCGGAGGCAGGAAAATTTCCCTCAGTTGTTGACGCGAATTTGCAGATCGAAGGGCGCGGCGGGTATCCGGGTGCAGAGTGTGGCATCTTCAAGGAATCTAGGAGTATAAATGTCCCGAGTCCAGAGTGAGAATGTCCGAAGGGGGAAAAAGAAAAAAAGGAAGTTGAACAAGTTCGTATTTAGATGCGCCATCGCGATACGCGCGAACGTTCATCCTTATTTATACCGCGAATCAACGAGCTGACAGCTGGTTTGGGAATTTTGTAGCGGCTTCTTCGCCCAGGTTGGGACATACCGTCGACATACCGTGAGATCTACAACAACCGCTCATTGAGTACCTCGTGCTTGTGTGGAGAGATTAGAGACTTTACGTTGCAGCCACCAGATGGCTAATGGCTTCAAAAATAACAACTTTTCCATGAGTTCCGCGCACCATCGCCCGATTTCAGATGCATCAATGAATGCTCTTGGGGTTCTCTATTGGTCTTTCGAATTGACTTGACTGTTGGAGAGAGAACGAAAGCCATCCAGTGGCCTGGATGGTCCATCGCAAACTCTTTATTTAACTCATACGAGGCCGAAGTCCCAGTGGGTTTCATGAGAAAGAAACCGAAAGGTAGGGAAGCTTTGGCCGGTAAGCATCTGCTCGGCACGTCGACCAGGCAGATGCTCTTGGCGGTTGATTGGAGTTTGAGTTGAATTTGGAGTTGGCAAAAGAGTAGGTGAGCGGGCACTGGGAGCAGAAAGGAAAGGAAGCTGTGGGTCAAAAGAAACAAATCATTGCAATACCTCTTATAGCCCTGGTCCGAATCGAAACGGATAGCTTCCGTGTTAACGAAACTATACATTGCATCGGAGGTATGCGACCCAGAAGAGCTGGGCTTACCTACCTACCTACCCTTGTTTACCTCCTATATCTCTCTCATTCTTCCTGCATGCGCAGTATTTTCCCAAATCGGTTCAAGTTGAATTAGCAAAGAGTCAAAGCCGCACTGAGTTCGCACCAAGTAGGGCTGTCAACCGTGCCCGTGACGGCCACGGCCGTGGAATCGACGGCTTTTTTACGGCACGGGCCGTCTCGAAACGGCCCGTGGAATGGTTGGCAAATGTCTGACGGTACGGCACGGTCGACGGCACGGCCGGTACACGGTTGTGTTGAAAATTTCTATCCTTCGTTCCTTATCTGAATTCAATCCATCTGCTCATTAGAAATGTCTTGGAGCTATTGGTTAGCTGTAATTTGTTCTTAGAGGTCGATGTTCGAAGTCTGTATTCAATCAATAAAGTAATTTCCATGCAGCAGGATTTCTAGAAGACTAATGACCTAACCTGATCTTTTCAAAATGCTACATGAGCGTCCCAATTACCTGCGATGCAACGAATTGTCGAAGAAGACATGGATGAAATTCCGCTATCATTCTCGGGTATTGCCGAATCGATGCAACTTGACTGAAATTTCGGGATTTCGGCAAACCAAATACAGCGGGGAGGCTTCCAATGGGTCCACCGGGGCGCGCCGTAGCCGTGCAGTTGACCTCCAGAGAAAATACCCGACGGAATGGGCACGGTCACGGCGAACAGCCCTAGTTGCCAACATGTAAGCGGACATAATAATATGGAAAAATCAGTGAGCGATCCTGAGGAAGGGGATGAGGACTCAGCACAGATCGCAAGACTCAAAAAAAATCAATCCTTTTCTTTACTTTCAACGGCCCAGTCCGAATCGAACGGACGCCTCCCGCCTGCATTTGCTACTAGGTCCCGACTCAGGAATTGAGCGGATCGCGCCACGCGCCGCCGGGCCCTGGATCTCAATCCTCACGTCGAATCAACGAGCTGACAGCTGGTTTGGGAATTCTTTGGCGGCTTCTACGCCCAGGTTGGGACATACCGTGAGATATACAACAACCGGTCATTGATACCTCGTGCTTGCGTGAAGAGATTAGAGACTTTACGTTGCAACCGCCAGATGGCTAACGGCTCCAAAAATAACAACTTATCCATGAGTTCCCTGGACCATCGCCCGATTTCTGATTACCTCAAATAAACGCTTTTGAGGTCTCCTATTGGCCTTTCGAGTTGACTTGACTGTTGGAGCGAGAAAGGAAGCCATCCAGTGACCCGGACGGCGCATCGCAAACCCCGAAGAGTGGGCTTGCCTTGTTTCTGTTGCATATGATCTCTCTCGTTCTTCCCGCATGCGCAATGTTTTTCCCATATCAGTTCAAGTTGAATCAACAAAAAGTCAAGGCCGCACACTCTCGAGTCCGCAACATGTAAGCGGACATACATAATATGGCAGTTGCGGTTCGAAGAGAAACCAGTGAGTCTATCCTGGGGAAGGGGAGGACTCAGCAGAGATCGCACGACTCAAAAAGCAACAACCATCAGTAACAGCCCAGGTCCGAATCGAACGGACGCCTTCCGCCTGGTGGTCCCGACTGCTGGAATATTCAGCGGATCACGCCACGCGCAGCCGGGCCCTGAATCTCTATCCGCACGAGAAGTTCAAGTAGTGCCGTTCTTTGGATGAGTCCCTGAATCAGCTCACATCCCTGAGCCTGACAAGTCAAGATCGAGAACGGTATTAGGCATCGCGTTTTTGACAGATTACTTGGCAGTGCTTGTACGTGCTTGTACAAGGCAAAAAAAGCGGCCAAGCTGACAAGCTCGCAAGCTATGTCGAAAAATCGACAAGTTCGAAAAATAATGTTTTTTTAGGCGTGCATTGGCGTCTGGGCATCGTTTCTATGCTTTTATTTTTTTTTGCAACAAGTGAAAAAGGCAGGAAAAAGGGCACAAGCCGACAAGTAGAATGTTTTAATACTGATGTAGTCGACTCCAGCTACTTACAAGCCACCAAGATAGTTTAGTTTCAAAGCGAGATAACAACCCGCTCCTGTATCGTAAAAATACGAACTTGGATTATAACAAGATTAGGTAAAAGGAAATTGAGCGTCATTTGCCCGCTTATGGCCCAAATCCGAATCGAACGGAAACCTTGCGCTTGGCGAAGTTCAACCCCAGGACCAAGGCTATTCGACGGAGGCGCACCGTGTGCTGCCGGGCCTACGTTGTCAGTGCGCAACCCTGTATATTGTACGATACCTCATGCGTACCGGTTAACCCCTGCGGCAGTCTGCGCGCAAGCGCGCGAAGAAGTAAGCCTTCGTTATGGTGTAGGTTAAAAGAAACAAAATCGTTTCGATACCTCTTATGGCCCAAATCCGAATTGAACGAATAGCTCCTGTATTGACGAAACTATAGCTACGCACCCCGAAGAGCGGGCTTGCCTCGCATATGTATCCCTCTCGCTCTCCCTGCATACGCAATGTTTTTCCCATATCAGTTCAAGTTGAATCAAAAGAGTCAAGGCCGCACTGCAACATGTAAGCGAACATACATAATATGGCAGTTGTGGTTCGAAGAGAAATCAGTGAGCGATCCTGGGTGAGGAAGGGGAGGAATCAGCACAGATCCGGCTCAAAAAGATACACTCTTCTTGACTGTTAACAGCCCGGGTCCGAATCGAACGGACGCCTTCCGCCTGGTGGTCCCGACTGTTGGAATATTCAGTGGATCGCGCCACGCGCAGCCGGGCCCCGAATCTTCATCCTTGCGGAGACGTTAGTGCTGTTCTTCCGACGAGTCCCTGAATCAGCTTACATCCCTGTGGCTGATGGTTGACAAGTTCAAGTCGAGATTGAGAAATTATGTAGCACGGTTACGGTAGGCAACTCCAGGTATCAGCCACCACCAAAATAGCTTCAAAACCCGTTCCTGCATCCCCAGAGTGCCATGTAATGAACTTGGATCAAAACAAGACTTTAACGGAATTGAGCGTGATGGCCCGAATCCGAATCGAACAGACACCTTCCGCCAGGTGAGATAATTCATTCCACCCTTTACTCAATGGGCGTGCTGCCGGGCCTACTACTTTTTCAGTGTGTAACCACGGCTCTACACAATACCTCACGCCTCAGCCTTCGTCTTTTTTGTACTTATTCTGTGCGTTTCTCAGGATGAGCAAGTTCGGGTGCCGAGTCGGTATTTTATGCAAACTTTTTTCGTTCCCCTCCACCCGAAAAATCGCACTGGCATTGATCCCATTCCCGACTCTCCGGCATGCTTATATTCAAGCTCCAATGCTGGAGTGTAGTACCGGAATGCATCTGCTCAACATGACGCAAGTGCTTCCGTTCGACTCGGGACTGGGTCGTTAATTTGTTGAAAAAGATTGCTTTTTGTTTGTTTCTTGACAGAGCTCTTCCAGTTCTAGCTCAGGCTGGAAAGATACTCATGGCAGGTCCACGTTCCAGAGGCGTATATGTGCGCGCTCGGTATTTTATGTAAACATTGTTCGTTCTCCCCCACCGCGAAAACATCGCACTGGCATCGATCCCATTCTTGACTCTCCGGCATGCCTATATCCAAGCTCCAACACTGGAGAGAAAGGCCAAATAGCGCCGGTGCACATCTGCTCAACATGACTGGGTCCTTGTTTTCCAGCAGAGACACCCGTTCGACTCGGGACTGGGCCATCATTATTTCCATTGCCATTCTTATTTTTTGATTGGGAAAGTTGCGCAGTTCATACATACAGTATTTTTTTCCAGCCTCCCGCGACAAACCATACATATCCATCCCTTTCCAAACGCTGACGCTGTGATATCCGAGCTCCAACGCTGGAGAGGCAGGCTGAATAGTGCCGGCGTGCATCTACTCAACGTGATGCGATAATTGTTCCCTGCACTTCCCCTGCAGAGATACCCGTTCGACTCAGGGCTGGGCCGTTCGGATGAAGATGATTGCTTTTTGTTTGTTTCTTTGCAGAGCTCTTCCCGCGTAGTTCGAATTTTTCAGGCCGGCAAATCCACAAGGAAGGTTAGGCGTGTTGTACGCACTCAGTACTGTAAACTGTTCATTCCCCTCCACCCCGAAAAAATGCACTGGCATCGATCCGTGAATCGGCTTACATCCCTCAGGCTGGACTGACTTCAAGTTCAAGTCGAATTTAATCGAGAACGGTTTATAATCGACTCCAGCTACTGACAAGCCACCAAAATCTTGGAAGCCTCGAAGCGGACATTGACACCCGCTCCTGCATCCCAGCGCCCCATGAAAAAAAAATGTGAACTTGGATTAAAACAAGACTGACGAAATTGAGCGTGATGGCCCAAATCCGATTCATCGAACGGACAGGTGAGATAGTTCATTCCAGCCCGACACTCGAGACTCGACGGTGTGCTGCCGGCCCGCCTACTTTTCAGTGCGCAACCCTCTATATTAATTCAAGTATTTGCACTGAAACCAAACCATATTACCTCCAACTTCTCCGAGTCCGGGGCGCGCGTACATTTCGAACGATCTTTTAGCTATAAGAACATACATGTACGCAGCCGACGCGAATGAATCCAGCTACTAGAAGATCAAGTTCGAATTCAAATGATGCGTACGCTTGTGAGACGGCGGGCGGGGGGCACGTCATGACCCCTCATCCGAAAAAAGAAGCCTAAGACTCCTCTTCCTTCTCCACCTCACTCCACGAACCCCTACGACGGTTGTGCATTACCTCTCCAATATATTAGTACTATCATTAGACGCTTACACAGCGGCTGCAGCGCCGTACATAGGGTAGGGTAGGTAGGTATACGACTCCTGTACATACATAGAGTATCCAAACGAAGGCTAAGTGAGAAACTAGGTAGGTTTTAGGGGGAGTGGGAGTAATGTAGCATACATAACAACACCGTCGCAAGCTCGCTCGTGAGTGAGTCCCGTAATCATGTCCAGTCCACCGCGTCGCCGTCCTCGTGCCGCGCCGCGCCCCCCCGTCTACCCCACGTCTGCGGCGAAGGCTACCTGAACCTCACAAGCGAGGCTACTTGAACCTCAACGCCCTCAACGACCTCACAACCTCCTCCATCCCACCGGGGCCGGTGCCGGGGCGCGCGGGGTTCACGCCGCTGAGGCGCCACTCCCCGCTCCACCCCTGCGTCGCGCGCTCGCTGCGGTGCGTTGGGGCCTCCCCCGCTCCCGCTGTTTGCATGTCGGCGTCGCCCTGCTCGTCGTAGGAACCGCGGGACTCGTCCGCGTCGGCCTGCTCGTCGTCGCCGGACTCGTCATACGCGTACGACGAGGAGGGCGCGTACGACTCGTCGTACGACTCGCCGCTCGAGCGCCCGGTCGGCGGCGGCGCGATGACGATGTGCCGCGAGAGGTATCGCGCGTCGGGCGTGGAGCGCGTCGTCTGCGAGGGCCGTGCGGGCGGCGACCGTGTCCGCGCCGGTGTCGGTGTCGGCGTCGGCAACGGGGACAACGCCCGCTCGCGCTCCCTCGCCCTTTCACGCGCGCGCTCACGCTCGGCGGCGTAGAGCTCGGAGCGCTTGATGTAGTGCGGGCTGCGCGGGGTGGGGGGGTAGGACGAGGAGAGGGGCGCGGGGGCGGGGATGGATATCCACTCGTCGGTGGGGGAGGTGGGCGAGGGGGGGACAGAACCGGCGCGGCTGCTGCCCGTGTTGCCGCGGCCGCCCCACGGGGCGTCGGCGTGCAGCATGCGGCCTGCCTCGCGCGTGGGGCTCGCGAGCATGCTCCCGTTCGGGCTCGGCGGGCCCGGGCCGAGGGTGCTACCGCGCGAGTGGGCGGGGCCGAGCGCGGCGAGGAGGGCGGGGACGAGGACGGGCGAGGGGAGGTACTCGCTCGGGTCGCGGGGGCGTTTCGCTCTTTTGTCGGGGGCGGAGAAGACGAGCTCGGGGGGGACGTTCGTGCCGAGGGTGCGCACGAGCTTGGCCATTTTCTTGCGGCGGTCGATGGGGGGGAAGGTGGGGGTGATGGGGGTGAAGCCCGAGGTGAGGGGGGAGGGGGCGGCGACGCTGGTGGGGCGGGACGGGCCGGCGAGCTGGAGGTAGAGGAGCGGGCGGGGGCCGGGGGCTGCGCGGGCCCTGGAAGCAGGGCGTTCGTTGGGGTCTACGGAGGCGAGGGAGGAGGAGCGGGGGGCGGGCTCGAAGACGCGGCCGGAGCGGCGCGAGTCGGTGCTGCTGGTGGACGAGACGGACGAGGAAGGGGTGTGGCTCCGCCCGGGCGCGGCATCGACTAGCAGAGGGGTCTCGCCGAGCAGGGCACCCAGTTTTCGCGTCGAGCGGATGAGGTGGGCCCGGTGTGTCTGCGGGAGCTCGTGCGAAGTCGGGGGCATCGCCATGTTTTCAAATTCAAAGTAAAGAAAGAAACGCTCGTCAAGAGGGTAAATGAAAGTGAAAATGAAAGCCCAGAAAGAAACAAGAAACAGGCGGAGAGGAAGAAAGGAGGGAAGAAAGAGCAAGTCCGGTCATCAAACGCGTACGGAGATATAAACATCAACATCACTCTATCCATCACCTTGTCTTCCTCTCCTTCTCAGCTGGTTCACTCTGCGGCCCTCATTCATTCTGCCCCTTGCACCTCTCCTCACTCCCGCGCGAATCCAGCACCAACTCACCTCCAACTTGCAGCCGTGACCTCGGCCCATTACTCGTCCTGGACCGAGCCCGCAGCTCGCTCATCAGACCCACCTCAAACACCCCCCAAACGCCTTTGGCAGTTCATCTGATGCACCCGCCGCCCCGCCGCCCGGTGGGCTACGATGTCGGATGCTTCGCTTGCGGCGTCCCACGTCAAGGGCCGTGGCAGGAGCATATGCATATGCGGACCCCGTTGCGAAGACGTGCTGCATACAGTCTCCCCCGCGGACGCTCATCGCAAATCCTTGATTCGAGTGGAGGCTTGACTGTATCTCTTCCCTCGTTTCCTCTGTTCTCCAGATCGTGGAGCTCCCGCTGTCAGACCGTACCGCAAGTCAATTAATCCGGCCTTTCGGCAGCGCCCCGTCACCCATTTAAATTACACCCCAAGCAAGTCCCCAACTCAACAGTTCAACTTCTACGTAAGTTAGATCTTATCGCAAATCCCCATGCGTCCTCCCGTCTTCCTTCTTCGTCTTCCGGATCTATGTATGATGACTCGAATCAAGCTATTCGCTCACACCGAACGGATTCATCAGCATCTATTCTATTCTATTCTATTCTGCGCATCTCTTGGTAAGTTCTACAGCGCATCTCTTGGAAGTATACAGTATAGTATAGTATAGCATCTAGTCCTCACCCCTTCTTCCACCGGCATCATCTTCCCTCGCCCATCGCCCGTCGCCCGTCGACCCGCTTCCTTCCTTCAATCGATCAACGTTCAACTCGCATATGCATCATTCACCACCACCTGGATTCTGCAGCAGCCTACCGGTGGTAGTCTTCTCTCAATCCCCATACATTAACGTGCGTGCGAAGACTTAAGAAAACACCCTCGGCCTCCTATATTCCTTTCCCTCCCGAGCCAACGCCGACCTCTCAAACGTGCCCCGCTCCTGCTTCCTCAACTCTTCAACCAACCCCCTCCTCCAGCTCCCTGCGCGCGCACACCTCCTTCCGCCCTCCCTTCATTCAAACTTACGCCGTCCGTCAAGTCCAATCCAACCGGCGTGCGCAGGCAGGGATGTATGTATGTACGCGCAATACGTGCACAGTTCCCGGACTAGACTAGGCTCGGCTACGAACCCGCCCTCCTCCCCTCCTCCGTGTAGTCCCTTCCCAAGTTCGCTCTCGCTCCGCTCCCGTCCGACTCTCGCCTCTCGAGTCTGCTTTGCAACGACATCCATCCGACGCCGTCAAGTTACGATCGAACGATACACGTCTTTTCTATACACTGCGACATGCGACATACGCTAGGATGCATGCGCCTCGGACGTCCGCCGTCCCCCGTAGGCGTAGGCAAGCTGACGACGTAAGTATAACGTGCCTTCATCGCTTCTGGTTCTGGTTCTTCTTGGCGTGGGCCGGGTTCGCGCCCAGTTCCGTCGGCTGCAGCTGGCTGCGCACGCGCCCGAGCAAGCACTGAACATCCCATCCCCATCCCCATCCCCATCACGAATCAGAACTTGAGGTCCGCCTCCGTTCAAAATAAGTACTTATACGCACCGGAACGCGGATAGCCCAGGGTGTAGGGAGGGATTCCACAAGTTGATTAGACTGAGATTACAATGTACATTGACGGTATTCCAAGCGAATCGAGGGGGCCTGAGTTCATGCATACCCAAAAAATATGTGTACTCGTCCATACTCGAACGGCCCAGCCCGAGTCGAACGGGCATCTCTTTCTCTACGCGTGAACAAATCGCACGTTGAGCAGATGTGCGCCGGCGCTACTGGGCCTTTCTCTCCAGTGTCGGTGGAGTGTGGATATCGCAGCGTCAGGGTTTGGAATTGGGAGGGATAATATATATACATATATGGTTTGTCGCGGGAGGCTAGAAAAAAATACTGTAGGTGGGCTGCGAGCAATACCGTCTCCGAGCGCATCATCTTGCATGAAATTCAAGCACGCAGTTCATGTATACCGAAAAAAAAAAAAATGTCTCCCCGCGTTCAACCGAACGGCCCAGCCCCGAGTCGAACGGGTGTCTCTACGTGTGAACATATTGCACTCCAGGTTATGTTGAGCAGATGCGTGCCGGCGCTACTGAGCCTTCCTCTCCAATGTTGGAGCTTGAATATAGTCATGCATCAGCAATTTGACAAAAATCTTGTTGCCTTTTTGGGCTTGTGAGCTTGTCAACAAGCTCGCAAGGTCATATGTGCGGAAAAACTCCTTGCGGAACCTCATAGAAAATGCAGCGCAAGACCTCAGAGGTTCCCTAAATAAAGGAGGACAGCATGCACAATTTATGGTGGCCTTGCTGTCCTAAGAATCAGTGATCGAGATTAATTTTTTGCTACTAGCCGGAATCGAACCGACGACCTTGCGAGAATTTCGTCTCTGTTTGCGAGCTTGCCGTTTTGCGGTCTTTCTGGCCCTTTTTCGGCCTTTTTTGACCTTGTACAAGGTCACAAGCAAAATGTCAAAAGTCTGATGTGCCGGAGAGTAGGGAATGGTATTCGAGTCGATGTGTGATTTTTTGAGGTGGGGACAACGAAAATGCTGAGAATACAGTACGGAGCACGTACATACACGCCTCTGGACCGTGTACCTGCCATGTGTAGGACGGGAAGAGTTCTGTCAAGAAACAAACAAAAAGCAAGCATCTATTTTCAACAAATTAGTGACCCAGTCTCTGCAGAAAATGTGCATCGGACGCTGTTTATGTTGAGCAGATGCGCGCCGGCGCTACTGAGCCTCTCGCTCCAGCGTTGGAGCTCGGATAGTTTGGAAAGGGATGTACTATATATATATATGGTTTGTCGCGGGAGGCTCGAAAAAAATATTGTAGGTCGGCTGCGAGCGATACCGTCTCCGAGCGCATCATCTTGCATGAAATTCAAGCACGCAGTTCATGTATACCAAAAAAAAAAACTCTCCCCGCCTTCAACCGAACGGCCCAACCCCGAGTCGAACGGGTGTCTCTGCATGAACAAATAGCACTCCAGGTTATGTTGAGCAGATGCGTGCCGGTGCTACTGGGCCTTTCTGTCCAGCGTTGGAGCTTGAATATAGGCATGCACATGCTGGAGAGTGGGGAATGGGATCGATGTCACTGTGTGATTTTTCGTGGTGGGGGGAATGAATTGAAGTTTACATAAATACAGTACGGAGCGCGTACATACATACACGCCTCTGGACTGTCGACCTGCCATGTGTAGAACAGGAAGAGCTTTGTAAAGAAACAACCAAAAAGCAAGCATTTTCAACAAATCAACAATCCAGTCCCGAGTCGAACGGGTGTCTCTACATGTGAACAAATACACAAAATTATGTTGAGCAGATGCACACCGGCGCTACTGGGCCTTCCCCTCCAGCGTTGGTGGAGCGTGAATATCGCAGCGTCAGCGTTTGGAAAGGGGTGGATGTATATATTATATCATAATATATGGTTTGTCGCGGGAGGCTTGAAAAAAATACTGTATGAACTGCGCAACGACTTGGAGTGCAATTACAGCCCTTTGCGGAACATAGGGCGCGGCCAATTTTTTTTCCTTTTTGAGACATTTTCGATATTTTGGATCATTTCCCTCACTGCGGCTTCAATTCCCAATGTATCGCTCTGAAAACTATATGAGCGGAATCGCAGTGAAATTCCGCGTTTCCTCTCGTGCTTCGTTTATTTTTATTCAACCTGTAAAATATGTAGTATAAAATTATGACTCATTCAAGCAGATCTCCTCCCACAAGGGGAGATGTGGATACGGTGCTCCATGCTGTGATTACAGCAGACATAGGCACATTTCAGAGGTCGCCTCGTCGCTGTATTTGGTTTTTTGTGCCTCTGCTGCCCTAACGATGCAATTGAATGTGAAGATATTAGTGTCTACTTAAGTACAATGTTTCTGCATGCTATATTGACCGGGTACTCAGAGGTTTGTTCTGGGCCCCCTATGAGGTCTTTAGAACAAACCCCACGACTCAGATTCTGAGTACAGTCCCTCACTATGGAACACGATGCGCGCCATTTTGCGATCTGTAACAGTCACGTGGTGCAGTTATCCGTAACTGATGTCACATTGAGGCGCGTCGCGTTCCATAGTGAGGGACTGTACTCAGAATCTGAGTCGTGGGGTTTGTTCTAAAGACCTCATAGGGGGCCCAGAACAAACCTCTGAGTACCCGGTCAATATAGCATGCAGAAACATTGTACTTAAGTAGATACTAATATCTTCACATTCAATTGCATTGTTTGGGCAGCAGAGGCACAAAAAGCCAAATACAGCGACGAGGCGACCTCTGAAATGTGCCTATGTCTGCTGTAATCACAGCCTGGAGCATTGTATCCACATCTCCCCTTGTGGGAGGAGATCTGCTTGAATGAGTCATAATTTTATACTACATATTTTACAGGTTGAATAAAAATAAACGAAGCACGAGAGGAAACGCGGAATTTCACTGCGATTCCGCTCATATAGTTTTCAGAGCGATACATTGGGAATTGAAGCCGCAGTGAGGGAAATGATCCAAAATATCGAAAATGTCTCAAAAAGGAAAAAAAAATTGGCCGCGCCCTATGTTCCGCAAAGGGCTGTACAAAGTAAAAATGGTTGAAGTTGACGGTGATGGCCCAGTCCCGAATCGAACGGGTGTCTCTGCATATTTGCTTGGAACATATTTATAATTAGCAGGTGCACGCCAGCGCTACTGAACCTCTCAGTCCAGCGTTGGAGCTCGGATATCACAGCATTTGAAAGGAATGGAGATATATATGGGTTGTAACCAATGACTTGAAATTCATGAACCGAAATCAAAAGTAAAAAAATGGTTGACAGAAATTGACAATGGCCCAGTCCCGAGTCGAACGGGTGTCTCTGCAGGTAAACAAGCGTCGTATCATGTTGAGCAGGTGCGCACCGGCGCTACTGGGCCTCCCACTCCAGCGTTGGTGGAGCGTGGATATTGCAGCGTCAGCGTTTGGAATGGGATTCATGCAAGCAGGTCATGTATACGAGAAAAAAATCTGGCTATCATCCTCCTTATCCAAACGGCCTGGCCCGAGTCGAACGGGTGTCTATACGTGTGAACAAAGAGCACCCAGAGTAATGTTGAGCAGATATGCACCGGCGCTACTGGGCCTCCCACTCCAGTGTTGTAGCTCGGATATCGCAGCGTCAGTGTTTGGAATGGGATTCATGCAAGCAGGTCATGTATTATGGTATACGAGAAAAAAATCTGGCTATCATCCTCCTTATCCAAACGGCCCGGCCCGAATCGAACGGGTGTCTCTACGTGTGAAGAAATCGCACTGAGAATTATGTTGAGGAAATGCACGCTGGTGCTATTGGGCCTCTCACTCCAGTGTTGGAGCTCGAATATAGGCATGCCGGAGACTCGGAGTCGGGAATGGGATCAATGCCAGTGCGATTTTTCGCGGTGGGGGGAACGAAAACGTTTACATAAAATACCAAGTGCATACATACATACGTGCCTCTGGACCATGTACCTGCCATGTGTAGAACAGAAAGAGCTTTGTAAAGAAATAAACAAAAAGCAATTACTCAACAAGTTGACGACCCAGTCCCGAGTCGAACGGGTGTCTCTACGTGTGAATAAATAGCATCTCAGAGTGATGCTGAGCAGATGCGCGCTGGTGCTACTGAGCCTCTCACTCCAGTGTTGGAGCTCGGATATCGCAGCGTCAGCGTTTGGATTTGGGATGGATGTATATATTACATGGCTTGTCGCGCGAGGTTCGAAAGAATACTGTATGAACTGTGCAACAACTCGGAGCGCTTAAAAATTAAAAAAGCGAGGTAAGTTGACGATGGCCCAGTACCGAGTCGAACGGGTGTCTCTGCATATTTGCATCGGACACTTTTTATGTTGAGCAGATGCGCGCCAGCACTACTGGGCCTCTCACTCTAGCGTTGGAGCTCGGATATTGCAGCGTCAGTGTTTGGAATCGGATTCATGCAAGCAGGTCATGTATTATGGTATACGAGAAAAAAATCTGGCTATCATCCTCCTTATCCAAACGGCCCGGCCCGAGTTGAACGGGGTCTCTGCATGAGCAAATTGCACTCAGAATTATGTTGAGCAGATGCACGCCAGCGCTACTGAGTCTCTCTCCAGCATTGAAGCTTGAATATAGGCATACCGGAAAGGTGGAAATGGTATCCGAGTCAATGAGCAATTCTTCGGGGTGGGGGGAACGAAAAGTTTACATGAAATATTGAGCATGTACAACATGCCTTTCGACCGTCGACCTGCCATGTGTAGAACGGGAAGAGCTTTGTAAAGAAATAAACAAAAAGCAATTACTCAACAAGCGGACGACCCAGTCCCGAGTCGAACGGGTGTCTCTACATATTTGCATGGAACATTTTCATAATCAGCAGGTGCGCGCCGGTGCTACTGAGCCTTTCTCTCCAATGTTGAAGCACAGCAGATATCACAGCGTCAGTGTTTGGAATGGGGTGGATATATATGGCTTGTCACAGGAGGTTCGAAAAAAATACTGTATGAACTGTGCAATGAGCGCTTAAAAAGTAAAAAGGCGAAGAAAGTTGACAATGGCCCAGTCCCGAGTCGAACGGGTGTCTCTGCAGAAAATGTATGTCGGACGCTTTTGATGTTGGGATGGATATACATATATGGCTTGTCGTGGGAGGCTCGAAAAAAATACTGTATGAACTGTGCAACGACTCGGAGCGCTTAAAAATTAAAAAAGCGAAGAAAGTTGACAATGGCCCAGTCCCGAGTCGAACAGGTATCTCTGCAGGAAACAAGCATCGTATCATGTTGAGCAGATGCACACCGGTGCTACTGAACCTTACTCTCCAGCGTTGGAGCTCGGATATCGCAGCATCAGTATTTGGAAAGGGGTGGATATATTCACTGGAGGCTTGAAAAAAATACTGCATGAACTGCGCAACGACTCGGAGCACTTAAAAATTAAAAATCAATGGAAGTTGACGATGGCCCACTCCCGGGTCGAATGGGTGTCTCTGCAGAAAATGTGCATCGGACGCTTTTTATGTTGAGCAGATGCGCGCCGGCACTACTAGTAAAAATGGTTGAAGTTGACGGTGATGGCCCAGCCCCGAGTCGAACGGGTGTCTCTACGTGTGAAGAAATCGCACTGAGAATTATGTTGAGGAAATGCATGCTGGTGCTATTGGGCCTCTCACTCCAGTGTTGGAGCTCGAATATAGGCATGCTGGAGACTCGGAGTCGGGAATGGGATCGATGCCAGTGCGATTTTTCGCGGTGGGGAGAACGAACTGAAGTTTACATAAAATACAGTACGGAATGCGTACGTACGTACATACACGCCTCTGTAACGTGAACCTGCCGTGTGTATCGTGATGTTGCCAGCTATGTAGAACGGGAAGAGCTTTGTAACTTGAAAGAAATAAACAAAAAGCAATCACTCAACAAGCGGACAACCCAGCCCTGAGTCGAACAGGTGTCTCTACGTGTGAACATATTGCACTCTAGGTTATGTTGAGCAGATGCGCACCGGCTCTACTGAGCCTCTCTCTCCAGCGTTGGAGCTTAAATACCATAGCATCAGCGTTTGGAAAGGGGTGGATATATTCATTGGAGGCTTGAAAAAATATTGTATGAACTGCGCAACTTTTTCAATCAAAAAGCAATGGAAGTTGACGATGGCCCAGTCCCGAGTCGAACGGGTGTCTCTGCAGAAAATGTGCATCAGACACTTTTTATGTTGAGCAGATGCGCGCCGGCGCTACTGAGCCTCTCAGTCCTTGGAGCTCGGATAGTTTAGAAAGGGGTGGATATATATACGGTTTGTCGCGGGAGGCTTGAAAAAAATACTGCATGAACTGCGCAACGACTCGGAGCGCTTAAAAATAAAAAAATCAATGGAAGTTGACAATGGCCCACTCCCGAGTCGAACGGGTGTCTCTGCGTGTGAACAAATATCACTCAGAATCATGTTGAGCAGATGTGCACCGCTACTGAGCCTTTCTCTCTAGCATTGGAGCTAGGATATAGGCAATCCGGGGAGCTGGAAATGGGATCGGTACCAGTGCGATTTTTCGCGGTGGGGAGAATGAAAACGTTTGAATACAGTACGGAGCGTGTACAATATGCCTTTGGAACGTGGACCTCAGTGCTACGAGTATGTCAGCGGCTAGAACGAGAAGAACTCTGGAAAGAAAGAAAGAAACAAAGAGCAAGCATTTTAAACAAATCAACGACCCAGTCCCGAGTCGAACAGGTGTCTCTGCAGGAAAAGTGCATTGGAGCAGTTCTTATGTTGAGCAGATGCGCGCCGGTGCTACTGAGCCTTCCTCTCCAGCCTTGTTGGAGCTCAGATACCACAGCATCAACATTTGGAAAGGGATAGATGTACATATGGCTGTCGCGGGAGGCTTGAAAAAAATACTGTAGGTCGGCGGCGAGCGATACCGTCTCCAAGCGCATCATCTTGCATGAAATTCAAGCACGCAGTTCATGCATACCGAAAAAAAAAATGTCTCCCCGCGTTCAACCGAACGGCCCAGCCCCGAGTCGAACGGGTGTCTCTACGTGTGAACATATTGCACTCCAGGTTATGTTGAGCAGATGTGTGCCATGCGCTACTGGGTCTCTCACTCCAGCATTGGAGCTTGAATATAGTCATGCCAGAGAGGATCGATGCCAGTGCAATTTTTTGCGGTGCCACGGGAACAAAAACGTTTAAATACAGTGCCAAGTGTATACATACACGCCTCTCGACCGTGAACCTGCCATGTGGATTCCCGGTGACGTAAGTTACCGGGTCTTAGGGAGCATGTTTTGACAGCTCCTCGCAGTAAACTCTCGTTTTTGTCAGCAGTTTTTGCATCAGCAGTTTCCCATCCGCCAAAATGCTTCGGCTTACCTCCGGCCGCTTCTTGCCGCGCATGGACTCGTAATGTTGCTTATGCTGCACTGTTCCTGTGTCTTTCTTTACTTGCGGTCGTCTCTTGCTCAAAGTTCATTGCTTTAAATTGTACCTCACCTAATCTCTTTTCATACCAAATTCCACATGTATTCCTTGCACTCTGTTCAATGTCTCTGGATACATTTTATGTAGGTACTTCTGCATCAGGGTCATGGCTGTCCAATCTCAAAAATATTTCCAGATCAGACTGATTGCCCATTGTCCCCAAAGTGACACCACAGACTGCAATCCTGGCTCCATTAAAACCCATCAAAGTCTTCCGTCTCAGAAAACCAGGCCATTTGAACCTGTCCCAAGCTTTCTAGATGGGATTCAACCCAAAATAGGCCATGATCCAATATCATCTACTAATATTTTCACAAGTTTGTTTCTATCACTAATTCAGGCTCCCATTAATTCTAGCTAGGATTCATTCAAATCCGGTGAGGCCTGGCAGAGCTACAGATTCTTTGAAACCTTCCCAAAATGGAAAATCTCTGTTCGCACCTTTAGTACTGTTATTAGCTGTAGATGCAGAGACGTATGAGGCCGAGCTGACCACAGTTTGGGCAAGCACCATGGCGCTAAATATTGTTCACTGACCTGGACTCAGTCTGCCATGTGCACCAATGGCCCTGAAGCACAACTAACCCCAATGCAACTGAGAAAATTTACACTGAAGCACAGGCTTGAGCCCAATGGCAACCCCACACCCTTGAACTCACAATATTAGCAAGCCCAAGTCTTCGTCGTCCCTACCCACTACTCAAGTCTGTGATTGAAGAAAGATCCGACCCAACTCTCACACCAAGAGTGCACTAGTTTCAGTCACACCATATTTTACAATATTCGTGAACCTAGGTGGTCATGCTGGGTGGATCCATCTCTGTCAATGCCATTAATCGTTACCAGGCCATGCCGTTCATCGGCCTTACCTGCTTTTGTTGCTAGGTAGAACGGGAACAGGAAGAGCTTGTAAAGAAACAAAAAAAAAACCTTCCGAACAAACGAACGGCCCAGCCCCGAGTCGAACGTTTGTCTCTGCAGAAAATGTGCATCAGACGCTTTTATGTTGAGCAGATGCGCACCGGCGCTACTGGGTCTCTCACTCCAACGTTGGAGCTCGGATATTTCAGCATCAGTGGTTGGAATGGGATGGATGTATATATTATATGTATGGGTTGTCACTGATGACTTGAAAATTTATGAACTGAAATCAAAAGTAAAAAATGGTTGACAGAAACCAATAATGGCCCAGTCCCGAGTCGAACGGGTGTCTCTGCAGGAAAACAAGGATTATCCCATATTGAGCAGATGCATGCTGGTGCTACTGAGCCTCTTGCTCCAGCATTGGAGTTTGGATATATGTAGTCATGCCGGGAATGTGGAAATGGTATCTGAGTTGATATGTGAATTTTCGGGGTGGAGGAACGAACTTTTAAAGTTTACATGAAATACCGAGCGCATACAACACGCCTCTGGAGTGTGAACCTTGCCAGGTGTATCATGATGTTGCCGGCTCGAAGGGGAAGAGGGCTGTAAAGAAACAAACAAAAAGCAAGCATCCATGAAGAAGCTGACGACCCAGTCCCGAGTCGAACGGGTGTCTTTGCAGGAATACAAGCACCATGTCATGTTGAGCAGATGCGCGCCAGTGCTACTGAGCCTCTCACTCCAGCGTTGTAGCTCGGATATCGCAGCGTCAGCATTTGGAAAGGGGTGGATATATTCACTGGAGGCTTGAAAAAATATTGTATGAACTGCGCAACTTTTTCAATTGAAAAGGCGAAGAAAGTTGACAATGGCCCAGTCCCGAGTCGAACGGGTGTCTCTGCAGGAAAACAAGCACTGTGTCATGTTGAGGAAATGCACGCCGGTGCTACTGAGCCTCTCACTCTAGCGTTGGAGTTTGGATATCACAGAATCAGTGTTTGGAAAGGGGTGGATGTATATATTACATGGTTTGTCACCGGAGGCTCGAAAACAATACTGTAGGTCGGCGGCGAGCAATACCGTCTCCAAGCGCATCATCTTGCATGAAATTCAAGCATGCAGTTCATGTATACAAAAAAAAAATGACTACCCGTTTCAACCGAACGGCCCAGCCCCGAGTCGAACGGGTGTCTCTGCATGTGAACATATTGCACTCCAGGCTATGTTGAGCAGATGCGCGCCGGCACTCCTGAGCCTTCCTCTCCAGCGTTGGAGCTCGGATATCGCAGCGTCAGCATTTGGAAAGGGGTGGATGTATATATATTACATGGTTTGTCGCGGGAGGCTCGAAAAAAAGACTGTATGAACTGTGCAACAACTCGGAGCGCTTAAAATTTAAAAAAGCGAAGAAAGTTGACAATGGCCCAGTCCCGAATCGAACGGGTGTCTCTGCAGAAAATATGCATCAGATGCTTTTTATGTTGAGCAGATGCGTGCCGGCGCTACCGGGCCTTTCTCTCTAGCATTGGAGCTCAGATACCACAGCATCAACATTTGGAACGGGGTGAATATATATGGCTTGTTGCCGGAGGCTCGAAAAAATACTGTATGAACTGCGCAACGACTCAGAGCGCTTAAAAATTAAAAAGCAATGGAAGTCGATAAAGGCTCAGTCCCGAGTCGAACGGGTGTCTCTGCATATTTGTATGGAACATTTTTATAATCAGCAGATGCATGCCGGCGCTACTGAGCCTCTCGCTCCAGCGTTGGAGCTCGGATATAGGCATGTCGGACAGTAGGGAATGGGATCGATGCCAGTGCGATTTTTCGCGGTGGGGGAACGAAAAAGCTTAGAATACAGTACCGAGTGCGTACAACACGCCTCTGGAACGCGAACCTGCCATGTGTATGTTGCCGGCCAGAAAAAATCTAACTACACGGGAAGAGCTCTAAAGAATAAACAAAAGGCAATCATACTCACCCGAACAGCCCAGCCCCGAGTCGAACGGGTGTCTCTGCATATTGCTTGGAATGTGTTCATAATCAGCAGGTGCACTCCATGCACTACTGGGCCTCTCACTCCAGCGTTGGAGCTCAATATAATGCCGGAGACTCGGGAATGGGATCGATACCAGTGCGATTTTCGTGGTGGAGAGAACAAGTTGAAGTTTACGTGAATACAGTGCAGAGCGCGCGCGTACATACACGCCTCTGGAACGCGAACCTTCCATGTGAATGTTCCCGGCCAGAAAATTTTTAATTGCATGAGAAGAGCTCTGTAAAGAAAAAACAAAACGTGACAAACAACAAGTTGACGACCCAGTCCCGAGTCGAACGGGGTCTCTGCGTGAACAAATAACACACGAGTGATGTTAAGCAGATGCGCTCCGTGCACTGGGCCTTTTTCTCTAGCGATGGAGCTTGAATATAGTCATACTAGGAAGGCGGAAATGGTCTCCGAGTCGATGTGCGATTTTTCGGGGTGGAGGGGGAACGAAAAGTTCAGATACAGTACAGAGTGCATACACACACGCCTCTGGACCGTCGACCTGCCATGTGTAGAATGGAAAGAGCTTTGTAAACAAACAAATAAAAAGCAATCTTTTTCAACAGATCAACGACCCTGTCCCGAGTCGAACGGGTTTCCCTACGTGAACAAAGAGCACTCAGGATTATGTTGAGCAGATGCACGCCGGCGCTACTGAGTCTTCTTCTTCAGCGTTGGAACTCGGATATCACAGCATCAGCATTTGGAATTGGGATGGATGTATATATATGGGTTGTCGCGGGAGGCTTGAAAAAAATACTGTATGAACCACGCAACGAGCGCAATCAAAAAGTAAAAATGGTGGTGGAACCCGATAATGGCCCAGCCCCGAGTCGAACGGGTGTCTCTGCATGAACAAATAGCATCTCAGAGTGATGTTGAGCAGATGCGCGCCGGCGCTACTGGGCCTTTCTCTCCAGCGTTGGAGCTCGGATATCACAATGTCAGCATTTGGAAAGGGGTGGATATATATATCACATGGTTTGTAGGCTCGAAAAAATACTGTATGAACCGCGCAGTTAACGAGCGCAATCAAAAAGTAGAAATGGTTGACTCCAGAAATTGATGAGGGTCCAGTCCCGAGTCGAACGGGAAATCCGCAGAACCTGTTGTCACTGATTTGTTCTAACGACCTCGATATCCTTTATTTGGGTGGTTTTGCCTGTCTGGAAGCAGAAAAGGTCCCAGGATACTAGAGAGTTTGCGCAGAGCCTTTACAGTGCTTTGCATGTATTCATGAAAATGTTAAATTTTTTTCACAGCTGCACATGACCATTGCCGGCCCTGCCAAAGTCTTTTGGACAGTGAAACACACGAAAATCCAGTCAAATTAATAAGTTTAAGCCTCCTCAAGGTTCCTGGAGAGTGCAAAGTAATCCGGGGCTGGATTTGGATGTTGAACTCGGCACGCTCGGCATGAATCACGTGAAGCTGTGAACAATTTTCAACATTTTCACAAGCGCTGTAGAGCCACTGGAAGAACCTAGGCCCTGCAGATCTTGCGTGCGAATCGAATGGGCCTACTTCCAAAGCAAACAGACAGGAACTAAGTCCAGAACAGCTGTTCTGCCAGTTCTGGACCTTCCGGTGAAAACTTACCAAAAACAGAATAATATGGACCACGCCCTTAGTCGCCCTAAGTTCTAAGGGGTGGCAAATATCTCACACGCTGAATTTTCTCATTGTCTATAATTTCGAGGTTTGCCTAATTCTCTGAGATGGATGTGGCTCGCATACTCCCACAATACCACTGCCTGATGGTTGCCTAAAGTAGCCAACGTAGCGCCTAACTCACCGCTGGTTGCTGTGTCGTAACTTAATTTTTTTTGTAATGCCTCCGGTACAATTGCTACCATACAATTTGGTACAGTAGCATCTATTTAAAAATGGAGGGAAAAGAAAGGAGAGAAGCATCACTTTTGTTCTATGGCTCGGGCTCAATTCGGCCGTTCTCCGCGGTTACATCCCTCCCTGGTTCGTATGTGTAACAGATGCTTGCCGGGTGCACTACAGAACCTCCTTTTCCCTTTTGTTTTGTTTTTCGCAAAACTCAGAGCTTAGAAAGACACCACTAACCAGTATCCATTGATTCTCAGTCGAGATCCAAGTAGTGTTGTCCAGAGTTCAAGAGATGCCCCAATTTGGGCTGTGAGCACGCCACAAGGAAGAAGTAGTCGCCACAAATTCTCAACACAGCTGCCAGCCAGTTAGTTCGCAGTATAAATAAGTATGAACGTTCGCATCTAAATCATCCGGCGTTATTCTTCCCCTTCGAACATTCTCACTCTATTCCCGGGACATGTTTCATCCAGAATTCCTGGAAGATGCCACACTCTGGACCCGGGGCCCCGCCCCCGCCCTTCGATCTGTAAATGCGCGCAAACAACTGAGGGATTTTTTCCCTGGGAGCCGCACCTTTACTTTATTCCCCTCAGACAAAGCAGGCGATCTCTCAAATGAGTTTTCCTGTGAGCCAGCCATTTGTGCTATTGAAATCCAGAGAATTAATGATGCTCAATATTCAACCTTTTTCAAGCGAGGCACGCGCATCTTCTTCTGGGACGTCAAGGGTCAGGCAGTACGCGCGACGGTAGAGCGTGTGTTGCCGACGCCCGATGTGAGTGCCACTTAGTGATTGTTGCCGAAAGTCTCATCTGTCGTAGGGCACTCTGTTCTTACAAGTGAGGGACGATGGAGGACGCACTATCACAGTGCCGTAAGTTTAAATTCACTTTAGCTTCGGTAGTTGTGGTTGGCTGATGAGATATGTTTTGGCATTGAAAATGACTTGCAGGGCATCGGCGGTGACGAAGCTCGCACCAGGGAATTAGAATCTTAGTCGGGTTTTTGAGACGTAGATTTTCGCAATACGGTTTATTGGGACTTTGGGTTTTGACCGCGCATTTGAAATGAAATATCGCGAGTTCAATTTTCGCGAATCTTTCAAATTGTTCCTAAGGATTTTCCGACTTCAGAGTTCTGACCATGCAATATATCGTGACTTCAGCGATAACTGTCTACCATAAACTAACCGGTAACTGATTAATACCATCGACAGAATAGTGAAGCAGATACTTATGAAAAAGTGTCCTAAACGTACTCGAGCTCATTAGAACTTAGACAAGGCCCGGTGAGGGGGTGGCACCCCCAATCCTTCATTTGAACCCCGATTCTGCGGATTTTCTGTGTATTTGTATTTAGATGTGAAAAATAAGTAGGCGCGCCGGGGAAGAAGCGACGATACAGTAGCAAATTTACTCTAGTGAGACCATTTATGTCGCCCGGCAAACCCAAACTCGAGTCTCGCTTTGTCAATGGATAATGAGACGCGCTTCAAGGCCAAATCAGGTGATCGTGTTGATCACCTTGTCGTAACGCCGACGGTTGCCGGCGGCTTTACTGCCAATCTTACCACCAACATACATTATGTCCTCCATCTCGTCTCCCTTCACTCCCGAGCTTGGGACCAACTATTGTCCTAAGGATGAAGAAATAGCAGAGATAACAGCTCTCCTCGTTGAACCCTCGCTGCGGTTAAATTCCCTCAACGATGAGATCGCTGATCTGCAGAGGGCCATCGAAAAGCTCGGGGAACACCGTGACAGCCTTGCTGCCTACATCGAAGCCCATACAGCTCTGATTTCACCTTTGCGTCGGATGCCGCCGGATATAATCCAGGAAATATTCATGGCCTGCCTTCCAACACACCGTAACTGCGTTATGAGCGCGAAAGAAGCGCCCGTCCTCCTCGCCCGCATCTGTAGCTCCTGGAGAGCCCTCTCCCTCTCGACACCCCGCCTGTGGTCCCGGCTTCACATCGTGGAACCCACTTTAATACACCCTGACTCTTCGAAAGCATTCGAGGAGAAGCTGGCACAGCGACTCGAGACCACGAAAACGTGGCTCGGCCGTTCTGGCCAGTGTCCCCTCTCTATATCGTTCCAGTGCGCCTACACTCGGGATGAATCCCTTTCGAACACGCAAGATTTCATGCAGGCCATCCTTCCATTTGCATCCCGTTGGAAGAACATTGAATTCGGAATCTCACCGTTGCTTCTTGCGACCACGGCACACCTCACCGAGGCTGATGTGCCTACGCTGAACTCACACATCTTACGCATCGACGCCCGTACGTCCGAGACGTTCCAATTGGATTCGCTGGGCCTGTTGCGGGCCCTCAACCTTTCACGGTTTTCTGTTTCGTTGGGAAGTGTAGATCTACTGGCCTTCCCACTCCGCCGGAACCAGTTGACGCATTTCTCGATGTCGGGCATATACGCCAACCAAGGAACACCAGTAACAAGTGAGATTGTTCTGCAGGTCTTCGCCCAATGCCCGCAGCTGCGAACCTGCCAGATGAGCGTCGACGACGATCTTGACAACAGCCACAGGGTGGTCGGGCCCATCCTCCGGCTCTCAGGCCTCCACACATTCGATCTCACATGCCTGGGAGACGTCCCTTCCACTGTCGATCGCCTTCTCGCCCGTCTCTCCCTTGCTAATCTCCGCTATCTCAAACTCACAGGCATATTCTCGCACCATCGTGACATCGGGGCATCTACGCCCTTGGGAGTCATTGCCCCGTCATTACACAGCCTCGATTTACGCGTGTCTGATCTCCCGCCATTATAATAAATTAATTTAAATCATTATATCTCAATGGAGTCTCGGAAGTGGATTTTGGCGAGGTCATGGGGTAGGCACGTGAAGAGGTCTCCGAGATCCATCGCAAGGTTTGCTCGATGCCAGCCACGACGATCTGCTGGGACTCCTACCGCCTGGTCTATGCGAGCTCGAAATCAAAGGCTGCAAGACCTTCTCCGACGCGCAGGTCCTGAGTTTCATAATATCACGCGCGAGTGCCGAAGAATGCACGCTGAGCCGTGTAACAATCGGCTTTTCTCGTCAGATGGAGTTTAACATTCTTCCTAAACTGCGCGCCTTCATGGAGTCCGGCCTTCATATAGAACTGGAGTATCGACGGCCCGTAACATTCGGCTGTTCGCCTTGGGAAGGACTGGACAATCCGTGACCTTCCGCTGAACTACTGTAGTGGCATCGCGTCATCTATGTACCGTCGACTTGCTTCAACAACTCCTCCACGATACTGCTAATGGGAGTCTTTCCACTGGTCGCACTCGCATATCACTCGTCGCTGAAGAACCATGTCCCCGTTTATCCTGTGCACCCAGGGCCTCAGGCCTAGCTGTGATGCGTAGATTTTATTCTTCAACTCCATACATGCATACATCATTACAAGTACGCAGCCGAGGATCGCAAATGGAACACGCCCTTCGTTCTGACCCAAATCACGATTCCCATGGGTTACAATCGTCGTGCCACGCTCCATCCCCGCCTTCTAAACCCTGCCAGGGCGAATAGCCCTCGAAGGGGGAAGGGGGATCAGGGGAATACGAAGTATCAACGGGACCTAGCATAAATCTCCCTTCAAGCCACTCTAAGTTGATACCCCACAAATCGATAACATTACTTTTTTGAGAGATGAAAGGCCGGGCGGCCCGGGAATATGATGTCGAGGCTAATAGACGTGAGAACGGGCCATGATTAAATGACGATACATAACGGTCCGGGATACGCAGGAAGACGTGAAAGGCACCCAAAGATATTCTGATATTTCGCCTTGAACAGTGAATCTTGCGCGTAGCTACACCGGCCCCGGCGGCCCGTTAAATGACGGATCAGATTTCCCCACACCCACATTACGGGATATTCGTATGGCTTCCCTTCTGCGGCCACTACTGCGTCGTTCAATTAGGCCCCCTGGATGGAAACCTTCAAGGCTCGGAATCAGACCGTACAGTAACCCAACTAAGCAAACGAGATCCGGACTTGCTGCTCTTGCGACGGGAATCGGTGGAATCGGCATCGGCTTTGCTGCTGCTCTATTTCTCCAGAAACGCGACGTTCCAGACCCTCAAATCCCACAGTATGGAACGCAAAAGGAATTTGGTCTTGCCATTGAAGATCTACGCAAAGCTTTTTCGGCGCGGACCGGGGTGGTATCCACCGATCCTGACGATCTGAAAGTTCACGGTTTATCGACGAACACGTACCACATAGGTACATGCGTTCCTGCCCTTCTCGGATTGGTTTCTTCCTTAATCCTGGTCCTTTTAATCTCAGGCGTCGACCACAGCGTCGTCGTATATCCGGAGTCCACGGAGGACGTCGTACGCATCGTCAAAATCGCAAATAAATACAGGATGCCGATAACCGTCAGTCATTCATTCGTAATTCGGGTTGGGCCAGGTCATTCATTACTGACCGAGAGCGGTTTTTTTAGCCGTATTCCGGGGCCACCGCTTTGGAAGGACAGTTCATCGGCCACCCTGGGGGAGGTATCTGCGTCGACATGACGGGCATGAACAAGATCTTAGCGATCCACGGTAAATACTTCTCATTTTTTGCCTTGGAATTTCAGGCGTTGAAACCTAGGATTTTCAGAAGCGGATGCGGATGTAGTGTGTCAGCCTGGGCTGGGCTGGATGGAACTGAACGACACATTACGGAGTGAAGGTAACTAGCCAGTTCCTAGCAGCACAGACAGATTCGCTAACTACACGGAAGGGATCCCGCTCTTCTTTCCCGTGCGTCTTGTCGTCCATAGATGGATCTATATTCATATTTGAATATTGAAATAAATGACAGATCGACCCCGCGCCAGACGCTACGATAGGCGGTATGGCGAGCACCGGATGCTCGGGAAGTAAGTTTTAATTCCCCATTTCATTTCAAGCTGAACTAGAAAGGAAGTCCTGCTAACTTCCAATTTTCAGCGAACGCGGTGCGCTATGGTACAGCAAAGGCCGAGTGGTTCCTTAACGTCACCGTGGTATTGCCAAGCGGGGAGGTCATCAAGACGCGCCGCCGATCGCGGAAATCTTCTGCCGGATTCGATACGACGAAGCTGTTCATCGGAGCTGTAAGCCCCATTATTTCACTCTTTCAGAGGAATCAACTTTGATGACAATTGCTTGGAATTAGGAAGGCACACTGGGGATCATCACAGAAGGTATCCAAGCTCGATACAGAGCTCCGCGTTTTCTCTTGATCCCTGAGTCACGATAGTTACCATCCGCTTGGCACCTCTTCTACCCACCACTGTTGCGAGTGTGCAGTTTCCCGATGTCAAGGCGGCTGTGGAGGCATCGATAGAAATATTGAGGTCCGGGATCGCTGCGGGTATCCGTGAGCCATCCCTCCTCGTTTTATCCAACACAAGACTAATCACCTTGCAGAATGCGTTGAGCTGGTCGATGACACCTTCATGGCTGCAACCAATAAATTCGGTGCGTACCTGCCAATTTTCTCGATCCCTCACCATGCGTCTCAACTCACACGGCTCACAGGTGTCTCTCAACACAAATACGTTGAATCTGACGGCCTGTTCTTCAAGTTCCAGGGACACTCGCCGGAGTCGCTGGCGGAGACGGCGCGTATTGTGAAGAAAATATGCGGGCAGCACGGTGGGGCGGGCTTCCGGCTTGCGGCGAGCGACGAGGAGGCGCACGATATTTGGCAAGACCGCAAGAACGCGCACCATGCTGGGATGTGCCTTGTTCCTGGGGCGAAGGGGTGGGCGACGGATGTCTGGTGCGTGCATCCGCTTCGATAATACGGGAATAAGGGTGCATTCGGAGGGCTAACGGTGGATGTGATCTTGAATGAACAGCGTGCCGGTGTCGAAGCTCCCTGAGCTTGTGCTCGAGACGAAGAAAGATCTGGTACGCAGCGGGTTGACGTACACGATCGTCGGGCATGTCGGGGACGGGAATTTCCACGCGCTGCTGCTGTTCAAGACGGACGAGGAGCTGGTGGCCGTGAAGGACGCAGTGCACCGGATGGTGGAGCGGGCGATTGCGCTCGATGGGACGTGTACGTTGTCTACGCGTTCGTCTGTGTCGAATCTGGCGTAGTTCTGACGACGCGCACGCACAGGTACGGGTGAGCACGGCGTTGGGATCGGGAAGCGTGAGTTCCTCGTCGAGGAACTCGGCGCGGGAACCGTGACACTCATGAAGACCATCAAGCGCACCCTCGACCCGCTAGGGCTTTTCAATCCCGGGAAGGTACGTTACTCTGTCTGTCCTTCGGGGCATAGCTCATTTTTATGGTGGAAGTTATATCCCGATGATGTCCCAGATTCTGGCCGTGGACACGCCTGATGCCGAGGGCAATGGAGAGCCGGGTTCCTGCAGGCCCCCGGACACTACCTATAATACCTGTCCGGGCATAGAGTAAAACAACGACCGGTTTTCAGGGGTATTTTTTCCGAATCAGCGACTGCCAGAACTTTTGAACCCTCTGGAGCGATGCGCAACGACCAAATTAAGACATCTGCATGGTGAGGGGGCAAAAATCGGGTTTTTTGCGGCTTCCAGGGCCATATTACCGTCAAAATATAGAGTAAAACAGTCGAAATCCACGAAATTTTCCAGACAGGTATTATAGGTAGTGTCCGGGGGCCTGTTCCTGCGCTAATGGCGATTGTCGTAGTATGAAACACGTCAAACACTACTCGGGTGTTCCTTCTCCCGCACGTGCCACAAAGTAGTTACATACGTAGATGTGTAAACCGTGAGGTGCGCTTCCCCAATGAGGGGTATAAGAGCTATATCTGTCCACAACATGCTGCTGGACGCCGAACTCGAGGCATCGATACAAATCGTCGTCTCCCGAGAGATTCTCGCATAGACTCCGATATAAAATGATGCCTATCCAACTGTTGCCCCACCCGTTGGTTGGAATTATTAGCTTTCGAGAATACGTTTCTGACCATTCGCCATGTTTCAGGAGCAAATCTTCCTCAAATCTTTCCGTAGGGCTCGCAGCGTCCAGTTTTGAACTGACGTGGGATAGTGTCTACCTTCGCCGCCTGCAGTTTCCGCTTGCAAGAAGATATTAATGGTTACGGGAAATATATTCAGCTGATTCGGTCGCGGCCATAATTCATGATATTAGAATCAGTGGGTGATTTCTCCGTCCACTCCAACTTTTCCCTCACGCCACCAGCTTCTCACAAAATAAAGAAAACATACAAAGGTTGGCCCGAAAAGCACGGGAGCTGACTTGAAATACGTAGCAATTAGAAGAGCGCCCAAGGTCAATTGTTCAACAGTTTCGATGCAATACAGAGAGATGCCGAAGCGAGGGGTGATATTGAATAAATGATCTTTATCATGACGTTGCTGCGTACTCTGGGACCAAATGAGGCTGGAGCGGAGTTCATACAGCTCGAGGAAGCCACGCAAGGGCTGTAAATAATTTCCCCGACGACCATTTTGGGCTACCCACATGGAATGAAAGTCCCCATTTCGGATCGATCACTTCATCTCGGAAGAGCTGCATTTGATCATACGTTGGAGGAGAAAAGTTCTCTAACCAAGTGTTGGGCCCAAAAAAAAAAACCGATGTTCAAGTTGCCGGCTATGGACAAGCATATCGTGCGTAAACTTTGACTAGTTCATCATCGACCGCATAATCCACTAAATTCCCCGCGGCTTCTCTTGCATGGTGCAATTTCAAAGGAGGCATACCCACCCCTTGCACGTACTCCTCAAAGAAATCCAGGAGCTTATTCGCTGGATGGTCTATATGTTTCCTGACGTGCTTCAACCACTCCATGGCAGGAACGGTGGGCACAGAATAAAGCTTGGAGATTGTGTTCGCTACCAAAGACCATGGTGTAGGCACAGAATTTTCCAGATTGTAGAATGTTGGCTGGATACTCGAGCGGAGGGCAGACTGAATCTGCAAAAAGACTACTTCCGCGGCAACATTAACCGGTAGCCAGCGGACAGTCTGAACAGTTTCTCATCAGGAGAGTTTCAAAAGTCGAAAAAGATGGATTCACCGGTAAGCCGTCAGGAACGAGCCCAAAATCCTGACACGATTTCATTAGGATTGGGATGTGCTCTTGCCTCGACCATGCGCCGGTATTTTCTGCGCCAGAAATTTGACCGCTTCGTATAATCGTTGCCTTCAATGCCTGGCACCCGCGCACAGCACGCTCGATAACTTTCTCGGCGACGTATTTCGCATATGCGTATCCTTGGTTTATACAGGCCGAATGATTGTCAATTGACGCCTCTGGTGCGGTCCCCTCCCATTTTGCGACGACAGCGATGGAGGAAAGGAAGGTGATGTGCGCTGGGGATGCATGGGGAGACGACAATGCGAGGTCGATGAGGTTTCGCACACCCCAGATATGGCTCTTGAACGAAGGGAGGATTCGATTGAAATCGAGCGTCCATGCACAGTGCACGATGTTCGTTACTTCCACCCGGATCTGCAGAGAGTATTACCGAACGTCATCCATGACACAAAGCACGTACTCGTTCGTACGTCTCTGCATTCAAACCAAGCATTGTTTGTTGCAGAGAAACTTCAACATATACGGCCTGACCCTCGTCCACTGCTCGCGCGAGCAATCCATAATCGAGGCCTCTGGCCTGAAAAGCGGATTGGTGCCGCTGCTCGATGCTGCGTCCCTCGGCCTTGCGGTTCAGCAGGTATACCTTACTGACCCCCGGCTTATTCAAGAGTAAGGACAAGATGAAGGAGCCCAGAGATCCCGTGGTACCGGTTACAGCGTACACATCTCCCTGTGGCTTGACCGAGTCGCCCGATGGTCGGTGTTCAGGAAAATGGCGAGTGCATTCCTCGATCGTATCAGTTATGACTGCGCCTATGTCGAAATCCTGCGCAAGTACCGTCTCCGAGGCGAGAGCATCCTGGAGGTACGCCGCGAGACCTTTCTGCGTAGGCAGAGAGTAGACGATATTCCGAGGGACGGAGACGACTCTGCCCGACTTTCGCAGTGCAGCGATCACGGAAGACCGGATCCGCATGGCCAGGAGTGACTCCAAGCCAGCGTCGAACAGGTCATCCTCAAGAGCAACGCTTCTCTGCAGAACCTTGTGTACCACAGCCTGCACATACGCCTGCACCTCATGAGGTACCAACCCAGTTTCTGGTAGCACGATTTCCTCGTAGTCGCCTTCCTCGACACGGGTGTAAGCGGCCTCGATTTCCTCGGCATAGAGGTCCAAGGTCCGCTTGCGATTGAGGGATCTTTTGTCGGTGAAAATGAAGGGTCTTGCGAGATCTGTGACAAGGACGAGGGGCCGTATGAGCTGGGAGTGTTGTGGAATTATGGGATTCACGTTTTCCACGATGTGAGCCCACACAGCGTCTATATAAGCACCAGGTTCGTATGTGGGGAGCGAATCAGGAGGACAGAGGATGGCGCCGTTGAGAAAACGGCCAGATCCGAATATTGCAGCGACACCGATGAGAGGAGAGGTGCACAATAAATGTTCTATGTTCTGGATCACTCATTGTGAAGACCGTCATCGAAGGCCACGACATACCCAGCTGCTTGTTATTTGTTTTTTCGCCATTACTCAAGACCGTCTATGGAAACAGGTTAGGTGAGTTTGGGAAATAATTCTAAGCTGAACAACTTACGACGTCGTCTGCTCGACCCACAATTTTCCACAGATGGGACTTGGCTGCATCCGGGTGTCTTTCCCACAGATCATTGGTGGCTAAGCCCTCCGGATCGCGGTGGTTAATGACAGATGGAGTATTTTGATGAGGCTGTTGGATGCTGTTCACCGACGGTAGCATCTAGAGAAAATTTGGACCTACCAACACGATCATTTCCTTCGCAGTTCCTTCAACGTCGAGCGGTTTAAAGAAGTAACGATATTGCTCGTTCGGTGTTACATATTCCCAGTCGGCAGGGTCTTCTGTCACAGTAATGGTGCCAAGCGGACCGGTTTCTGTCCTGTGGAAATTAAGATCAATGATCCCGATGAAGAGAATTCGCGCGTACATTCCAATCAATGTTAGAAGTCGCACACCGCTATGGCTGAGGAAGTCTCCGACATCCTTCCGGAGAGGTGCACCACCGGTCATGACAACTGAGGCCCGCTTGAGTTTCTGCATCCCGTTAATTCACCGCATTTCGAAAGAAAATCAAGGTGCATACAATTAGGCCTTCCTCTCGTAGTTGCCCGTCCACGAGGTCCTCGACGATGCTTGGTGGCAACAGAATCTCCATGGCCTCGGCGTGCTTTTCGTGAAGATCCAGATGGCGTAGGACCACGCTGGTCGTGGGAGGTTGTCGCAAATTGAGAAAGTGGATGCGACTAGCCAGACCAAGGGAGAATACGTAGGTTAAAAGGACACCTATCGACTGAGGTATTGTTAACGAAGGTTTCAGGATGATCATGGTTACCTACGTGGAAAAGAGGCATGATTGTATACCAGGTGCAGCCGATAGACGAGGGCCGCTGTCGACGGATTTCCGTACAGATGGTTAAAATCCATTGGTGGGTGTTGGGAATAATTTTTGGGTGCCCTGGTTCAGAATTCAGCGGATGGACGACTGAGCCAGCACCATGAAAGTCCTACCGGTGGATCCTGATGTATGCATGAAAGCGTATACACCACGGGCCTCCAGAGACATGGTCTTCGAGTCTGCCGTTTGGTAGTCCGGCTATACGTCATGGTTATGTTTTGTGGCCGCATCTCGAACGACTTGATCGCTCGTCTTTACAATAAGGAAGGATGGTTCGTTCAAACTCTCAGCGAAAGGAAGGAGATCGGAATCGACGATCAAGTGCGTGGACTGAGCCAACCCCATGAGATGAACTGTTCCGCTGGGGGAATTACGAGGGGACAGAACAATGGGCTGCAGGCGATTGTAAGACGGTGGCCTGTACCGTGAATTGAACACACACCGTCCATCTCAACATGATCACCGCAGTGAGAGTGAGGAAATAATTGTAGCCGTTTCGCAAAAGGAGTCCCACGACGAAATTGTCTTCTCCTGGTTGGCGGGCTGGATGCCCACAAGCAGCGACAAGTTCCTGTGCGCGGCGTCGAACGTCGAGAAGAGCATGACGCCAAGTAATCTGGGTGAGATGCGCGGCTTGTAATGGCCCCTCGTTAAGAATGAAGCCAAGAGGGCGGTCGGGATCCGCCCGGGCGAGGCGCAGTATGTTATCGGGAAGAGGGGAAAGTGGATCGAGTTCTGGGACTCGGAGCGACATGGAGGACATCACATGTATCAAACATGAAGCGAGTATAACTATAAGTGCGGCGTTAGAATAGTCATTGCGTGATCGCCGTCAGCACGGAGATTGAGTATTTAGAACAGAACTTGAAGCGCCCGCGCCGTCGTCGTCTAGTAGTATGCACGATTATGCACTGAGAATTAACGGCCGTCGAGTGTCAAGTCTAGAGAGCAACCACTGGTGACATTGTTCCATATAATTGACCATGAAAGGTGCTCGGGTCGGAAAACCGAAAGGAGCGCTTGAAGCTTGGCCAACGGATCAACGAACCTTGATCGGAGACCGCCGCCAAATATCCACACACACCTCTCCCCCATGTCTGCGCGTCAAACGCAGCGACGGGGCACGACGCCCGCGCTGCACACGCCGCCACCGAAACCCACTCTGAACGTCGAAGAATGGGAATCCAAGGCGCCCTTGACGGACCGCGAAATCAGCTCTGTAGGCGTATTGAAGGCTGCCAGCGAGAGCGCGCCGTTGCCGTACAAGGTGCCTTTTCTTCTCTTGCAAAAAAAAAGAATAAAAGAATAAATAAATGAGGGGTAGTTTGAGGACGACTCCAACGCGAACTCCCGCCCGTCGACGCCGCTCGCCCGCCGCCTCGGCCCGAACATCGCAGCGGCCGGCGGCCCCTCGCGCCCGGGCACCCCGCTGCCGCCCTCCTCCGCCGCGCGCTTCACCCAGACGCAGACGCAGACGCACGCACTGCATCCCGCGCACCCGGTGCACACCGCGCAGCAGTTCTACGACTGGTTCGCGCTGGTGGAGCGTGCGGCGGCGCACAGCCAGGAGGCGCACTTCCGCGCGCACGGGGCGAGCGTGGCGGCGCACCTCGCGACGTGCGATGCGCTGGCGGGGCGCGTGGACGAGGTGCGCGAGGCGGTGGAGGGGATGCTCGAGGGGTGGCGCGGGGTCGAGGAGGGGGGGAGGAGTTTGAAGGATGCGTGTGAGCGGTTGTTGGAGGAGCGGGACCGGCTGTTGGAGATGACTGACGAGATTGGCGCGCGGCTCGAGTACTTCCAAGAGCTCGACGCCGCGACGCGCATGCTCAACCACCCCGGCGAGAGCCTCGTCCTCCAGACTGATTTCCTCTACATGGTCGAGCGCGTCGATATCTGCATCGACTATCTACGCGCGCATGTCCGTATTCCTCCTCCTATTTCATATCTACCCAAAACTAACGCCCCAACAGCGCCACTTCCGCGAATCCGACCTCTACCTCCTGCGCTTCCAGCAGTGCCTCACCCGCGCCATGACCCTCGTCCGCATGTACTTTGTCGGCTCCCTCCGCGCCCTCGCCGCGGACGTCGGCAAGCGGGTCGGCGAGAAGGTGTGTTTCATTTCCTCCCAATATCTACGCGCTAACACCCCCGTCGCAGACCCCCTCCCCCGCCCTCCTCCCGCACCTCCTCTACACGCGCTTCCGCACCTTCTCCACCGCGCTCGTCCCGCTCCTCCGCGCGCTCGAGTCGCGCGTCGTCGGCCACGCGGAGCTCAGCGCGCTCCTCGGCGAGTGCCACTCCGCGTACTTTGGCGTGCGGCGCGGCCTCGTGGGCGGCGTGGTGCGGGGCGAGGTACGGGGGATTGGGGCCGCTGCGGGGGAGGACGTCGTCGAGCTCGTGAGTCTGCCTTCGTTTCCGTTTCAAAGAGCGTGGAATGCTGATCAGTGATTGTAGACACGCGCGGGGTGCGGGTACGTGCGGCAGCTGTGCGCGGATGAGTTTGAGCTGTATGGCGCGTTTTTTGAGACGGGGGAGGAGGGGGTTTAGTGAGTTGTCGCTGCTTTCCTTTCCGTGCTTTGCTTTGCTCTCGTCCTTCCTTTCCGTTCCGCTCCGTTTTGCCTTCACCGCCTTGCCTGGCCTTTCATGCTGTTCCGTACATCTCCCTGGTTTAGCGCTCTCCCTCTCTTACCGTCACTCCCTCCCGCCTCCTCGTTGCGCCGTCACTCCATCCCGCCGTCCTTTCTTCGTTCCCTTCTATCCTCCTGCTGTCCCCCCCCCCTCCTCCCTCTTCCCCTTCTCTCCGCCCTTCCTCTCCTGGGAACCCCGTCTCTCCCTTCCTTTGTCAGTTCTCCACTCCTCGTTGATCGCAGCTCTCTTCACTTTCGTCCCGTTCCCTCTCTTCGTTGCTCCCCCCTCGTCCGTTCCCCCCTCCTTGTTATGCTCCTGCGCTCCGTCCGTCCCACTCTCTTTTTCCGTCTCTCGTGATGCCCTTCCCTCCATGTCATTCCGTCCCTCCCTCACTTACTCTTCGCGCCGGTTTCTTTCGTTTTCTCCCTCCCGCCCTCCCTCCGTCTCCTTGTTACGTAGACCTCTGCTCCCCTCTTTTCATCTTCTCGTTACGCCCCCTTCCTTTTCATCCCCTCCTGCTTCCTTTCTCTCTCCGTCCCTCGTCGCTTTCATCCTGTCTCTTATCTTCTCTCTCTTCCCCTTCCCTCTCCCCTCGCTCTCCGTCCCTCTACCCTCCTCCCTCTCTTTCTTGATTCCGTTCCCTCTCCCTTCCTTTACTCACTCTCGTTCCCCCCCCCCCCCCCTCTCCTCGTTACACCCATCTCTCCCTCCGTCTCACCATACTACCCCCTCCCTCTCCCTCCGCCCCCCTTCTCCCTCTCCCTCCGCCACCCCTTCTCCCTTCCATCCGCCACCGCCACCCCCACCCCACCTCCTTCTCCTTCTCCTCCCCTTCCCCATCCTCATCACCTAACGCTAACTCCTCCCACAGCGCCTACCTCTCCTCGCTCTGCGACCACCTCTTCGACGACCTGCGCCCGCGCATCCTGCACGCCGCGCGGCTCGAAACGCTGGGCGGCGTGTGCACCGTGCTCATGGGGCTCATGGTCGGGGACGCGGGGTTTGACTCGGACTCGGACTCTGACTCAGAGGAAGAGGGCGAGGAGGGGGAGAGAGACGAGTATCCGGAACGCGGGGACAACCTCAACCTCGATCTAGATCATCCGCCTCCCAAAACGAAAACGAGCAAGACGACGAAAACGAAAAGGACGCGAAGTGCGCCGCACCCCCTGGGCCGGCTGCAGCTCGCGCGGCTGCTGGAGCCGGTGCTGCACGATGCGCAGACGAGGCTGATATTCAAGGCGCAGGCGGTGCTGCAGGCGGAGGTGAGGGGGTATGTGCCTGGGGGCGCGGGTGCGGGTGCGGGTGGGGCGAAAGTCCAAGGGGGGTGGGGGGACGAGGCGCTGGGGTGGCATGATTGGGTGCTTCGGGGCGGGGACGGAGTGGAGGATGGGAACAGGACCGGGAATGGGCAAGGCAATGAGGTGCAGGAGACGTGGTACCCGACGCTGCGCAAGACGGTGTGGGTGCTCGCGCAGTTGCGGGATTATGTTAATGTGCGTGCTGCCGTCTATATCTCTCTTGACGTACGTCCAGCTAATAATTCACGCTTGAAGCCCGCGATCTTCGAGGACATCGCGCAGGAGGCGGTGACGCTCTGCCGGCAGTCGCTCGTCGGCGCGGCGGATGTCATTCGTGTGCGTGTGCGCCCACTTGCGGTAATTACGAGTACGAGTGCAAGTGCCGCCGGCTCTCCGCCCGCACCCGACGCGAAGAGCACAACTATACGCGACGCGGACACGCGCGCGCTCGACGCGGAGCTCTTCCTCGTGCGGCACCTGCTCATCCTCAAGGAGATCGCGCAGGGCCTCGATCTGGGGCAGGAGAGCCTGCGCTCACGGGAGGGGGAGGCGTTTCAGTATGGGGTTGCTGGTGCGTTGGAGTCACACGTGGCTGTATCATCCATTTTATATGAACAATGCTGACGCGGAGGCACGCACGCAGATACGCTGGCGACGATGCTCAACCGGACGACGGCGCTCCTCCCCGGGGCGCTCTTTGCGTCGCTCGGGATGCCGCGCGGCGGGGAGGAGGGGATTCGGGATGCGAAGTGTGTACGTGTTGCCTTTCCCCCCTCGTATGTACAGTACAGGCGAACTAACGAGCTTGCGCAGGGCATCGACCACGAGCTGAAGCGCGCGTGCGAGGGCGTCATCGCCGAGTGCGCGCTGCCGATATGCGCCCCGCTGCGCGCGTGGGTGGAGCAGATCGATGCGCACAATGCGCGCCGCGCGAGCGCGAGCGCCGGTGGTGCGTATGGGGATGAGAAAGCCAAGGCGAACGCGAATGCGAACGCGGAGGCCGCGCCGCTGACGGCGCAGGCGGCGTTCACGCAGGGCGCGGCGGAGGGGCTGGACGCGGCGTTCCGGGCGGCGTGCGAGACGGAGCTGCGGGCGAGGGCGGGGCGGGTGCGGAGGTATCTTGGGTTCGGGGCGGCGGCTGGGGGCGTGGAGTCAGGTACGAGCACGGAGACGGAGAAGCGCGCGGGGCCTGGGACGGCGGGGGTGCTGCTGCAACATGTGCGGGATCAGATCGCGGGAGAGTACGCGCTGTTTCGGGAGGTGGTGTGGAATATGTACGCGGGGGGGATGCGTGCGGGGGTGCTTTCGCCCACGGGTGTGAGGGAGCTGTTGGAGGGCGTTTGTGCGGGCGTGAAAGGAGAGCCGAAGACGGGATGATGTGAGGTGCGACGCTCAGTGATATCGTCGCACGGAAACTAGACACGTTGCAGGCACGATTTCTCCCGCGGAGGTTCCTGGAGATGCTTGTTTTCTGCGGAAGAGAAGGCGGGCAATCGAGAGCTTAAGACCGGGTGATGTGAGTGCGACGCTCCGTGATATGGTCGCACGAAATCTATATATGTTGCAGGCAAAGGAATACGAATACATAAAGGGTGGTGTTATGCACGACAGGTAATCTCGCTCCCACTCGGCATAGCAGGGAATGAATTGCGTCCGTTAGAACCTGTGATGGCGTCGCTGGCGCTCGACCAGCAGATAGCTGGCTGTGGAGGAAATGTGAGCGATGGGATTTGTGCGACCGTTGCGCGTCGACTCACCGATGAGTCCCTCGAGACTTTTGATCATGTGTGGTTTGATTTCTAGCGATGCGTGCTTGGACATGCGCCAGACGAACAGGTGGCGCTTGTAGGGCTTGTATACCACGACGGGAAGCCTGCTGTCGTCTCCGCAGCGAATGAGCTGGTAAGGGACTCAGCAATGTTGCTTACTTGCGCCACGTCGACGACCTACCTGGAAGTCTCGATTGTGCGTCTTCCACCGGTACTCGACCCCGTCGGAGTCAACAAATATTCCTCCGCTAATGAACAGAGGGGATCAGCAAACGGAGGCGCGCGGTATCTGGTGCTACCCACGGCTTTTCTGGTGCCAACTTCAGAATCGTTTCGGTCGACACCCACTCGCCCAAGTCGCCCTCTCCCTTCTTCTTTTTCTCGGACTCTGGTTCAGGCATCTTGTCGGTCTTTTTGTCCCCGCCATGAATGCCATTCAAAAACCGGATCTTCGCCTCCTTGCGCCCCTTGTTGTCGATCTCGCAGACGGTGCGCATCTCTTGCGAGAAGGGGTCGAGCTTGTTGATCTTGGTGACGTGCGGGTGCCAGAAGCGCGTCACGACCTCGTAGTACGGGTCGTCGTTCGCGGTGGCGACGGTGGTGTTGCGCACGCTGTTGGTGGCGAACTCCATGATCATTGGCCGGGGGCCGGGGGCTGCGTCGTCGTCGGGCATGGGGGGAGCAAGTAAGGTCGTGGAGCGTGTACCTGAGTCGTGCGCATTTTTATTATGCTGCGATGCGAATGCCGGTTTTGGATCACTCAATCGTTGCCTTTGGCCGGGATCACAGAGGGTGGGATCCGATGGGAGGGACTCCGGTCATTGTACCGGGTCTGGCGGCGACCTGATCCCCGATGCAACGATGCAAGTGCAGCTTATATCTCTCTTCAGCGAATCTTATGCGTGGCCTATAGGTCTGATTGTTACGCCCGCATAGGCGCATTCTAGCGTTTCTCCATAACATTTGAGCTCCGAATCAAACTGGCCGACTACCGTCAACTATTTTCTCATTCTGTCTATCACTCGGGTATGCTACTTCCGGTGGGAGATTTCTGTCGTGATCAAATTAACGTAGGTGAGGAGTGTTCTCAGTCTCCAAAATTTTCTAAGGATCAACAGTTCAGGCTCGAGCGTATTAATATGCTTCATCTTGGCCAAGTCTTGTCCCGAGGATTTGTTTATACCGGACAGCAAGACCCGACAAGCATCCCGGTTCATGTAACTCCCGAAACCGTGCACCGGATGTAGACACTCTGGTTTCCAAATGCAGCCACCCATAGTTCAGGGCTCGGGTGTTTTGATATGCTTCATCTTGGCCAAGTCTTGAATTTTTTATATCAAACAGCAGGACCCGACAAGCATCTCGGTTCCCGTAGAATCCGAAGCGGTGAACCGGACACACCGGGGCACGAAGCTCGTTTTACCCAGGCGTCCATGAACAACCTCGCTGGACTCCGTCCAGTCGAGGCTGGGCCACTCCATGAACAAGATCGAGTCCATTTACAGTATGACTGGCGGTCGCTCTCTCTTGGCGTGCGCGTGGGGACAAATCGACTCGATTGACATTAACTTTCTGGGGTATATTATGCCGAGGCGCTCGTGCAATCGCAGGGCCTCCGGTCTAGCCCATTTAGTGAATATAAACCACATTCTCCTCTCGCTCCCGAATCAACCTCGCGATCCTGTAGTTGTCCGAGACAATTTCCATCGACCTCGCGACTCGCTTCATTTCTTCGTGAATCCTAGCGCTATCCGACCGCATTGGGATCATCATGAACCACGATTTCCTGCCGTTCCCAGCGACAATCAAATGAAGCTCCATCCGACCGGCGCAGGCTCGTGCGCGCGAGAAGTAGTCGTCCCACAGTTCCTTCGCATATCCCGGATTATCGGAAACGTCTTTGATTTCCACGGTTGGAACGCATGCGCTATAATCAAAGGAGAGGTAGAATTCGGCTGTAGGGTCAGCCCGCATGAATTGGATTTGACCGTGGAATATCTCCTCGTTCGCGACGGTGTAGTCGTGGTGCAATATAGCACGCATGAACGATCTATCCCGCGCGCTGAGATCCCGTCCAGCTGGGTATATCGTCAGTTACCGTTTTCAATCTGAGCATAAGCTGAATACCACTGGAGCGTGCTTGACGATGGAGAGCACAAAAGTTGCGATGGCCGCCTTGCTTCCAGTCGTACCGTTGACACTGTTTCGAACAATAATACACACTCAAACACCCCGAGCACTTCATAAAATCAGCTTTGGCGTGAATTGCGCCGCACTGGGTCCTGCTCAACATGCGGAAATTTCGGAGATTTAGAAAACCTCACCTGCACATTTTCGCAAGCCCTTCGCGTTCTGAATTCTCCAGAGTCGAACCTAATCAACACCTGGAGACGTTCCTTCACCAACTCCTTGAACCCTTGCCATGCTTCGAAAATCTCTGATTCCATGAAGCACGGGAGATGCAGCAGATCCTTCGCAGCCGCGAATGAGGCCATGATACTCGATAGGATAGAGTGATAAATCAAAGACTCTGGAAGAACGCCGATTAACAATCTGTGTAGGCTTTCTAGAGTGGCGGAGGTGGGGATGCAATTGTGGACGGCACACGAAATGATTGCTCGGATGAGCCCTGCATCGAGAGCCTCGGTGACCCAGCTGCGACTATCGCTGACATCCATCGTCCACTCCAGGAGAACCAAACAATCCTCCAGGACATTGGCTGTTTCTTCGACGGTCGCTTCTTCCAGCGCGAGCACAGCACCGATGAGAGCTTTAACAATACCTCGATCCACCAACGCCGCATTGAATTGCGCGTAGCAAGTGTCAAAGTTTGTCGCAATTAAAAATCTGATGCAGCAGTCCAGCAGAAACAACCCCTTGGAGCATACGTCGGAAGTCAAGTGGGAGGTAGTCCAAGTGATGTGTTCAACCACAAGCGATGCTAAATCAGCAACGGTTCCCCCAGATCCTTCGACGAACTCTTCGAAATGCTCGGCATCTGATACCGCTATATCTCTGCCGATGAAGTCACAGAGATCTTCGAATTCCCGGTAGTCTTCAGTTTCAACCAGTATGCCCCAGATTTTCGCAATGAAGATCCGCACACGGGGCGTCGAATCTATAAGGCAAGCAGTTGTCGGATTCTGTCGAAGCCGCGCTACGTAGTAGAAGAAGTGGAGAGATATGTCTTGAGCTCTATGGCTGGATGCGTAGCGGTTGCAGTAGGGATAAGTTTCTAGAAAGTCTGTCCACTTCCACACGCGGGGCCAGAGATCCGGGTATGCACCCGGCGGGGTTTCATGCAGGAAGTAGAGAGCATCGAGGCATAAGATAGCTGCGGTGATTGTGGCTGATACGTCCGGATCTCGTATTTTCTCGTCCAGCTCCGCGATGTTCGGAATCTTCGCCGGATCGAGGTTGAGATAGAAAACCGGAAGATGGTAGATGGAGTGAGATGAAGTATGGCGGTCAATGTGCACATTTAATAAAACCAGGTGTATTTTCCCATTTCCGTGGTTTTTTCGTCTTTTTGAGCACATGTATAAGTTTTTTTGGACTCCTCAATCTTTTAACTCGATGCGTAGACAGAATTACCATTTGAACAATTTTTATGACCGTACTAAAAAAGTTATACTCAAGTTCAAAAAAGAAAGTTTCTTTTTTTTCAAACTTTTTCTTTTCTTCTTTCAAGATGATTGTTTTTTGAACATGAGTGTTTTTTTCTTGAGAGAGAACTTTCTTTTGTGTTCAACACGAAACTTTGTTTCTCCGGTCAACAAAATAAGTTCTGTGGGTGGCTGTGCTAACCCTAAAATGATGGCCGTGTGGCCCGTTCAACGGCTGTTTGTACGTCGGCATCGCCGGCAGTGCTGCAATGTTTACGGTCATCATGGGCAGCCAGGTCCCGAAGGACATGATTTCTGTATTAGGTGTAATGGTGCCAGCACCTGCACCCCTGGTCTGCTACGTTCTGAAGGTCCTGTTGAAGTGTGCTCAGTGTTGACGCCAAGTATGGCACAAATCCACACCAGCGTGTGCCGTGCACGGGGCCACGAGGCAGGCAAGTATCAACACTGCCCGTGGTGTTGCCGATTTTCCATGTCCGAGGGAGCGAACGGGCCGCACGGCCATCATATTAGGGTTAGCACAGCCACCCAACAGAACTTATTTTGTTGACCGGAGAAACAAAGTTTCGTGTTGAACACAAAAGAAAGTTCTTTCTCAAAAAAAAAAAACACTCATGTTCAAAAAACAATCATCTTGAAAGAAGAAAAGAAAAAGTTTGAAAAAAAAAGAAACTTTCTTTTTGAACTTGATTATAACTTTTTAGTATGGTCATAAAAAATTGTCCAAATGGTAATTCTATCTACACAGCGAGTTAAAAGATTGAGGAGTCCAAAAAACTTATACATGTGCTCAAAAAGACGAAAAAACCACGGAAATGGGAAAATACACCTGGTTTTAGTAAATGTGCACATAAACCGCCATAATGAAGGGCCGTTGATCACGGCAAACTTCAGCTGTGAGATGTGCTTTAATGAACCTTTGGCGGCGAGAGTGGACATTCTCTGCAGTTCAGAGCATGAATTGCGACGATCAAGTTGAACACGCGTACGACTTACCCGGACGGAGACAGGTAGATGAGAGATACTCTGCATTTCAAGGGATGGATGCATTCCAACGCGTTAGAACCGTACTTTGACTTGACAGTGGGCAAAACGAAAGTTGAAGTTGTTGAACTGCGGCGAAAAAGATGACATAAGACATGAATCTCCGACCATCTCCAACCGAATCCCGGCCCGAGCTTCTCTTTTTCTGACCACCAGGACGCAACACCATATCCATATAGAAAGCTTTCGGACTTTGATCGAATGATACAAAGACGCACATTTCCAAGAGCCACGGTATGTAACGGTACCGGAACAAAAAAACGCTGTGCTTTCAAAGTCGCGAGTTTGCTGCCAGTGCAAACGGCCACTTGTTGCTGTCTTCGTTGGACCAATACCAGAGGCTATAGCTATACACCGCCGCTCATGCATTTACTCTTTGACTCTCGAGATACACTCCCGAACATCAAGTGTTTTTCGTAACCATTGATTCCGAAATCAATGGGAAACGTGTCCCTACGTGTCCAGTTCCGTTAAAACGAGGTGTAGCCGTCCTCATCAACGATTAGATTTCCTCACATGCTGGCTGTCCGTGTACGTCGAGTGCGCAGTTTCCTGTTCGCCCGTCCGATGCAATTTGCTCATTCTCCTCGAGCTCTTGCTGCAAGCCCAGGCCATGGCGTTTGCTTTGAGCACTCCGTTTATGATGTACACGGCACTCGAGATTTTGACGAATTGCAAGTCTCCAGTTGTGGTAGTGCTTAGGTGCACCTACATCTACCCTCCAAATTCTACCGCACTAATGTAATGCAGCGGTTCGATGGAGCCTGGAATCCACCGGGGCGACCTTTTGTTCCTCTCCAATCACGCGCCCCAGGAGTATAAGAACGGGGACATCACCGTATACCAGGTTCCCGGAGACCAAATAACCATCGTCCACAGAGTGGTACAGACACACACTGGACCCACAGATGAGAGCGGTTCGCGGTGAGACTATACCTTGTCCATACGACTTAAATCCCAACTTACAAACGTTCGGAAAACAGTTCTTACCGCTTCCTCACGAAGGGGGACAACAACGACGAAGATGACTTGACCTTGTACCGGGGCCGCTTTGATCGGCTGGAGAGCAAGCACGTCGTCGGGAAGGTTGGGCTGTATGTTTCTCTCGCTTTTTTCTTTCCCAAGAAGAGCGTCTGATCTGGTATTTGAATCCAGCATCGTTCCGCTAATAGGCCATGTCTCGCTTCTTTTTGTGAGTGTCCGTCCTTCTCAATTCATTCATACCGAACAGTTCGTAGAAAGAGGCCCCGCGTAAAGTTCGAAACGGCCTTCTGGCGATTTTGGCCCCCATCAATTTGCTACCTACATGATAATTTCTTTGAGAGCGCACAAATCGGAAAACAAAAGCCGTTTTCCGCCGTTTTCCTCCGTGTGTTCCTCGTTTCTCTCCCTCTTCGATTGGTGCTCGTTGCTTCAAGTATCGCACCCGTCCATCGAAAATCCTCATATTATCCTCCGACACTTGTTCTACTTCTGCGAGAGTCCAACGCCTGGTTTGAAAGACTGGAGGTCCCTTTAGCACGCCTCAAGTGCATACTTACGTGCAATTGAGTCGCATCCGGTACGACGCGATGCAAGACGCGACCCGTGCTTCACGTGCCGCCACAGCCGTTTTCCACCCTCTTCCTCCTCATATTTTTCTTCTCTGTCCCGCCTGTCACTTCAAGTGCCCCACCGTCCAATTGTCCATCATAATACAATTCCGACACTTGTTCTGTGAACGTCCGACGACTGCGTTGAAAAAAAAGAGGCTCTTTGGCCAAGCTTAGGTGCATATATGGGCATCCGTCCTCGCAATTGAGTAGGGTTGCGGAAGAAATCGGGTGGTAACTGGTAGGTGTAAGTTACCGCGGTCACGTGTGAGGTAATTTACTTATTTGTGGTCGGACGGCCAAAAGTGCCTGGTATATTACCTTTTCCTGGGTAGTCACATGCTCAAGTTGTGCTTTTTTTTGCCCCTTCGCATCCCAGTACTCAAGAGCCAAGAGGTCCATAATGCACGAGCAATACGTAAAGTTGAAAACCGACGCGTCGTGACTTGATCAAACCGAAAAATTCTGCGAGAATCTGCAATCACCAAAAATTTATCACGACTACTACAATGTCCACTTCAACAAACAAGAGCTTGGAAACAAAAGTGTCCTTTCCCGTAAGCCACGAAGACGAGGATGACACTCAGGCTTTCGCCCCATTAAATCAATTGGCTTGGACAGTTACTTACACTCTGATGTACTTTGGGTAGCTATTGTGTTCAAAATGATCCATTTTGCGTTGTCTGTATCCCCGGCGATTCCCTGCGCCGCGAGCGCGATTTTTTTTTAGCGATTTTAGCGCGATTTTTTGGCGGTCAGCTGACCACGTGATCAGTGCCACAAAAGGTAAGTTTCAAGGTAAATTACATTTGTTGCACCCCCAAAAAAAATTGGGTGGTAAATTACCGACTTTCTGGTACCCCCCGGAGTTTCTTCCGCAACCCTACAATTGAGTCGCATCACGACTTGGGTGCGACGCGATTCAAGACAAATGCAAGACGCGACGCATGCGTCACGTGCCATTGGTTGACATCAGTGCACCGTGACGCTCACAGTCACACACCGACCTTCTCTTCATCGAGATTGCCTTGAGCATGGATTCTCCGTTCCAGTCAATGCTTTACACCAATACTGTCCCCTCAGATGCGGAATACCAGAGAATCCAAGACATTCTCGCTGTCTCCCGAAAGGAGGCTGCGAGCGTCGCGGAAGAGATTGCGAGGCCTCTCGAGCCACTGCTTCGAAAAAGGGACGAGTTGAACAAATTTATAGAAGCCCACATGTCCCTCGTAGCTCCGGCTCGAAGACTCCCCCCGGATATCGTTTGCGCGATTTTCATCGCCTCGCTACCTTCCACCCAAAATTGTGTCATGAGCGGACAGGACTCGCCGCTTCTTTTGTGCCAAATCTGTAGCGCATGGAGGCAGTTGGCGCTTTCGACCCCGCAGCTGTGGGCGTCCTTACACATTGTCGTCCCACTTCGCTCGCGGATTGATGACCTGGCAGAGGTGGTCACGGTATGGCTGTCACGATCGGGGGTGGTCCCTCTATCCCTGTCCGTCACCACCAAGGTGTTTAACCCCGCCGACTACGATCCCGCGCCAATTCTCAGCTCTTTAGCTGCGTTTTCAAGGCGTTGGAAACACATTTCCATCAACCTCCGAACTCCCACCGACTTTGATTCCCTCACTTCCTTATCGATCCACGATGTCCCGATGCTACAAACTGCGCTAGTTGGGATCATGTTCGACCCCGACATGTATAGCCACGTGGACCCCCCCAATTTACCAGGGAGTCCCTTGAAGTTACTATCAACCCCGAGTCTCCGCGATATATCGATCGTCGGGGAGGCCCGTTTCGCGGGGAATAACTTTAAACCACCGCAGTTGGTAAGCTCGTCAGCAAAGAGTTTAACGGCAAATTTCCAATGGGAAATTTGTCGCTTACCACCGCACTGAAAGCCCTGCAACAATGTCCCGCGCTCGAGACCTGTGCTCTTCAACTCTCAGGCGGCACGGGGGACGGCTGGGATCTCGGGCCCGTTGTCTTACCCAACCTGTGGAGCTTGAAGCTTCGAATGACCACCGACGATGGCTCGACTATAGAACTCATCCAACAACTTATCCTTCCCAACCTGCGCTCTTTGCATTACTCCGCTCCTGCCGGATCAGACGATCCAATCCCATTCTTCTTGGGCGTCGCGCATGATCTCAAACATCTCGATCACAGGTGACCCGTACGAAGAAGGTTCAGATCAGGCATTGTTTTCCCACTTCGGATTCGGAGCTCGCCCTGAGCAACCGCTCTGCCCCAATCTCCGTCGGCTTCAACTCCCCGCAGCCATTTCAGATGAAACCCTCCTCGCGCTCATCCAGTCGCGCGCAAGCTTGGACCAGCCCCATCTAAAACATCTTAGGGTGACTGTGGACCGCCCGAGGGAGACCGACATTATCCCTCAGCTCCAGCCCATAATCGACGCCACAGATTTGAAGGTTTCTCTTGTCTACTCTCCTGATTCCCCGCCCCCCACTGCGGCCGAGTGGACATGGGAGGGGGTCGGATATGAGTGGTGGCACGACGATAGCTGGGAATTGTGATGTGTGAATGCTCGTGTCCCATTTACCACCACCGGCTACGTACATCTGTATTCTTGTACGGAGTCGAGACGAATAACTTACAATATCCGAAAAATACTTGATGGGTGAAGAGAAACGGCGTCTTCGGCGGACACGAGGTTTTTCTTCACTCGTCAACACACATCCCATCAAGTGCAATTTGCTTGCTCACTGTCCTGGCCAACCGCAACGCAATGCATGACTTGTGTTCGAGGAACCCTTCGACCGATATCTACGGATTATTTCTTTATCGTGAATTAACCCGGCGACTCGTGAAGATGGCATGTGCCTCGTCATGATTAGCCACCAACTTCTCCTCGTCCGTCTTGAACAATAGCAGCGCGTGAAAATTTCCGTCCCCGACGTGCCCGACGATTTGTGTACATCAACCCGCTGCGTACCAGATCCTTCTTCGTCTCGAGTACGAGCCAGGGAGCTTCGACACCGGCATGCTGTCCATTCAGATTCACATACGTATAGATCCGGGACAGATACAATTTGCGTGTTTACGAATCACCGCGTGTCTGACCCTCTGGACAATGGGTCTTCAGCCGTGAGCGATGCGTGAGTGCGTCCCGAACGAAAGGCGCTCATGAGCACCAGCTATGTACACACGATGTCGCACTGAAATAAATAAATAAAAAACTCAACTCCGACTGTTTTCGATGCGCTATCATTCTTCTCCCTTGTCAGTCTATGCTATGCCCTCCTACTGTTTATTCTTACATCAGCCGCCACCGTTGTACCGACACTAATCAGACGCGACGCGACGCGTTCCTCACGTGCTGCTGATGGGTATCGTGACCGGACCCTATACCCGAGCCCGGGTCCCGGGCCGTCGCCATCCCCGTGTTACCAACGGCGATGGACTCGGATGGAGTCTCCCTTCATTGACCATTTCGATTCCAACTATGCACCAGAAGACCACGAAACCCAGTTGATGCAAGAGAACACTTATCCCTACGAGGCGCTGCTCATCCTCGGCCGATTTGCAGTTCCTGGAGAGTCATCGCGTTTTCGACATTCAAGCTCTTGGCGTCTTTCCACCTCAACTTCGAGTTCTTGGCGGATGAAGGCGGAGTGGCGGTGGCCGACCAATCTGTTTGCTCGCTGTCCTAGGCCAACCGCAGCTCAACGCATGACTTTTGATCGATGAACCCTTCGCCCCCGACAGTCCACTGCGCACCGAATCCTTCTTCGTCTCGAGCACGAGGCCCTAGGAAGCTTCGGCACCGGCGCTCTGTCCATTCAAATCCACATCCACCGTCAGTCCTCTGAACGCAATTTATTCCCAGTATTATCGAAGCGGAGCCACGCACCAGACATCGGTCGCCCACCCCTTCGCGCCGGGGGCGAGGAACATCCGGTGCGCGTTCTTGCGGTCCTGCGAGGTGCACGATTATTTGTCTTCTCGCCTCCCCTCCTCCTGCGTCTCAGATCTCAGACCTCTGATACACATGTAGTCTAAGCACGCGCCTTCCACCGTGACGAATACATGGCACTGCCACCGCGGGAGACGACAAGCTTCTCGCTTGGTCGCCGTTCGTTGTGTGCTGCGGCTCGGCGCTACTGGAAGGATAGATGGAGGGAGACGTGCGTCTTCCTTTGACTCCATCGCCGCCGATCTCTGACTTCGAATTGTATGCTTACAGCGATATGATGGACATGCATGGTACTCGGAGTAAGAGCGGCGGCGCAGGCGGCAGAGCCGAGACACGACGGCGACGACGAAGAGGATGTAGACATCGACGTGCGTGCGCATCCTCGTTGTCCCACCGGTTCCTGACACATGACGTAGGGCGCCATGCTGCGTGTCTCTGCGTCTGTGAGCGAGGCCGCGCATCATCCGCACGGGGAGGGGGAGGGGGGTCTTCTCCGTCTTCTCCTCCTCTCCTCCTCCTGTTTACCCGGGAAGTGCGGTATGCTGGTGACGTGCTATTGCGCGAGGGCGATGGTTCCTTCCTGGTCCCTCCCCCCGCCGCGGCTGTCCTCTACGCGCTGTGCGCGTTGCGGTGGAGTACATGTATGTCCCGTAGGATATTCGCGGGGTGCGAACGCCGGACGTATTTCGTTTTCTTCGTATATGCATACCTGCCTACCTTCGGGGTGTACGCGTGCACGCATGCAGGACAGAGTGAGGGTGAGGGTGATGCGGTCCCCTCGTTCTCGTCACTTGAGAGTGTAGTGCAGATCTGGGCTGGGCAGATATAGACGACGGCGCGTACGCATGGGCGCTGCCCACCGGGATTCGTGCCGTACCGCCCAGTCCGTGTGCGAGACGCGATGCCAGGTGTGATTATTCCGGACTATACATATAATTTGATCTATAAGTAATCGTCTCCTTCAATAATTCACCGTACTAGTACCGTAACCTTTGGCACTCTAAAATTCGCATTTATGTAACCCGGAATGTCGAACAACATACAAGACTGGATCCGTTAATCATGGCACGTCTTCGCCAACTTCTTTAATGCCACCTTCAGCTGTGCAATATGTCCAATCCCTAACCCAATATCTCGCAGCTCAATGGAAGGCAGATCGCCGAGTGCCTCCACCGTTTCGAATCCCTCCATAGTAAGGATCCGGGCGATACCTGAGTTGAGTTTGAATCGCTTGCAAAAATCCTGGACGGTCATATTGGGCAAGTGTGTGCCGGGGGGAAGAAGAGGCTCTGTGCGATTGGGACGTTCACCCGCGCCCCCCTCCCCTCCCCTCATGGCGCCATACCCGCCTGGGCCTCCTCTGCCCCCTTCAGAGTGGTATGTCAGATAGTTTTATTGGTCAGTGTTAATTACGCACCCCACAGGTCATAGTTATGCGCCTCCTCTGCGGGGATCCTCGGGCCTTCACCACGACCTCCATTACCGCCTCTCCGGAGACTTGGGCCACCAGCGCCGCCCAGACCGCCTGGTAGTTTTGATGAGCGTCTAATGAAGACTGCATGGTTTTAGTTTTACCGTGGATTTGTGACCTTGACCTTGGGACTGCTGGCATTCGGGCGGACTGGGTTTATAGATGTTCGGTATACCGAGCAATACTGGACAAAAACCACGTGTGCGTGGATGAAAGAGAAGTGCAAACTTGAAGCAACATAAATAAAGTCCAAGTATTTTTAGAGGGAAGGTTTCGCCTTCCGACCCTAACAAATATACAAGATAAGTAAGCAATATGTCCGTATTAGTACATAGGGGTAAATGGGACGCCGACCCTTACACTCTTCCCCGTTAGAGCAACTAGCAGTCTGGGCAAAAAATCCTTCATCCAAGAAGGCGTTGGTCGAAACGACGCGGGAATCCAAGATGGGGCGAACGCGCGATGCCGATGATATGCGACGGAACGTCGCGAAGGCGCCGAAGGGACAATGACACAGCAACATGCAAGTCGCGACTTGAATGGGCGGGAAGCGGAACGCAAGAGGGTGATGAGGAGGCCGCGGGGAACCGTCGATGCACAGAATGATGGTTAACCGGTTAAAAAGGAACCGCCGGTGTTCATGGATGCCAATTCCGCCAAGAGAGTGTCGGTCGTTTAAAAGAATTCCGGAGTCATACCATTGGCGGACGCAACAGGCTGGAAGTTATATCCGGGATGATGGTTGGTGGATGTATTGGTTTCCGGGCATAAACGATGGTTGGTAGGGATGAAAATCTCAGCCTGTTGAGGAGGGATGCGATTATTGCCTTTTATAGCAAGCAGCGGTAGTAGTATCCTTTTTTATTCGTTATTTGATCGTCGCGCCCCTATAAAAGGGTGCGGAGCCGATCCTCGTCCATTATGATCAGTCTTAAAAATCTTGTGTGCGACTGAGGAGTACATCAGACAGTGAGGAAGACCCCGAACTAGTGTGGTCATAAGTATTTGGCGTCGGTATCCGCATTTGGAACACGATGAGCAGAGCACTTTTGACGTCGTCGGGCACGATGATTGATTGATTGAATTTCTAACACTGCGCTGTAACTGGCCAGGAAGGCTATGCAGCAGTACAAAGATGGGATATGTAAGGATATTGCTTGGTGCTGGAGATGGACATTTTAAGAGCGAGAATTAAGGATGGACACGGGTACACCCGCGGGTACGTTCGGGCTTACCCGTACCCGGACCCGCAAAAACCGTACCCGCATACGGGTCGGGTCTAGACCCGTACGGGTTACCCGCGGGTCTTCGACGCACCCGCGGGTCCTCAAACCCGTCAAGTATACCCGCCGAATTTCCAGCATAATTTTTCTTTCTTTCTCCGGAATGGTGCAGTAAACTGTAATGTGATTAGACTTGGGTTCGTTCCAAGTTCGTTCTCTGCTGTGTGCACCTAATACAGGGTGTGAAGCTGCTTTTCAACAGTTGAAATTGCTGTTTTGCTGAACTTGTTGATGTGGAAATGCTCCAGCCGGGAGCCGGAGCGAGGTGCTATTATGCAGCATAAAAATTTAAAGGAAACTACTACATATTAACTTCAAGTAAGGGACAAATAGTAGATGTGCCAAGACCCGCGGGTACACGGGTCGGGTACGCGGGTTGAGCGCGGGTCTGAAATCACGACCCGTACCCGTACCCGTCCTCACCCGCGGGTACAAACCCGCGGGTGTACCCGCGACCCGTGTCCATCCTTAGCGAGAATGAAAGGAAGAAAAATATCGGCCGTGGAAATTTGGGAGTTGGAGGGGAACGAGTGGTCGGATGAGGAGTAACGTAGATGTAGGTGAAGTGTAGCAAAGTGGGGCGGATGACTCTCGGCGGGGAGTAGTGTTGCTCGGGTCGGGTCGGGCTTGAAAGCCCGGGCTTGGGTCGGGTCGGGGCGGGCTTGGGCTCGACAAAATCCTGGGCCCGACCTGACCTGGGGGTCGGGCCCGGGTCGGGTCGGGCTTGGGCTCAGGCCCAGGCCTGCCTATATAAGGCAATGAGCAAAAGGGGGTATTGCGGAACCTTCTGATATCTTCTCCGACGTCCTCCTCGTCTGCTAAACAAGCAGTCTCATTCATGCTTTTGACCTCTGAGGGCATAAATGGGTTTCCCCTGCGTTAGGCAAGGGCTGCCCTCAACAAGAAGCATACCATCCTCCACATTGAAGAGTTGAGTAAAGTCGTACTTGCTGTAGACGCCGCCGACGGGGTGAACGTCTGACTTCAGGACATTTTAGTAATGAATGACCAGAATCCGGCCAAACAGTGGTCCACCAGAATTGCCGGTGGGGTAGATGATCTGTACACATTTTTACATTATTTAAACCAAAGAATCAAACTAACATTTGTGAGGTTCACGATCAACTGAATAGGTTGCGCCAGCGCCCCTTCATCAGAACAAGTTAGATAAAGCATGTCGGATGCCACGGGCTGCACACCCGGATTACAAGGTATGAATAGACATTGTCAATGGGGGGCCCTCACTGGCATGAGCCAGGGCAAATTTTTTGGTTGAAGCCCGGGCCTGAGCCCGGGTCGCGGGTCGGGCAAAATCTGAGGCCCGACCCTGAGCCCTACCTGAGCCCGGCGCAGGTCGGGCCTGGGCTTGAAGCCCGACCCGGCACATCACTAGCGGGGAGAAAGGAAAAAGAAAACGGAAGCGATCACAGGGCCAGGCGGAGGTAAGGAAGGGGGGAATTCGGATGACTTGTCGAGGGATTCCTGTAACTCACGTTGACGAGTGGCGAGGGAAAGGGTGAGCTCCTTCTGCTTAGGGCACGAGTACGAATCTGCGCGGTGGGTCCCGCTGCTGTTGAGGCAGGCAACGGGCCCGGAGCAGGGAGAAGAATGGGGGGGAGAAGTCGGCTGTGCACATGTGGAACAGCACGGCACTTTGACGTTGCATTGGGCCTTCGTGTGCCCGTACTTGTAGCAGTTCCAACATTGCGACACGCGGAGATGAGGGAAGCCATGGGAAACGACGGGACTGAAGGAACAGAGCAGGATCCGTCCACGAGAGAGAGCGAGCCTGAGGTCGACCTTGGTTTTGGACTCAAGGAGTAGGTAGATGGAACCTGCTACCTTCGGCTTGCGCCCGCTCGCGACGATCGCAGCAATCTGTAGGAGCAAAAAAAAAAACAGAAAAATCGCGTTGACGGAAAAGTATGATTATTCACTTGGGAGTATAGTGCAGATTTGGGCTGGGCAGATAAAGACGACGGTGCGGACGCATGGGCGCTGCCCATCGGGATCCGCGTCGTAACGCCCAGTCCATGTGCGAGACGCGATGCCAGGCTCAATTAATCCCTGGCACAGTTCGCAGGTACCCGCGATTATTCCGGACTGTACATATAATATGATGTATAGGTAATAATCTCCTTCAATAATTCACCGTAGCGCAACCTTTGGTACTATAAAATTCGTATCAATGAAGCCCGGACAGTTGAACAAGATACAAGACTGGAGTCGTTAATCATGGTACATCCTCGCCAACTTCCTCAACGCCACCTTCAGCTGAGCAATATGTCCAATCCCTAACCCGACATCCCGCAGCTCAATGGAAGGCAAATCGCCGAGTGCCTCCACCGTTTCGAGTCCCACCTCAGCAAGGATCCAGGCAATACCTGAGTTGAGTTCGAAAAGCTCGCAGAATTCCTGGACGGTTATATTGGGCAATTGCGTGCCGGGGGGAAGAAGGGATTCTGTGTTATTGGGACGTTCACCTAAGCCTCCGTTTCCCCCCTCCCTGTCCCCATGCCCCCCCGGGCCCCCTATTCCCCCTTCACAGTGGTATGTCAGTTGATGAGTTTAGTTCCTGATCAGTGTTACGCACCCCACATGTCAAAGTTATGCGCTTCTTCTGCCGGGATCCTCGGACCTTCACCGCGACCTCCATCGCCGCCGATCCCGAGACTTGAGCCGCCAGCGCCTCCCTGACCCCCTGGTAATTTTGATAAGCGTCTACTGAAGATTATATCGTTTTAGTCTTGCCGTAGATCTGCGGTCTTGAGCTGAACATCGGGGCTGCTGGCAGTCGGGCTGAGAGATATGAGGGGCTGTTGATTCTTTATGCTGCTTTTATAGATGTTCGGCCCTACAATGGTGACAGAACTGCTGTAAAATGAGCACTGGTTTTTTGCAGTGCCATGGTGTGCAGGCGAGATGAGGCGCCGTGGTGGCAGTGCTAGTGTGCAACATATATTTCATCCCAACTCATTATATATTGGTTTTATGGCCTCAAAGATGATCCTGAAAAGGTTCTATAGACACTATTCATCTTTCGGGACCTAAAAAACCAACCTGAAAATTTAATATGTTCAACCTAAGCCACGGTTGAAGTTGGGGTATTCAATGCTTCCCAACCAGGCCGATACACTACAACGAGGAGGTATTAGACCTAGATGATATGTATCATTATCGGAATAAACACAGTGAAGTGGTTGTAGCGACAAAAAAACTATTCAGGGAACTTCAACCATTCAAAGGCTGTTTCACAAGGCTTTTTAAAGTTTTCCGACCACTGGCCAAGACCCGGCCCTATACAAGAACGGATCACGTACGGGATCCATATTTCGACTCCTCGCACCGGAATCTTAGAAGAGGATCGAGGACTGATTTCAACTTGAATGATTTCCGGTCCGAGTCGATGCCAACTGAAGTCACTGTATCTGACTCTTGTAAATAACTCCAAGGATAAGGCTACAGTACACGTTAAGAGACCCCGAGGAAGGATTGAAAGAGGGAAATACAGCCAAGCAGGGAAGTGAGAAGACTGATGTGGCGGTACTACGACTCGGTAATGCTGTTGGCAGAATGCTGCCCGGCAGAATGGCAGAACAGCAGGCAGAATGGCTTAATTGAGCAGTGGATGGTAGAATCCGGCAGAATTTTGCTCAGATGGGAGTCAACAACGCGTCAATTTTTTATTTCCCATTGTTCGTACATCAAAAGGGATCATGTATTGCTTAATTGGTCAAACCGTTTGAACAACAATTTCTTTCCTTTCCCCTGCACTATGACTGAAGCCTCTCGGGCTGGTCGCAGGGCTCCTACATTCTATACCAACCATTTTGACCGCAGGGACGAAAAACCTGGGAAATCAAATGGCTACTGCAAATATTACGGAGATGACGAGACGGTCACCAAGCAGCCGGAAGATGCAATTGATGTTGATGCCACCGACACCCCCATAATGGCTGCAACTGTTGGGGGTGAAGGTGCGGTTGGTTGGAGCATCGAGGACCTCATGAGGTGCTAGGAATAGGACCTAAAATATGAATTTCAGCTATATTTACTGAGAAAATACCGATTCTGCCGAATTCTGCCGAATTCTGCCCTGCCAATCTGCCAATCTGCCCGGAGTCTACGAGTACAGCTTAGTACGAGTCGCCTCGGAGTTTGAAAATTATGATGGCATGTCTTCCGCACCTTCCAAAAAAGCTCCCAATGAAGCTGTTATTTTTGCAAATACGTATTTCGATCAATATGAAGCGCCTGTATTTTTTTCGTGGATTTTAGCGCAGGTAGTGAAGGAGCTCTGAGCATTTCTTTTAGATGTTTTTGGGCGATAATTGATGGAGCTAATCGTTTAGCGCGTCTCAATTTCAAACTCCGAGGCGACTCAATGGTACACTTTAACTCGAGCCTCTCTATGATTCTGAACGACCATCTTCAGTACTGTTGAGTCGATGGGTAGAACTCCCATCAAAGATCTAGCCCCATTTGGGCCTATTCGGCTCCCGACTTGGGTGGCGCGCGCCACCGCGCCACCGCACGGTATGTCGTGGATGGGAGAGAAAAAGATAGAACACATATTCGAGTGTATTTGCCTAGTTCAAGCTGCTACATACATCCTGGAAAAAATGAGAAAAACATATCACTGTGGAGATTCTGGAATTTTCCTTTTCAAGGTGAAATGTCATGGCGGAAAGTTGGTTTTGACGGCCATACGTTGGTCGGCGTAAATCTTGCGGTGGTGAATTCGAGTCCTTTAAACCAAGAGAACTGTTTACATTAGTTTTGATGTCCAAAACATAAAAATATTTCTCATCTCCTGTTTCTTTGGCCTCCTTTACAACCCGTCGATGGACCATCAAAAAAGGGCGTACGAACACAAGGAAAAAAAAAGACGAAAGGGGCGCTTGTATGCCGCAAAATAGAGTTTGAATAATAGCATATGTCCTTTATTTTATTTTATTTTATTCGTTTAGACTCGAACAGAGTGGTCAGCCCAGAGCATACAGCGATTTCTCAGCCAAGATTTGACCTTGGAAATTTCGAGAGAGACGCCTCCAGGTGTCGGCAACACTGTTGGCATCCCGCCACTTAACCTTTCCGAACTGATCGGAGTTCTACCATCTCACTACGAACTCCATCTTCAGATATCACGCCCGGTAGACTAGAGAGGCTGAAACGAGCCTAACGGAGACGCTGAATCTGCACCCGGCGCATCGGAGACAACAAGCGGCACTCAGACTTCGGCGTGCGGCGGGGTGATTGAGATAGGTGAGCACAAGCACGCGGACGATTCGAGGCTAACGCACGGGCGCGGGCAGCGGGTGAATCGTCAGAGTGGATTTGGCACATTCTCGCCACGTGGGGCGGGGCGCATAACACCTACCCGAATGCTGGTCAGAGCCTCAGGCTCACGGCGTACGATGCACGATGCGAGTGCTGCCTTCGCCTTCGCCTCACCCCACCCCCTTGAAGATATTCCGACCGAACGCTGGGTGTGCGGCGCGCAGAAGTCAGTCATCTGGATTTCCCTCGCCGCCTGACGTTGCTAACATGCCGCGCGCTCTCAGGCATCCAGACCCCTGGGTATCCGAGCCACAGTCTGGTACCTCGAAGATCGACCCGCCGGCCGGGCGTGAAGGGCTGGCTTCGGCACTGAGAGAGAAGCCTCATGGGGGACCAGGAGTCAGTGTGAGTCATCCGCATGCCCGCCCTCCTTGCCGCGACGCTAACGCGCTGCGCTCTCCTAGATCGTCCCCGTCGCCGCTATGAGATCGTCCTCGAGGCGGGGGCTATACGCGGCGCTGTGTTACCTGTGTAGCTCGACTGCACCCCGTAGTCCCGCTGCAGACGCAAAGCTATACACACCGGAACGAGACAAAGATGGGCGTACATCTGCCCCGTAACTCCTCATACTGCTTGGTAGCCGTTCGATGGAAGCTGCGGCTCAGGGGCGGGAAGGGATGCGTGTGCGTATGTCCGCACCATCCTCCCCCCCCTGCAGCCACCGCCGCCAATCTCTGACTTCGATTTGGATGTCTACAATGGCGGGGTTCCAGTGTATAAATGGCGGCCTGCCGAGATGGACATATCCGGAGTCAGAGCGACGGCGGCGGCAACGACGAAGAGGATGTAGCTGTAGCCATAGACGGGCGTGCGCCCCTCACTCTTTCGACATCCTCGTTGTCCCATCGATTCCTGACACATGCCATAGGGCGTCATGCGCCTGCTTCTGCGTCCGTGGGCGAGGCCGCGCATCATCCGCACGGGGAGGGGGAGGTCTTCTCCGTCTCCTTCTTCCTCTCCTCCTCCTGCTCCCCCGGGAAGTGCGGTATGCGTTCGAGTCGCGCTGGTGCTGGTGACGTGCTATTGCGCGAGGGCGAGGGTTCCTTCCTCGTCCCTCCCCCCGCCGCGGCTGTCCTGTATGCGCTGTGCGCGTTGCGGTGCAGTGTATCTCCGTAGGATATTCGCGGGGTGCGAACGCCGGACGTCATTTCGTTTTCTTCGTATATGCATACCTGCCTACCTTCGGGGTGTACGCGTGCGCGCATGCAGGACAAGTGAGGGTGAGGGTGATGCGGTCCCCTCGTTCTCGTCACTTAAGAGCGATAAAGACGACGGCGGGGACGTATGGGCGCTGCCCGCTGGGATTCGCGCCGTAACGCCCAGTCCATGTGCTAGACGCGATGCCAGGCGCGGACAGTTCGCAGACACCCGCGATTATTCCGAACTGTACATATAATTTGATCTATAAGTATTCGTCTCCTTCCATAATTCATCGTAGCGCAACCTTGGCACACTAAAATTCGCATTTGTGAAGCCCGGAACGACGAAAAAGATACAAGATACAAGATTCAATCCGTTAACCATAAAACACCCTCGGCAAATTCCTCAACGCCCGCCTCAGCTCAGCAATATGTCCACTCCGTAACCCGACATCCCGTAGCTCAATGGAAGGGTGATTGGCCAGTGCCTCGACCGTCTGGAATCCTTGCCCAGCAAGGATCTGGGTGATATAAGGGTCGAGTGCGAAGAGGCCGCAGAAATACTGGACGGTGATATTGGGTAATTGAGTGCCGGGGGGAAGAAGGGGTTCTGTGTGACAGGGACGTTCACCTACGCCCCCTTCCCCCCCTTGCATGACCCCAAACCCGCCCGCGCCTCCTACGCCCCCTGAAAAGTGGATAAGTTCCAGTTTCTGATTAGAGATAATTACGCACCCCACATGTCGTAGTTATGCGCCTCCTCTGCCGGGATCCTCGGTCCTTGACCGGTAAATCCTTTGCCGCCTACATTGTGGCTTGAGCCGCCTGCGCCTCCCTGGCCACCTGGTAATTTTGATCAGTGTCTAATGAAGACTATATGGTTTTAGTCTTACCGTAGCGCCTTGGGCGTGAATATGGGTTTGCTGGCATTCGGGCTGGGGGGAAGTGTCCCGGATAGTATTCGGTAGGTTCACCTACGCCCCTGTTTCCCCACCACATGGCCCCCCACCCCTCTGCGCCTCCTTGGCCCCCTGCAGAGCGATATATCAGACAATAGTTGTGGTCGGTGAAATTGATGACGCACCCCCCGTTTGAAAGTTATAAAATTCTCCTTCTGGTATCTTCGGTCCTTCACCAAGACCTCCATTGCCGCCTCTCTGGCGACTCAAGCCGCCAGCACCTCCCCAACCCCCTAGTAATTTCGATAAACGCCTGATGAAGAGTGCATGGTTGCAGTCTTACCGTAGAGATGAGGTTGTGAGCGTAGCCTTCGGTCACTTGGCATTCGGGCGGGGAGGGGAGTGGGGGAGTGGGAGTTGGCGCCCTCTTGATGCCGATTTATACCCCTCCGGCCTTAAGTTAGAACGGCGACAAAAGCATGTTCTATAAATGTAAAACGGTAACACATTCTGTTGTAAGGATACCAACATCTCATCATTCTTCTCATCCACATCGCATCATTCTTCCCCGGACGCGTGTTCTGGAGCTTTGCCATTTCATTATATTCTAGATTATTGTACGTAGCGCACCAGTCCGAGCGCTCCGAGTATTGACGCGGCCGTCCTGTCCCGTCTTGAGCCACAAAAATCCAGAAAGACAGTCGCTTCTTTTATTCTCACAAATCCCATATTTGTAACGACGGTGCTTGGGCCGTACATTCTGATGTTCCTTTTTCCCTTGTTGGAATATGAGTCTGGTGCAAACTCCGAGTCAAATCCTTTGACTCATGTTTCACTCACGTTGACGCTGTCTGACTCATTATTTAGGTACCTAAAAGTGCACGGATCATCTGTAACATGCATATAAGCAGCGTACTTTGTAGTGGTACGTTGTCAAGATTGCCGCAGAGCAAGCCCAGATTTTTGAACTCATCACGTGCTTGTCCGAATCTCACATCCCTCCGCCAGCACCGAGCGCACAATAATGGATGAAAAGGGCCCCCACTGCGGTCATTGGAACGTGGACGGAATTAGACCAAGAGTCTGGACTAGGTTTAAAAATTGACGGAACATGAGTCCTAGCCGATTAGACCGGCTGCCGGAACCATCACTGATGTGAGGTGGGTTCGACAGGCTGGCTAATTTCGGGTCGGCCACCCTCGACGGCATGACTGGTGTGGCGGATCTTGGAACTGCAGACTGAGTACTACCCGTACTACAAACATCCCAGAAGAAAAAGAAGAAAAAAAAAAAACGGAACAGTTTTTGCAGCCATGAGTGATGCGTGAGTGCGTCCCGAACTAAAGGCGCTCATGAGCACCAAGATTATCCCGGAGTAATCGGCCCCTTACCTTGTATGTATATCTACTCACCCGAAGGTGTACAGCACCAGCACGCAGGGAAGGCACGCATCGCCAAATTGGGCTCGTCGTATACTTTACTGAACATGGGATTGCTCTCCCTGGGTTCGGTCAAGTCTGGCTGCATGTATCTCTTTCTTTTTCCTCCACCCCCAGAAAAGGGCTTAACGCGATCATGTTCATGGGAATCCAGCATAATCGTTCTGTTCCTAGGTTATGTCTCGATTCTATCTCTATCTGAGCGTGTTACCTAGATTTGGGTCTCGATACATATTGCGGGAGGCATCTTACTACCGAAAGAGACCCTGTATTCAGGCTGGCACTCTGGTCATTGCCGCCCTCCTCAATGTGTGCTATGTATGAGGACCCTGGTTTATCCCTTTATAGGTCGAATACTGCGTTTGTCCGAACTTTAAGGCGCTTATTTTATTCCCACGGTTTTTGAACATGCCAAAACGCTCCTTTCTTGTCACCAACGGCGATGGAGTCTCCCTTCATTGAACATTTCGAATTCGATACCAACTACGCACCAGAAGACCACGAAATCCAGTTGATACAAGAGAACATCATTCAGCCCGTCGATGGAGAAGTACCTACGGCCCGGCTCGAGGAGCTCATTCGCGAGCTGTCTATCGAGCGCGCCGACAAGATCAGATTCCTCGCATACCTTCCGGCTCGTCGGAACGCGATTATGTCGAGGCGCCGCTCATCCTCGGGGATTCCCTTTCGATACGCGGCATCCGGATTTATCATCATTTGCAGTCGTGACTCAACTTCGAGTTCTTCCTGGCGGATGAAGACCGAGTGGCGGCGTTGGTCGAGTGGCTGAAGCCTGAAGTGATCCGCGAAATCATGATGTCCTCTGTCGCTCTCAATCATTGGACACTACGGCTCGTTCAGCAGAGATGAAGAATCGATCTCCAACCTGGAGAACATTTTGATAAGCGTCTTGCGACCTGCTCGATGGATTACCGCGGCTGGAAAACGCTCAAGCCCCATTGCTGGAGGCGCTCCGAATTCGCCGGTATTATGCGCCAGACCTCCCCCCTCTCGGAAATATCTCTGATGGTGTATAACCTGGAGCCAATAGTGTTTCCAGTCTCGGATCGTCTCCTTCGCCTGACCCTCCTCAGTTTTCCCGACGGATGATACGCAGGGGGGGTTCAATGCGTACGCGTTATTTTCTCTGAGCGAATTGCTGGGTTGTTTATTCATGCCCCAATTACGCCATTTGGTACTCCAGGCGAAGCGATGTACATGGGCCTCTATTCAGGACTTTACAGAAACAGTCTCTGTTGATGGACAGCATCAAATTCAAGTTCTGAGGCTTCACAACGCAAACACTCGCAGAATTCCTTTCGGCATGTCCCGGCATAACGAAGCTTGGGGTGTACTCGACCGGCAAACGATGATTCTCCGGACAATGCTACGATCGATGTGATCTCCACTGTTCTGACGCCTGACCTCGACACGCCAGAAGCAATGGTCTGTCCAAGCCTGGAGGATCTGCAGACCGGATATTGCCACGAGCTGTCTGAAGAGACATTCTTGACCTTCCTCCTCCGACGCACCGAGGTGGAGGTCAATTTCGGCGACTCCAAGTCGAACTTCCACGCGGTCTAGATCCAGATATCCAGTCGTTCCTCATAATTACTTGCACGAATTGTGGCCACCGCCTGCACCCCTATATGCACCCACAACTACGGCGTGGGCTGGCTTGGAAGCCGATCCAGACTACCCCCAATGCTTGATACGTCGATAATATACCATCCCGTTCCACTCCACATGGGTGCCGGCCCTAAACAGGGCGTTTTTGTGACTGGAGGCAAGTTGCTTGCTTCTTTAAAACTTCAAATCTATCGGCGTCCAGCCACAATGACCGTCTTATCCCTATTTGATCTCTGTCAGATCTCATCATGGAAGTCGTTAAATCGGGAAAAGGTCAGTTGCGCGCCATGCATCAGGGCCTGACCCTCCGGGTTGGATTCTCATGTCGGACGAAGCGATCCGCATCATCTCACTGACTTTCGATGTAAACGAGTACGTGCTGCCTCTGGAACTGAGTCGACAGAACGAATGGGATTCAGACGAATTTCAGTCCGAGTTCCAAAATTCCACCCTAAAAAATATGCGCGCAGCCAGAAACTTACCCATTCAGAGGTCATGCCCGGGAAGCTAGGCTGTACCGAGCCGTTTGATTCCTCCCTACACACATTCACTTCAAATTTGTAAGACCATACCAATGGACGTCAACTAAGAGTATATACAGAAGTAGTGGAAGTGGAAATGAGGGAGTGGAAGCACCAAACTACCCAGTCGGCGCCCCTTCAAGTCGGTGTAGGTATTTTATTTCTTCTCTTCTCTTGGTTTATGAATTGGCATCGCGGTCCGACTCCGAATTGCAACATCAATACCCACCCATTCCACCGCATATCTCTCCTTACGCTTCAACTCCACCCTTCGTTTTTTTGTCCACCCTTCAATCCGCGGGAGGCGCGTAGGCACGTATTATTTATCCTTTTAATCAGCCAAAAGACGGGACAATCTCAGATAATGGATTCACGGGACCACTAAGCCGAATGCGGCAGGAGCTTTGGTGGCTTACGCTTAGTGGCGACCAAGGTGGCGACGATTGTCCCGCCATTGTCTCGGTCACGTGGTCGCGTTTTGAAATTCTTGGCCGCCAGTTTTAAAGCCACCCACCAGCATCTACCCATCCTACCACACACCCCACTACCAATCCGCTAAAATCCTGCACCTTACTCCCTCTTAGGGTTCCTCGCAGAACACTGTTACATCACTCCATTTCCCCCTCCCCTCGCACGAACGCGCCACCAGTGTCCGCCCATATTCTGACTCGACAATCCCTATGTCAATTTTCGCTAAAATATACCCGCCGAGGCTGAACCGTCCTTTCTCTTACGCGTTGTCGGTGCCAGCCTCATAGCGTAAAAAAAAACACTGACACGACCTCTCCACTCGTGCCACCAGCTCGGAAAGGATGGGTTGCCCCAAAGGATACAGTGGCATGGACACTCCGTTCGCAGAGTATATGGCCGGGATTCATTGGGATCTCCGAAAAGGCACGAAAAGGATCGACGAGCAAGGCAGGCGTCGTCAACTCCAGAGTCACGGTCGCGTCAGTTACATCCTTCCCTTTCTGAGGAGCCGACTTACCTCACCTTCGTTAGGACATTCCCTCCGAGCCGCCGTCAACAGAATTGTACGACTATGAGATGCAGCACCTCATCAGGAAAATGTTTTTCAGCTGGCCAGTGCTGGCTACCCCTGGCACGGCTGGCTGAACTGGCTGAGCTGGGGCATATCTGCCAGCTCGCGCCAGAATCACCGCCAGTTTCAAGATTTCACAGATTTCTTGCCAACACTTCAGAGTGGCTCGGATCCATGGATACATGCAATAAACTTGCCGGAAAGTGTTCGGATGCTCGAAGGTCGAACCTAAAGACCATCCTGAAGTTCGAGCTCCTTGAAACTCAACAAGTCATTCAAACTCCGCCGCACACGTGTGTCAACATGGCGTGATTTGATGACAAACCATGCCACGTCTCTTCCTTTCTCCCTCCATGTCGTCTCGCCGTCGTCTCCCCAACCCAGTCTCAATGTCCCCTCTACCCTCTTCAAGTGCCCTCAAGTCTTTTTCAAACCTCTTCAAGCCTCTATGTATCCTTCAAAGCTTCAAGCACTTCTCGGCATCTCTGGGTGGCTCTCGCTGGATGTGGCATAGACTTATCGACTTGGCTATATTGATCTGGCGCACCTTGCTCACATACTAACTTAACCCTTTCTTCATTCCAGATGATTGCATCCCACAAGGCTGTAGCGTTGTAGGCATCTGGTTGCGTCGCCGCCAATCTGGCTGGATTGGTACGCAAAGGTGCGCTACATTAATCCTCTTCGAACGGACCGCTCACAGATGCGCTTCTAGGTCCGGTCTCATTCTTGCCTCCCTCTTTCCCCCTCCCCGAGCGGCATCAGATTGTCGGCGGATTAGTACGACGGTGGACCGATGAGATGCGGTCACAGATCACGATGTCGGGTAGCGGGAAGCGTACGGGTAGCTACATAAAGGATGTACCATATGTCTGCGCAATTTATATGTTCCATAATATGCTGCGACGACCTGAAGGGGCAATTTGACGGTATAACATTCTGCAGACAGAAGCGAAGTTCTGGTACCAGAATCTGTCCTGGCCCCAGGTACCTTTTTATGTCGCCAGCTGCGATTCTGGCGAGCTGGCAGAGCTGGCAACGCTGGTGCCAGCACTGCCAGCTCGAAAACATTTTCCTGATGCTGTCCCACAACGCGCCGGGTGCAATTCCAGCAGCTACCTGTTGGACAACATCTGTCACGGAGAGCGGAAGTTCTGCGTATAGCCAGGTGCGTCCGTTGTCTTTGCGAGCACTCAGATGCTTGATACGAACGTTTTTTTAGCTCGTCGACGCGTCATGCTACAACCGGGCAACAGCGAACTTCCAACCGCTCGACGCTCAGGCTATTTTCATAGGATACAACGCGGACGGTGCGCCTGTCTGGCAAACACCAGTCCACCACGAGCAGCTCCTTCCCTGCCCAGAATGTAGGTTCTTCGAGTGCCCCAACACCATGGGCGAGTACGACTGTCCATATTCGACCATTTACGACGTACCGGACCGGTATGAGTACGCGTCGCGCTACGGATACGAGCATCTGCCCGTCAGCTCGAACCCACAGGGCTGGACGTTCGAGAATACTGGGTGCAGATTGTACGGCCTCGGGTTGAAGAGCTTGACGCCTCCCGCGAGCGAGGATGTCATCGAACGCGTCGCCGACGAGCGCGTGGAGTCTGCGATTTGATCACAAAAATGGACCCGAAATGAATGAATATACATGTGTACGACATTATGCGAGCACTCATCTTGAATTTGGAGTCTAGACAACTGTCCCCGCGTCGAGCTAAGTTAACGAAGCCTCGTGTGAGTCGTGTCAAATGACGGCGGTGCACGACAAAACACGCTGCAGAGATGCTGACTAACACGCTCCCGCCTCATGTTCGACTGGGTCAACAAGGGCCAGAGCCACGCAGCCCTCAGCCCTTATGTCCACAGCCTCCACCAGCGCATCTACCACTTCGATATACCTCTACCGTATCAGTATCTTGGCCATGACCATCGCCCTCGGCTACTTCGCGAAAGCGTTCAAGCGCTCAAAGCAGAGTGCAAAAACAGCACAAGACGACCTTCTCATGCTCCGAAAGGCAATAGAGAGCAAAGATACGGAGATGGCTTCGCTGCACCGATCCGTGGAAGCCGCGAAAGAAGATGCACGCGATAGAGTCGAGGGGCTGTCGCACGAAATCGAGGAAATGCAGGAACGACTGAGGGAGACGGAGCGGGATTTGGTGGAGTCTAGCGAGAAGAAGCGGGCGCTGGAGACGGAGCTGGAACAGCGGATGGGAGAAGTGAAGGATTTGATGGCGGAGAAAACACGGCTGGAAGAAGCGCACTCCAAAACACTGGAGATACTGGCGACGAGAACTGCCGATCTAGCAGATGCGCAGGCCAAGCTAGTGGAGGACCGGGACCTCCTCACAGACCAGGCTGTCGTCGCTCTTGTCCACGCCTTCAACACCGAGATCAAGGACACCGCCGCGTTCCTCGCAGATTCGTTCGAGTTCGAGGAGAAGAAGGACGGGGAGGTGGTGCCTGAGGATACGGAGGAGATGGCGGAGGTGTACGAGCGCGCGACGGAGATTCTAGGGCACGAGCTCGTCGACATCCTGCGCACCACCGACCACCACCACAACCTCGCGCTCGTGCGGCTGGCGTTCCAGGGCGGGATGGTCGAATACGCCCGCTGGATGAGCGCTTCATGGTTTTTCGAGGACCCGGAGGATGAGCAGCTCCTTGCAGACATCTACCAGCACGTGCGGGTGGCGCAAGACCAGGCTCTAGCGGGGCGTTGGCGCGCGCTCACGCACAAGCACGTCCAGGAGCTCATCCACGGCGAGCCTGAGCTGGGCGACTACTTCGTCGATGCTTTCGTAAACGTGCTGCTCAGCGCGGGCTTCAAGAGCAGCTCCGCCGCGCTTCACGAGCTGGTCGGGCAGCGCTTCTCGGATCGCATCGGGGCGCTCGTGCGGTTGGCGATTGGGCTGAACAAGGCCATCGGCGCGGAGGTCACGGTGTGCGAGCTCAAGGCGCTGTCAGCGGCGCCAGGTATCCCGTTCGACGCCGAGACGATGGCCGATTTTGTGGACGGCGCAGCGCAGCCCGGCGAGCCGGTGCTATGCACATGCGAGCTAGGCCTCTCGAGAGCAGACAAGGTCGATGGCACATGGACCAAGACCATCTTGCTCAAGCCGAAAGTCGTCCTCCAGTCGGGCCTTGAGGAATTGCTGGAGCAGGGCGAAAGCACTCCAACTAAAACGAAGGCATGAGCGGTTAGCGTTGCAAATAGACGGTATTATAGTCATTTCCTCACGTATTATCGCATCGCCGAACTATTTTAGCTACGGATAAATCCAATACACCGAGTCGAGCTCGCATGCTATCGAGAGAGGACGGTCGTCAGTGAGACATTGCCTGATTTTTTCTTCGCACCCAAATGACTCTCCGCATGCACCATACTCTACCACACTCCGTAGAAAGAATGGACCGGAAGGAGGGTCAAATAATGGTAAGATCGCGCATAGGACTACACAGTGATGAACCCGATTTGTTCCAAAGATCGCGACACCGACTAGTTCTCGCATGAGCACTGGAACATATCCAAAATTCGCATGGAGGAAGGAATCGAACTAAATGGACAAAAGACTCAGTGAGTATTATTGGAAAGTAGATATTATGCCGAACATCCATACCTCACGGGGGGTTTTTTTTCTTTTCTTTTCTTTTCTTCATTCATTCCAGGAGGAAATCGAGTTCATGATGAATATAGCTGTATAGCTCACATACCGCAAAATATCGATAAAGCTTAGGAGACAGGAATTCGCAGGGACGCGGTAAAAGACTGTTCATCTCAAAGTTTTCTTTCTCCCTATTGTGAATGAGCTGGCGCCTGCATGATTCGGAATCGCGTATACTTACATGTATCGAGGACAACGGACTTCCACAGCGAAGTAGCTTCTTAGTTGATGTTGGACTACAGTTGGAGTAGGGGAGGAGCCTCCCGCGAAGCATGTATCTTGCCGTATTCCAGAGGACCCAAGCTTGACCCAAGACAGTTTTTCAGAGTTGCCGGAATGACCTTCAGATATATATCGACTAGGACGCGACAGCAGAAGAAATTAGCTCGAGATAATCCAAGTCCACGGGGCTGGCGGGAAACCGCAGAGACTCGGAATAGGTAAATGCATGAGTGGAAACCTGCAGAGTGAGATGGTCGGACAGAGCGAGCCACGTGGAAGTCGGGCCGAGTTTTGCCAGTTTTGGCAAACCCCTTTTGGGGATGTTGGCTTTTCGCTTTTGGTGTCTTGTCTATCGGGTGCCATCTTTTCGGGGCTGCTCTTTTATCAAGTGACTGACTGAATCTGAAAGGATATACTTGTTCTATCTGGCTATCCGTACAAGTATCATTGACCTCCACGGTGCCCACCAACTAATTTTCAACCAAAGACAAAGTGATCCGGGCCGCCTCTGGATTCCCAGCTAATTTCCGGCCATTGTCTGGCCAACTCACTTCTAGCCAGCTCAAAATCACCGTTCATTGCACCATGGTTGCTGTCGGCCTTCATACGCCTCCAAATGGATGCATCCAGAAACCGCGGGGGAATTCTAGCGCGACAATTCCTCAGAGTTGCTTGCACATTACCAACACGTACCAGAAACATGTACCGAGTTCGAATTTTGAATCACCTCAGCGATTTGACTAAAGACTCAACTCTCTACGCCACACCAGCCTTCGCCTTCTCAGCCTCTCTGGGTGTATCAGTCTCATCAGCTGGGTGCGCCGCCTCCCACCCCTTCAACGCCCTCTCGTACCCCTCCCACACAAGTCGCCCCGCTCGCTCCCCGCCTAGCTCGCCGTCATCTTCGAGCGTTTCTCCTTCTCCCTCTCCCTCTCCCACTTTCTCGGCCGCTTTCCCCTTTTCGTCCCTCTCCGAGGCAGGAGTCGAGGGAGCCCCGGCAATTGTAATGGCCGGAACACGTACTACCGCACACTCGGCGTACAGCGCGCCAGGTTTGAGGACTTCCTCCGGCTCTTCGCCCGCTTTTGTAGGCGCGGTCATCTGAGATGAATAGCGTTAATCAACTTGAATTGGAGGCAAGTTGAATTGATAAGTGCAGAAAGGAAGATTAAAAGCGGCAGGTGGCGTGAGTCAAATCGGAATCGGAACTGAGGCACAAATGATGGAATCGGAATTGGAATTGAGGTGACGGAAATCGTACAGGCGCCCTCGCCTGCTAGTGATAGAAGCAATAGGTAGATGAAAGGGAATACGAAATCGATACCAAAGAGCAAGCGACAGAAAACCCACCTTGACCTTCGCTGGCGTCGGCAAAAATAGCACATGCAACACACTCTGCACGCTTGCGGCCGAGGACTTGGTGAGCAGGAGGAGGAACGGGTAGGCAAGCGCGTATCTAAATCAAATACAATGTAGGTGAAGAAGGAAGGGCGTGAATGAAGCGAAAGCAAAGAAGAATAAAGAAAGAAGACGCACAGAACGAGTCCTAGAATCGAACCCCCGAGCATGGGCGCGACGCTGTCGGCGCGGCTGATGCCCGGGGAGACGCTCACTGCCACGATGTTGGACTTCTGCTTTGTTGGAGCTTTAAGGTCGGGTTTCGGGGTCGCAGAGCCGCCGGCTTGCGGGGTAGCGTCAGGGTCGGGTACAGGCGGCGCGGAGGGCAGCGCGTCGAGGATGCGCTGGAGGTGGCGCGTGAGGACGACGGTGCGCAGCGCGCGCTGGCCTTCTGCGAGGAAGGTCGGGGTCGTTTCGGCTTTCGTTGTGGATGGGGAGGTCGAATTAATTGAAGAGGGAAGGGATACATCCAATTTTGCCGCTGCGGCCGGATACCACCGATTCACGACGTTTATGATGCGGATGTCGCGCTCGACGGGCGCGACAAGTAGCGCAGGAAGGAGGAGCGTCGTAAGGAGAAAGGTCGCGAGGGAGGCTGTTTCGCGGTCTTGCTCTTCCTGCGCTATTTCGAGAGAGGTTTTGCGGCGTAGGAAGCTGAAGGCCCCTATGTGGCGGTACTCGTGCACGCACACCAGCGCGTCGACGCGCGTCTCCGTGCCCTTTCCGCCTAGGAATCGCTTGGCGAACGCGTGCACGCTGGGGGGGCTCGTTAGGTCGCACTGTTCTGCGTAGATCTGCTCGTTGGACGAAGTCGAGCGCAGTAATTCTATATATGTCGAGACCTGGGGCGAGGCGACAGGATGAGGAGTGAGTGCGATCAAGTGCCCACCGCGCTGGGCGAGAGATTCGAGCAGAGTTAGGCCGAGGGGAGTAAATGCGCCCTGTCGAGATAATTTACATTCAAAATTGAATCAAACACCAAGTTCAATTAGAAGGAAATATCAACGAAGAAAGGATGGACCCACAGTGACGATTATAACGCGTGCATGGAGATCTCTGTCTCTCGTCGTCGTGCGTCCCTGGGAGATGCGGCGGAAGGCGAGGACGAGGATTAGCAGGGTAACGGCGTGGGGAGTGTATTCCGACGGAAAATAGGACAAGGCTGCGCCAGCGAGTTTTAGGACCATAAAGAGCCAGCCAGAAGGACAAGTCGAACCCAGGAAGCGAAATAAGGAGTGAGGAGGTGGAGGTGGAAGGAAAGCCGGATACGCTCACGTGGCATTTTTCACACCACGTGGGGTGGAACGGGCTCCTTGGGGCTAGGGTTGCGGAAGAAACTCCGGGGGGTACCAGAAAGTCGGTAATTTACCACCCAATTTTTTTTGGGGGTGCAACAAATGTAATTTACCTTGAAACTTACCTTTTGTGGCACTGATCACGTGGTCAGCTGACCGCCAAAAAATCGCGCTAAAATCGCTAAAAAAAATCGCGCTCGCGGCGCAGGGAATCGCCGGGGATACAGACAACGCAAAATGGATCATTTTGAACACAATAGCTACCCAAAGTACATCAGAGTGTAAGTAACTGTCCAAGCCAATTGATTTAATGGGGCGAAAGCCTGAGTGTCATCCTCGTCTTCGTGGCTTACGGGAAAGGACACTTTTGTTTCCAAGCTCTTGTTTGTTGAAGTGGACATTGTAGTAGTCGTGATAAATTTTTGGTGATTGCAGATTCTCGCAGAATTTTTCGGTTTGATCAAGTCACGACGCGTCGGTTTTCAACTTTACGTATTGCTCGTGCATTATGGACCTCTTGGCTCTTGAGTACTGGGATGCGAAGGGGAAAAAAAAAGCACAACTTGAGCATGTGACTACCCAGGAAAAGGTAATATACCAGGCACTTTTGGCCGTCCGACCACAAATAAGTAAATTACCTCACACGTGACCGCGGTAACTTACACCTACCAGTTACCACCCGATTTCTTCCGCAACCCTACTTGGGGCTTTGTTGGGCCAGGATTGTCACAGCTACAGGTCAGGCTGTACCACAGCATTTAATATCATCCCTGTACACCTTCTATCTAAATCGGTAAGACATACGCGAATTACTTGGGTCCGCGCCCTACGCGGTGTAGGTGTTTCTCAGCTCAGCAATTGCATGCTTCTCTTCTGTGCTCATTGGCTATAAATTGGAAGGGCAGTTTGAATTTGAATCTGTCAGTCAATATCTAACCATGTCACTGTGAAGCTCTCCTTGGACTTCAAGTTCTCGTTTCGTTTTCCTCCTTACACTCGGAATGGTGGGGGTACAGGCACAGATTGTCGTCCAATCTGACGGTCCCAGGGACGACGACAAAGACTGGTCCACAGGACACGTTGTTAGCGTCGCAATTGGCGGTACACTTACTCTCCCCTTCTCTGAGATTGTATTGTTGATTAAGACGCGCTCGACGCGCTCATTAGGCGCCATCGCCCTCCTAATCCCCATTATCCTCCTCGCACTTGGATGGCGCAGGTGAAACCAAGGCTACGGTGTCTATGGGATGCGTCCGCTAGCATACATACCATGCAGATCTCGTACCAGGTCTGCCCCGCCTTTTGGTCCTCCTGCCACGACTAATTGATTGTGTGTAAGAATACGAACACCGCATTCTGCAGGGCGTCGTCCAAAGTTGTCCGAACTTTCGCTCTGGCCCAAATTCTGGCAGGATATCATTCATTGGATTCCCTCACTGTGGGCCAAATTATTCCCCATCCTCGATTCAAAACTCTCGCCAAAAGATTCCGAAATTGCACTCGTTTGTGCCGAACTCGATCGGGCACGGCCATCGTGATTGAGAACATTTGATTCCAACACTCAGTTTGTCCTTTACCTCGCCCCTGCCCCTTTGAACCCATCTTGTCTCGCTTGTATTTTAAATCCATTGACAATAGTTGTGTCGTGCACCACTATAAATGCTGAATTATTTAAACAACTCTCCGGTATGTGCTTTTGACCAGTGAAATTGTTGGCCGATCTCGGCTAGCTCGGCAAAGCAGCACGGGTCCACCAACCTCAGAAAAAAGCTATACTGGCGAGTACCGTAATACCGTAGTCACATGCCACGTAGAACCCCGGTCCCCGCTTTGTACCGTTTATGTGGACAGCCCTCTTCCCGCTCTACCCGGTGTAGGTGGGGCCGGCGGTAATTGATTTACACTCCTCTCTCATCAAAGCAGTGCTTGTAATCCATATAAATTCAAGAGGGTCTCCAAATGCCTTCCTCATTTAATTCCTATTCTCAACTATGTCCTCCTTATCTCTGTTCAATTCCCGCAGATTCGCTCTTCTTATTACGCTACTTGTATTCCAATTCGTGTCTGGCACACGCGCAGACTTCAACAACGACAATGGCAATGACAACGACAATGGCAATGACAACGACAACAACGACAACAACGACCATGACGGGAACTGGGACACAGCGCACATCGTTGGAGTAGTGATCGGGGGTGCGTTTACCCTCTAGTTGTTTGAACCGAGTTCTGATTAAACAGCGTATCGATTAGCCGTTGTCCTCCTCCTGCTCATCGTTACTGGCCTCATATTTGGTCGACGTAGGAGGGGGTCGATTTACGAAGCGGGGCCAGTGTACCGCCGGCGCTTCGGAGGTGGATTCGTAGGTCGTGCGCGCTTTTTCTTCGCCCAACCAGTTCTAATCTTGTGACCCCATAGTAGATCCTGTCCAGTATCCCCCGCCGCCTGATGTTCCCGCATACGCGCCGGTAAGTCTTCGCGTTTTCGACTTTTTTGTGGCGCTGCTAGATAAATGCATATGGTAGCAGCCGGCGTACAATCCTGGAAAGGAAAGCGTTTAGTTCAATGGAATAGGTATACTTACATAATTTGTGGTTCAATGTTCTTGGCTCACAGCCGTCTCCTTAGCCTGTTGCTTTTGGATTTCTTTCTTTAGATTATTCGAGTGACACATAAATGCATAACTACGCACGACATGTCTCTGTAACCAATTGATTGGCTTTCAAAGTCGTTGAACTGGTTGAACTTCGGACGTCTGCTCCGTTGTCCGATCCCCGCTTACGGATCAAAACGAGTCACAGTGTGACTGCGTATCGGTGACACCACCGCCTCTCCTCTTCCACCACCGTCATGGCCGCCGTTTCACCCTTTGCGCGCAGCAGCTCGTTTGAAGATGCTCATATCACCGGACGTGAGCAAACCGTAAGGAAACCTACCCGTTTTTCACCTCTATCTCGTGCCCCAAACACGGACAGGATCTTTACAGATTGAGGAGATGTACAGCGTTCCCGAAAGCTTCCTCGAAATCGAGGTTCGAAACCCGCAAACCCACGGTGAGCGCAACTTCTCTATTGTCTCCGCCAGCCACTCAACTCATCTTACTTGTCTCGTGCGCACGCAGGATTCGGCCGCAAGATGTATACCGACTACGAGATAGTGTGCAAGGTGACGTCCATTCGATCGCGCGATAAGCAGTCTCGCAGGCCGCTGACTACTATTCTCTTGCCTGACTACAGACGAATATCCCCGCATTCAAGCTCCGGCACTCGCTCGTGCGCCGGCGCTACTCCGACTTTGAGGCGTTCCGCGACATCCTTGAGCGCGAGTCCACCCGCGTCAACATCCCCCCGCTTCCGGGCAAGGTCTTCACCAACCGCTTCTCAGACGAGGTTATCGAGAGCAGGAGGGAGGGGCTTGAGCGATTCTTGAGCATCGTCGCGGGGCACCCACTGCTCCAGGTACGTCGCCGTCATACTGACTGCCACTGATTGATCGTGGGCGCTGATGATGCATTTGTCAGACGGGGAGCAAGGTCCTCTGCGCGTTCCTGCAGGACCCCGCCTGGGATAAGGCGCAGTGGATCTAAGAGAGCGACAATCCATATGCCGTGCCGCATGGCTAATTCCAGCTCCTCTGATTGTATTTAAAATCCCCCACGCCCTCGCAGCCTAGCGTTTCAGGCTTTTTTCGATATGGTTCTGTATTTTCCCATATGCATATTTTACTTTGGACTGCTCTGGATTAGACTGGCTGCCGTGGGTCAATTGTGGACAACGGGACGGCGAGGTGTGAGATACGTAACTCTTCAAGACTCATCCGACGTCAGAGATGCTTGTCAGAGGCCGTTTTATAGGCGATGTGAATCGTGAGTCGAGGCCGCCTTTCGACGAACGAGTGAGAACATGACTGGGTATTGACGAGACTTGCAGAACTAGAGCCGGATCGACTTTGACCGATTCCGACTTCCCAGAACAATTTAAATCAAACCGACTGTGCGGGACATCTGGCGACTCACAACATAATTCTCAACGCCGTTAGATCGTTTGTATCTGTGTCCGAGCAATTGACCGACCCGGGATCCACTATACATATCTCTTCCAAGACGTTCTTACCTAACACGCTCATCCCAACTTGAACCTAACTTACGTCTCTCAGCTAGCTAGTACAGAGCCAGAATCATACTTAGTGCTCTTCTGCACATGTGTTCATTCATATTCATTGGTCCGCCCCGGCCCAGTAATCTAATAGGCACTCTCCTCTGATGATACCCGTGATCGCTTAATAACTCTCGCAACCTAGACCAGGATGTATCGCAGCGTACTTCCCTATGGATCTGTAGTACGCCTGTGCATCGGAGCTTGCATGGGTACGAAAAATCCCAGATATCCGCTGAGCCGCAAAATATTTCTGGGGTCCTGGGGATCCTGCCAATCTTTCGCTGGCAGCGAACTTGGGTTCTTAAAGCCTTGCACTCTTGAAAGTTTTAACTATGAAATATACAGCCAACTAAACCCAAGGTGAGCCAAGATAAAATATGACTGGGATTAGGCCTCTTCGAGGCGGGTGCTGAACCTTTAGGTGAGTGCACCAGTGAACTGTCTGCTCGCCTCTTTAAAACTTAGATGCACCAAGCTCCAATGAAGAGTTCCGAACAAAAGTGAGGCTCAAGCCAGTAAACATGATACATACTGTATATCCTCCTGTGTATTTTTTTCTGAACCAGGAAGATATTTCTGAACATTAATGAGAATCATATTAGTTCCCCTGAATATTCATAGGTTGATTGAACGCGGGGTACCAGAGTGGAAGTCCCCGAGATTCTTTTTGTTTGTTGTTTGGTTGCTCTGATAGATCTGCAAAACTGGGGTGCACTGGTACCGAAAAAAATTATCTGAACAATGAACACATTTCTGGACATCAATAACCATCCTATCAGCTCCCCTGGATATTCCTGAGCTGATTTAATGGGGATTACCAAAGTGGGAGTCCCTGAGGTTCTGTTTATTTGATGTATGGTTATGATAGATCTGTAAAACTGGGATGTATTTGTACCAAAAAAGAAGAATTGAACCAGGAACACATTTCTGGATGTCCCTGATAGTCCTTTTAGCTCCTCAGAATATTCCCGAGTCAATTTAACAGGGGGTACCAGAGCGGCAGTCCTTGAGATTCTGCTTGCAAAACTGGCATCCATTTGTAGGGAAAAAATATATTTTGAATCAGTCCCAAGTTAGTGGGCTCTACCAGCCTTACACTTGTTATGTAGCAAGAACTAATATGGAGACTAGGAGTAGCAAGCAAAGATGTTGCTGGAGACTCAGAAATATTCACCAATCACTATCCGCGTCCGAACAACGTCCGAACTTCGGACGTTGTCTCCGAAAATCCCACGTCAACGGATACCGACCCGAACATCAAGCAGAAATGACTAATGACCAAAATTGAACTTAACAGAATTGCTGTGAATGAAACGAGCTAGCACGCAGGAATTGGAAGCAGAAGGAAGGTTGGAAAAATATGTTTCTGTTTTCATTGCTTATTTTCTCTTTCCCCACTTGCTTTTGAATTTTTCTTGTGATGACCCATTCTTCATGACAAACAGATCAAAAACTGATACGCAAAATCGATGTTCTCCTGGGCAGCCAAACCTAAAGGAGCCTAAAGGTTCAACGTTCAGCAATGACATGGGAGCAAAGTTCTGATCGGACAGTATATCAGAAATCTGTTCAGTTGGGGTGGTGTGGTAGGTGTGAGGCTAATTGAATAGTTGAGATATGTCCCGCCGCTCCTTTCCCATCTTCCGTTGCTCGTCGTGGCAGGAGTAGGTCGAACCGCCATTCCCTGTCGTTTTTTGGGTCCATCTTTTTTTCGGCAGGATGCTTTTAATGGCTTCCCTACCTCCCAGTTGAAGGGCAGAAAAATGCTCAGGACCAGAGGAGTTCGACGCATTATCGTCTGAATTCACTAGATTGAAACGCCCAGTGTATCTAGTATCTAAGTTCTGGTCCGGTTTCTCAAAAATAAAACCATATACTAATACACCCGTCGGCTAGGAAGACGGATTTGAGACGGATGCTCCGAGGGAAAACAGTTTCAATTTCTAGTGAGATTTCATTTGCAGATCTTCCGTATTTCATTGCTAAATTCTATGATCTCACCTAACATACTACAAAGAACGAAGTGAAGCTCATAGTATAGGTGATATTTCACGCCAGGTGAGATCTTTTCGCAGGGTGTCTAAATTAAAACCCAGATCGACCAGTAGACAGATCAGAATTGAACAAGAATTGATCCCATGGAAACCCTTTAGGATGACTCACAGCGAATGTCCAATAATTACACTCCACCGTTTACGCTTTCCGTGCCGATGCTGAGGTGGCCACGGCGCTGGAGTGCTTAAAACGGATTCACTTCGTTGCTCACCGTGCTCTTGTCTGCACCCAACGATCTCGATAATGGGCGACCCTCTTAGTAATCCTGTACTGGGCGACTCTATGCGCGACGATTCCTGGTCAATCGGAAAGGGTATCACCATCTCCGTCTTACAGAACCCCCTCCGGACTCGCATAAACATTACGGGCGAGGAGCCCTTCATCGTACTTCGCCACTGGCATCGATCCTACGACGAGCATCACACCGTGCTGAAGGGAAGGGTCCGCATCACGCAAGACGATGTAACCAAAGTCGTTCGCCCGGAGGACGGTATTCTTGTGACGCCCGCGGGGGTGGTGCATAGCATATCCACCTACCCAGGCGAAGAGGCGATCCTCGAGGAGATAACGGTACCCGCGGGGCGAATCGTGAGTCCAATTTCCTTCCGCTCACGATGCATGGATTGCAGGCTGATCCTCGGTCGATGTGAAGATGGAACAGAAAATCCTCTTCTTCCGTAGCCTATTCGCTCCAGGCGTGTTCCAATCGGGCTTGCGCATCATGCAAGTCTTCTACTACGGAGATACGTACCCCGAACTACCGCTTAGGATGCGATGGGTCGAAACGCTCGTGAGTTGGCTCATTATCAGTATTTTGCCGCTCGCTCGAGACTTACATTGTTTGGAGTTGGTCGTGGTCGTAGGGGGTTGGTTGGCGGGTTTGTTTGGATATAAACTCCCAGACAAGAGACTGCGACTGGACCCGAAAAGGTTCCCTCTAAAAAAGGAGGAGTAGATATGGTGTCCGAGGGCGTCCCCTTCGATCAGCGCGAAGGGAGGCTGTATGACCTCAAGAAGTGAGTGAAAAACTCTCCTCCGTACCCTGGATCTGTCTTCGCCGACGGATTAGGAAACTATGCATGTCCATGTCTATCAAAGTTCCGAATATACCACGATTCATGTCCTCTGGAGCTGGAACATATGTGTTGTGATCCTGCCTGTGAGTTTGCGCCTTGTTGAGACTCACCGTCGGTAATCGTGAATATTGCTAAGTGACGCCTTTTTACGACGTAATATTCGGCATTCACGCTGGCCTACTTAGGCCATTAGACTTGATTCAGGAAGACGTCAGGATATGCTGTTGGATTTGGGGCGTCCATTGACGCCCTCTGCCTGTTTAACCAGCGCGCGGAGTCGAAGTTCAACGGCTCCATGACAGAGCTTGCAATGTCCACCGTTTCCACTGCGGTATTTTGTGGAAAGCAGTCATAGAGGACCTCATCGTGTACGTGTAAGTTAGAAATTCTTGCCACACTCCCAGACCGTAGATCTTGACGACAGTGAACACGTTACCGCTCATATATTCTGCGAACGATTCAGACGTACCTGTGTCTCCACGTTTCGGGATAATCGATGTGTGCGTGAATAGTCATTGCCGATCGGCCTTCACAGATTGACCACGCAGAGTATCTATTCACTTGACGCGGTTGCGCTGGGTATGGGGCTCGTTACCTAGCTGCCTCTACTTTACTGTATACTTGAAATTTGGTGGCTCCAGTTTGACCCAGATGTCTTATCCCTCTAGCAAAAGTATTCCCTTCGAGGGTCCGCACAGATACGCTACTGTAGAGGGATTTCAATTTAAAATTCAATCAAAAGGTAGATATCCGGATATTCTTCCTTCCTCCATTTCCAAGCCGAGACCGATAAGCCTAGTAGATCAGCCTGCAATGTAACTTATGAGTTCAATAAGTACGGGGGGAAATGTCTCCTCACCGCATGTGTTGAACGGCAGAAAAATTGAGTCATGCATCTGAAATACTATATTATCGGTAGTATTTACAGTGGTTTGCTTATGTTCGTGAAAAAAACGTTTTTTTTTTTCGCCACGGTACGTGATCGTTGCCACAAATGCCGGTGGGTCCCAACACCTCATAACTAGGTCTATGCCTTCCGTCGTCTGGTGAACAAATGAAATTTGTGGCCTAAAGCGGGATCTGCTGGACCCGACGAAGTGGCAGATCAGACTGCACAACCTCGGATGGCCGCAGAGGCAGACCGCTACAAGAGGACTAACTAAAGAACTAAAGAAAAGGAAGGAGGGATGGTGGGAGGGGGAAATGGAAAGAAAGCAGCTGCAGGAACTGCAAGCATGCTATGAGATGTAGGTAGAAGGAAAGTGAGACAAAGAAATCTACGCGCGCGACGCGACCTGTCAATCACGATCCGTGGGAAGGTTCCTCCTCTTGCATAGACCCCGGCTGATGTTCTCAACTGCTTCTTCTATGCCTTCCGTCGTCTGGTGAACAAATGAAATTTGTGGCCTAAAGCGGGATCTGCTGGACCCGACGAAGTGGCAGATCAGACTGCACAACCTCGGATGGCCGCAGAGGCAGACCAACATAGGGCATCAAACCGTGCGTAATACGCTGACGGGCGTAACAAATACGTCCGTAACCGTAATAAAATACCCCGGATACGTTACGGTGAGTGGGACCCGTAACCGCACCGTAACCGTCCGTTTACGCCCGTAAGTGGGTGTTTGCGAGGCACTGCTGAATCTATGCCTTGTTTTTCCAGTTCACAATTGGCCAAATTACTGCGAAGAGTGCATCAGTAGGTGAAGGAAAGGCCCCGAGATAGAATAGAGCCGACCCGTAATTAACACGTCGGAAAACGGCCGTATTTCCTTCCTGAAATCCACCAGACGGTACGGGGCCGTAACCGTATTTACGGCCCGTCATCGCGTAATTTTACGGGACGGGTTGATGCCCTAGACCAACAGGAAAAAGCCTCGGAAGTACGGAGCACTGAGAGAGGCGACCCGAGGAAGCGGCCAACAAAAAGACGGAGGCTTTCACAGAGTAACGGATGGGCGAGGAAGTGGAGGAGACGGGGATTGATCGGTGAGGGAGATTGTTTTTCGACTCGAGGTGCGAGATAAATGTGGGGAAAGGTTGAACATGCGGGAAAATTCAAAGCGAGAAGCAGCGTCTTCAACTCCGTTCTCCTGTGTGGGGATCCAGTGAGACTCGAAAGTGAAGTCAAGACGGCAAGCAAGGCCAAGGAAGTGTCGAACAAGCTCCATAGTAGGACCTGAGCGAATGGAGAGATTGCGAATGGCGGCGTCGACATCCTGGTTGTCCACATGGAAAATGACGTGCTTGCCAGAGAAATTTGGACCCCAGCAAAGAATCGCGTGTACCACGGCGAAAAATTCCTTGAATTGGATATCCCGGGAGGCGTAACGTTTGGGAATGCGGATGGAGAACCAGCTCGAGCCGTAAACGCCGCCAGCACCCTTGGTGCCACTGGCATCGGTGTAAATTTCAACGGTCTCGCGGGACGGGGTAATGAGGTGAACACCATTCCAAGAGGGCGAGAATGTGGACCACCATTGTAAATCACGCCGAACGGCGCGGGATATTCGGCGACGGGAGAATGGGTTTTTGAAAGTGGATGAAAAATCGAACATTGCACGGACGAAAGCACGAGAGTGAGGAATGACCTGCGAGCAGAAGATCAGATACCCTGTGAGCTCAGCCAGCTCGTGCAGTGTGCAATGTGTCTTCTCAGACCATGCCGAAAGCAAGGACTGGAGGTATGCAAGCTTGTCTGCAGGAAGTCGAGCCTCCATGGAAATGGAGTCAAGAATGATGCCGAGGAACTCGAGTTGAGTCGTCGGCCCCTCGACCTTGGACTCCTGGAAATTCAGCCCAAGAGCGTGGGCCAGGTCTCGTGCCCAGGCGAGTGCTGCGTGAACAACTGGTGGAGGTGTCTCAGGATGGAAGATTTTGAGGAAATCATCCAGATAATGACGGATCCTAGCGGGGATGTGGTGCAAGAGAATCCAGTGGAGCGCCTCCGAAAAGAGGTTGAAGATGTATGGCGCGGAGCGCAGGCCAAACACGAGAAAGAGCTCGTAGTAGAAGCTCCCTTTCCATTGGTATCCGAGTAATGGCCAGTCTGCCGGACGAATTGGGATGTGACGAAAAGCTTGTTCCAGGTCAAGCTTGATCATGAGAGAACCCGGGCCAGAGGCCGCGAGATCCTCCGCAGCTCGACGGAACATGTCGTATGAAATCCCAGCTTCAGAGTCGGGGATGCCATCGTTCACGGAGCGTCCGCGAGGCCAGGACAAGTGATGGATTTGGCGGAGTTTCCCGGAGTGCTTGCGCACAGCAACTCCGAGAGGGGACGAGCGGAAATGAGGAAGGGATGGGTGGGAGAACGGGCCACGGATCCGACCCTTCGAAAGTTGGGCAGATATGGACTCATCAACAGCGTTCGGAAACTGGAACGCCGAAGGCAGGTTGTGACTCGTTTGGGAAAGGGACCTATCCCCGCCGAAACCTATGTTGGCTCCATGGTCAATGATGTGGAGCAGAGTGTCTAAAAATGTGCGGTCTGGATAATCACGGAGGTAGAATTCCCAAGCAGCGCGATTGAGCGTAGACGTTACACGCGGAAGGGAGTCCGCATTGGGAGGGACAGAATTCGCACGGGGATCCGAATTTGGACGCGCAGCCGGGTAGAAACGCGGCGGAAAGAGGTGGTCATTGGCCAAAGAAAATCGGGCTCGAGGTGTAAAGGTTGGGGCTTCGGCGCGAAGAGGGCGGGACGAAGCCGGGGTAGTAGGGGTTGCCGTAGACTCGACGAAGAGGAGCAATGGCTCGGCAGGGCCTGATAAAACAGGAGCGGACCGTAATGGTCCAGTGTGTGGCAGCAAATCAGCCGGGGTGGAGAGACGTGCAATGGACTCTAAGCAGAGGAGCGGCGGAAAGCCAAGCTCAGCACTTGACAGACACACGGAGTGTCGCCGTTTAGGGGGAGTAAAGCGTTTGGAGCGAACACGGCGTCCGTACGAAGCGCGGACAAAGGCCTCCAAAGATTGCCGTAGAGATGGCCCGGGGATGAACAGTTTTGACCGTTGCCGTGACACAGGGGAGCTCCGAATGAAAGGAGACGATGCAAGAGACCAAGAGGAGCTGTGGGAATAGCTAGGGCGAGGCATATCCCAGCAGGGTCGAGTGGCTCAAAGAGTTGCACGCCGGTCTCAATTCCTGTCAAACCAAGGAAATGGAAAGAAAGCAGCTGCAGGAACTGCAAGCATGCTATGAGATGTAGGTAGAAGGAAAGTGAGACAAAGAAATCTACGCGCGACGCGACCTGTCAATCACGATCCGTGGGAAGGTTCCTCCTCTTGCATAGACCCCGGCTGATGTTCTCAACCGCTTCTTAAAATAACTCTGGATTGGCCGGCTTTCTATCAACGCTACACTTGTGGACCTGCAGAGTGCTCCAGACCCCGAGCCGAAGGCTCTTATTTAGATTCGCACCTTCCGGCATCTGCGGCACCGATCACGTGCCGTCGCGATAAAAAAATGTTTTTCACGAACATAAACAAAGCACTGTAAACCTCTAAGCTATTCACATCGCCAGGACGCGAACGGCCGTGTCCAAAGGGTTCAAGCCTTGTTATTACCCCATCATTTACTCGGGCTCGCTGACCAGTTTGCGACTTGCAACTTGACTGCGTTCTCCATCGCATAGGGACGTAGGATTCATTCAGAGTTCACTATAAATGCATACCATTTCATATATTCCCCGACTTCCTACCTAACATCCAAAGGGTCTCGGTCTTGCCATTTTACTTCCTTTGATCATTTTGTTCAGCTGTGCTCAACTTTTTTTATCCGTGCTTTCTAGCCCATTCACTGCTAGAATTTATTTTACATGAAACCAGACATTCCACCTTCCTCCGCTATATTGAACTCAACTAAATGTCTCAAAGTCTTGACACCGATGAAGCACTGGAAATTGATGAGGACTCTATGCGAGCGGCGCGGAATTATTGGCACTCACGGTAAAGTGATCAAGCTCCCAGTTGCGTCCAGTCTGATCTCGAGCACCAGGGTGCCCTACAACAAGCGTTCAACCCGAAGTTTGTGAAGAGGTCAAGACAAAGGAACGCACATCAGCATTTTTCGCTGCACGCTGCACTGTCCCGATCACTATCTGTCCTGCGCCATCCAAGTAAGAGACCCGGGTGCCGGAAGGCTGGAAGTATGAGCTCCGCGTTAGACCCGACGAAGACGTATATGCAGTGCAACTCGTCGCTCACCCAGGCGTTATTCATGTTTGAGGGGTAGAGAAACGGAAGATTCGGACAGTGTGGGCGCAGACTGTTTGCCTTACTTTGGAGACAAAATTCGAAGCACGAAGTGGGTCCAGGACGCCAGGCCTTTAATAGGCATGTGAGGCGTGCCCTCGTCCCACGAAGCACCCTTCCGTGCGAGCGTACTGAGAGATTCGCGACCGTTCTGGACCGATAAGTAGATGAATTCACTCGACTGGGCTGCTTCGTTGATTCTTTTCAACCGACGGGGCTACCGTTGCCCAGAAACACATTTCAGTTGCAGTTAGGTCTTGGAATGGGGGGTGCACTATGGCTACTGATGGTGATACCCAAGGCCTGGCCTCAGGCCCTCAGGCCCTCAAGCCCAGCCCGCTCAGGCCCGAGCCAAGCCAAGCCCGATGGTGGGCGTGAGAGGGCCTAGGGCTGGCTCCAAAACTCTCAGGCCCAAGCCAAGCCCGCAGGCTCTGGCCTGAAAACTATCGGCATAAGTGAGGCGAGGACCCTCGAGGACCAGAGAACTTACAATTTGGGTCTCTTAGTCGGTATTGCATATTTCCCTTCTGTGAGGACTATTCTCCGGCAATTAGTTTGACAGGACCGGGATGATTTCAACCCACTGAATGCTCTCGACCACAAAACACAATCAATGGACCCAACCAAGAGATTGTGGTACCTTGAGTTCTACATACACGAATCAACACATTCTGAGGCTCAAAATCAACATAAAATCACTTTACCGTGTTGAAAGCTGCGGACCACCTCAGGCCCAGGCTCAAGGCTAAGCCAGCCAGGCTAAGCCCTGATGGCGGGCTTACGCTTGGGCCTGAGGAATCTCGGAGTCGGAGTCAAGCCCGAGCCGTCGCGAATTCGACGTGACGCGTAGCCGATCAATCGCGTACACGTGCAAAATCTGATGGGGAAACTACGGGCCGGTCACAGTTTCAAATCTTGTCCTCAACTATCATGAGCTCCGTAACGACGCCCGAATCCCGACGCCGCCAGAGGGAGTACGACGGCGACGATGTTTCTTCTCCCCCGAACCGGCGTCAGAGACTGGACGAGACCACCCTCGTTCAGGACGACACCGGAGAGAACGTTGTAAGGGATGCAACGTTTTACAGGGAGGATGGGGACTGTATCCTCCGAGTGGAAGACACCCTTTTCAAGGTCCTCTCTATTTGCTTCACGTGGTCTGTATCTGACATTCAAACACGTTAGATACACCGTCATCTTCTCGATTACACGGACTCAGCCTTTCACGGGATGTTTTCTCTCCCTTGCGGCGGCGAAGGCACAGCGGAGGGACAGGTCGATACGAATCCTATCAGGCTCTTTGGGGACGACCTCCACGACATCCGCTCTTTTTTTCGTTACGCCTACTCCTCGTACGTACTCTTGTTTTCCAGTTGTGTTCGCAGCTCATCCTTTTCAAGCCCTCTCGATCTTCAATACGCCCGGATACATTCTGCCGACATTCATGACCTGATCCACACTGTCAGATTCACGCATAAATACCGTCTTGCCTCGTTTGAGAGATGGGCGGTCACTGCGATTACAAACATCTGCACGCGTAAGGGCTCGGAAAAGCTCAAGGCGTGGCCCGCCGAGTTATACGTGGCGCTTCTGCAGCTGCATCTGCTGTCCCCAATGCCGATGGTCAAAAACCTTATCAGACAAGTCTGGGTGAATCGGCTTCGTCGCAAGCACCCGTCGGTACAGCTCTCGTTCGCGCTCAACGTGGTGGACACGCTCCAATTCCGCGAGTTACTGGGCGACGTATATTATATGGGACGCAACCGACACCGGAAAGTCGTGACGCGTGACGTCACACTTCCGGTGTGCTCTGGGGGAAGCATCCCCCAGACCCCCGCGTTTTCGCTAGCGCTGCCCTTTCCGCTGGCGCGGGGCCCTTTTGCTGGCGCTGGCCTTTTCCGCTGGCGCGGGGCCTTTTTTTCGTGTAGTTGCACGTCTTTTTTAGTCTTCTGTTATATATTTTTTGCCTTTGTTGGGTGTTTCGGGCGCCGGCCCGGACGGCTGGGGTTTTCCACCCCAGACCCCGACCGCTGCGCGGGGCTGCCGCTCGCCGCGGGGCCCACTGCGTGGGGCTTACGCTCGCCTGCGTGGTGCAAAAAAAAAAACGACGCGCCGGTAATCGAACCGACGACCTCACAAAAGAAAATGAGTAGAACATGTATTAGACCACTGAGCCAAACCATTCATGAGGGGATATGGAAATGTTACCAACCTGTGGGGTGGAGGCTGCATGTAACGGTCACACGTCACAACTTTCCGGTGTCAGTCCAAATTCCATATTATATACAGCTCCTGGAGCTCAGTCAACCCGGGGCCGATGCTGAAGACACCCAGGCGGCCGAAATACTACCCACAGAACTCACAGACGCGCAGAAACTTCGCCTCCTCATGGGCCATCGCTCGCTGACCCTTTCTTGGACTCGCATCGTTGCGAAAATCCCCGTCCTTGGCGACATCTGCAGAGATTATGAACATGTGGTTATCTGTCAAACTACCTGGGACGCGGATTGGAAGCGCGTGGTGGCTGAAGTATCACGCGAATCTCCAGGTCCGGACATCATTCACCGCTTGAATGTCCTCCGAGGTAGGCTGTCCGCGTCGGAGTGTCATCATTGTCCGGCCGTCAAGCAGTTCATAAGCAAAGATCTCAAGGATCTTGGTAAGAACCTGCAGGAGTCGATGGCGGACCATTTCCTGGGACCTGAGGTCGAGCCACCCGCGACTCAATGATTTGGTACGTACCGTTTATCGCCACTCGCATATTGATCACTAACAACCATACGTGCAGCACATATTTCCTTTGTTTTATGTCCATGTGTGTTCTATGTACTCATTCGCGCAATACTTATCTCTGTCCGTCAAACACGAAGCATTGCGCCGATTCGATTCAGAGCTTGGGCACTCAGACGATCTTGACCTTGTGCGTTGCTTTCGCTTCCTCGGGCTCGTTAAACAGCGAAATATCCCAGACCGGCGAGTAGCGGTATGGGATGTTGAACCTGAATAATAATAAGAACCCCCCACGTCAATTCAACGGACCTCGCAGCTTACCGGACATGACGGTCGTGTCCCAGCGCACTGATTTCCTCATAGTCTTTTTGGTGCAGCACAACCTGCCTGAAGTTGGAGATAATATGCCTGTCCTGCACGCTCTTTACGTTGACCGTGTAGCCGCGGTAAACCCCCCACGCGATAAGCACCTGCGCGGGCGACACGTTCAGCCGCGCGGCGACCTCCAGAATGACAGGATCCTCTGTCAATTTTTTCTCGCCGATTACTGTCAGAGAAAGGTCAGCGGGCGGTTGCATTCCAAGCGAGTGGCCAAGCTTACGATTATTTCCTAGGGGGCTATACGCGGTGATCTGTATGTTCTTCTTCTTGCAGTACGCGACAAGGTCGTCCTGCGGCAGCAGTGGGTGCGCTTCGATTTGATTTACCACAGGCACGACACCGGTCGCGGAGATGATTCCCTCCAGATGCTCGATGGTGAAGTTGGACACTCCTATGTTTCGGACCTTCGGAAAGAATCAGCATTGCGTCATAGTTCGGAGCGGTCAGCAACACCTTCGACTTCGGGAGCGCGATCATAGCTTTCCAAGTATCGACCAAGGAAGTTTCCAAGTCAAGTGCGATCTGGCCCTCCTTTTCCGGGTTAGGTGGGAAAAGACCGTTCCCAGGAATGAATGCGACCGGCCAGTGAATCACTGCGAAACAAACAAAAATAGTCAACATGACGCAGACTCGTGTGATTCTCCACAGAAGAACATGACGCACGGTATAGGTCAAGGTAGTCGACGCCGAGGTCCTTGAGCGCCTGGTCGAGGTCCTTCTCCACCTCGGATGGCTGGTGCGCGGAATTCCAACACTTGGACGTCAGGAAAAGCCCCTCCCGCTCCACCATGGACGGAATGACTTTCTTCAGCGCTGCACCGACCTGCGCCTGATTCTCGTAGCACGTCGCAAGATCGAAGTGGCGATATCCAGTTCGAACGGCAAACTCAACCTAGGCGATGCAGATGAGGGACATACTCTGTGTCCACTGGATCGAAAAAAGGGAGGTACGTACTGCGTACCCAACATCTTTTGGCTCAGACAACCAGGTTCCGAGCGCGAGCTGTGGAATTCGATCCCCGCTGGAGAGAGTAAGGACATTTCCAAAGGACATGGCGGAAAAAGAGTAAGGAAATTCAATGAGCGTGTTCTTTTATACCGACGCCGATCCTCGGTCCGACTCAACGCGATTTACGATACTGTGACGTCTCGGTGGCGTCGATTGTGGCGTCAGAGACGTAGCAGGAAGGTGAGTTATATGTCATCTCTTTCCTTTGCTCTCAACCTCAACAACCTGGGCCCTATGACATCTTCAACAGTCTTAGAATTTTAAAAGCACTCAGTGACGGAAAGAATATTTATCTTTCATCTGGGTTTTGGGAAAGACAATTTATTTTGACTGCCCCGGCCCACCACCGTCACCCCCCAGCGCAAACTCAACCAGACGATTTAAAGCCTTGTCACACTTGCAGAACTTGTTATTTGTGAGCACCCTCTTCAAGCCGCCCGGAAATATTTGCCCCTCACGGTAAAGAGATCAACCCTCCAGTTGCGTCCAATTTGATCTCGAGTACCGTAGTGCCCTGCATCAGCGTTCAACCCAACATCTTTCATTGTCAAAACAACGCACATCAGAACTTCTTGTTGAACGCTGCACCGTCCCTATGACCATCTGTCCAGCGCCGTTCCAATAGGAAACTCGAGTGCCGGCCGTCTGGAGATGTGTGTGATTTCTGACAAGGACATCCAACTGGTCACTCACCAAGTCGGTAAAGTTGTTACTCCCAGAGGTGTAACGGTCCATCTTCGAAAGGCGAGGAATATGGAAGGAGAAGAGTATTTACCGTAGTTTGGAGATAGAAGCCTGCCGGACACGTGTCCCGGTTCCGGCTTCTTTTCTATGTTCTGGAGCTTCCATGCACAGCTGCGGGTTCAATTATAGTTGGAGGGTACCTATCGCCTTTTCCCCATGTACCAACACAACGACCATCGTTCGGCGGAGTCTGCATCAGCCCTCTCCGACCCTGCAGATGCTACGTCTCCGTAAGTTGTCTTTCAAACCCCTCCCGATTGTCGCTTTTTCACAAAAATTATTAGACGCGCAGGCGTCTTCTTTCAAGGCGCACAGCAGTTTGTTATCGCTGGCGGGAATTTCGTCAACAATAGCCCCAAGCCTTCGCCTTCGCTAGCCTCTGGCAAGTGGATGAGCTAGAGATAGAACTTTCACTGACACCAACGCCAAGATTTTGAAAGATTTCCCTTGGGAGACTTGGATCTACTGCATGAGATCCGGCTGGACTCGGAGCGATCGGGTCTGGTCTATAGACAAGAGGGAAGGGTCCGTGTACGGCGAATCTACTCTGCCCGTATCGAGGGCAGAAAAATGGCAATGACTGCAGCGGTATATCAGGGCGAAAATGCGGAAGAGGTAAGGTCGTTGTCTTCCAATTGCAGAGCTCACGTATGTCTGGCAGAATTGGAAAATCGATCTGGAAAAACACTCCCTAATTCGGTGAGTACCGACACGTTTGCAGGAGGGAGAATATACAATATTTATACGTGGGCCAGTCACCCGAATTTCTTTCAGCTCTTCGGGACAGTTAGCTCTGAACGATGGGGTGTATACGCTCTCATCTTCCATGGCGGTGCGAAACTTTGTCCTATGAACCCATCTCAGCCATCCAACACTATTCCCTAGAGCTCGTGCCGGTGCGACAATACATACAAGGCTACCTGAACTCGCCGCTATCTATCGTGTATCTTTATTCCTCATGTGTATGTCGTAGATCCAGATTTTCCTCACTGTCCGTTTTTAACTCTCCACAGACTCGGCAGCTTGAAGTAGCAGGTCAACAAATATCGCGAATCTCAATTGAACACTAGTTTACAGGATGCAGCACAAGTTTTGCATTCAATTGTAGGAGACCAGGCTTGGACGGTGTGTGGACACCTCCAAAATGACTTTGCGTCTCACACCCGTGGTTTTAGATCATCAATTTTGAATCCGCGACTTGGATACGGAGCTCAACCGGCCAGCTCTACGTTGAACCTTCAGCTAGCGATACAGACAGTCCTATCCATCGTGTTCTAGGCGCGGGCCGTCTCCCTAGCACCCCGATGCCTAATCTTCATGGTAATCGGGAGAACGCCATAATCTCATCCCTAACATTGTTCCAATTTTACGAGATATGTCGCTTCTATTTGAAAACATCCTGGTCGGAGGCAACACACGACCCAATTCGGCTAGGTGGTATCATGTTATGGCTGGCACAAAAGAATGAGATTGCGCACCTACCCAACCTGCCGGTCATCGACCATGGTTGGCAATTAACATTCTCATCGAACGCGGAGAATTTCACAGACGATGAAAAGCCAGTTGTTATGGCCAATGGTTGGACTCGGTACGTGTCTTGTTTTCACCTCTTGATGCATTTCGGCATGCTAAATTTGCTAGTGTGCCCGTTTCTTGGACGAAGCGTGGAGGGATCTCCCGGAAAGTGGAGCCTGACATCGTGCATTTCGGCATTGATCATTGTTGGCTTTCTCAAGCCAATTATATATTTCGCCAATATCCGATTACCGCGAACTACGACAAGTACAGTCAGTGTCGGGATACCGGAAACAATCATGCTCTTACATTTCGACCATAGCTGCAGTTTCCAGTATCGAATACCTGCTGACGTTCATGGATACTTGGGAAACACACCCTACTTTGGAAGTACACCTTGAAGGTTATTTATTCCTATGCCCACTGGACGATCTCAAATCCGAGGATGGAGCATTCATCGAACCAGAATGTCTGGGATATTGGTCACCCGATGCCTACGGATGGGAGCGACTGAGCACCGAAGAGGCAACCATGCTTGGATTCCCTTTGCTAGAATGGGAAAGGATCGTCTGGACCACATCATGGAATGAACTCGTTTATGCTGGCCTTCGTAAATTCCACGGTGGGAAAGGATTTGATCCCTACAGTCAGGACGTTGCGCTACATCTCGAATACCCGTTGTATGAGCTTTCTCGCAGCTCGAACCTCCCTGGTGCACGTAGTGAGCATTGTTCAGCTCCACCTTGTGTTGTTCGCCTAACATCAGTTCACTTTGTAGCTGAGGAATTACTTACAGACTCAGTCATTGAGAACGAGTGACGAAGAGGATCCATACCTAGGAAATGGTATAATTCGTTCAACAGTTTTGACATCTAACCAGTGACTTACCGTGATACAAAAATAAGCGCGTTTACTTGGCCTAACAGAACATCGGAATTGTGGTTGTTGAAGCCAGGAGTAATTTTCGGACTGTTGTCTGTGTACTTGTGCTCTCATGTGGAAAACATTCTTGTTTGAAGAAAGAAAGAAAGAAAGTTGGAACAGAAGGAACTTTCTTTTTGAACTTCAGTACGCCCAGCAATAAAGTCCCAGTGCGCTCAAATGTTATGTGGGTTTCTATCCCATCGACCTAGTGCACGTTACTCATATAAAATGTCAGGGCCCTGACGGATATCGGAACGGACGGAAAACCGTTTGTTGGCGCTGTGACAGCCGTGTCTAAAGGATTCAAGCCTTATTATTACCCCACCATCTGCATCTACACGAATCAGAGCAGGCCCGCGATACTGTGCCTCGCCAAAGATCTGGCGACAAGCGCCAAGATCCTCGGAGGCGCCGCTCAGTTTGCGACTTGCAACTTTACTGCGTTCTCTATCACATAGGGACGTAGGCTTCAACCAGGGCTTACTGTAAGTGCATATACCATTTCATATATTACCCACTTCCTACCAAGTACCCGGCATCAAAATGGTCTCGTTCTTGTCATTCTATTTCCTCTGATCATTTTGTTCAGCCGGGCTCAGCTTTTTTACTCATGCTTTCCCGCCTATTGACTTCTGTTCCCTTTTCCTGACAATCGCCGTCTATTTTATTGTTACATGAAACCAGACATTTCATCTTCCTCCGCTATATTGAACTCAACTAGACCATTTAACTTCAAGCTCTTGTCACAGCTCGAGCGCTTGTGATTTATGAGGACTTCCAGCGAGCCGCACGTAATTATTGGCCGCTCACGGGATAGTGATAATGCTCCCAGTGGCGTCCACTTTGATCTCTACTACCAATTCGCCCTACGTCCAGCGTTCAACACGAGGTCTGTGAATAGTTACGAGAGGGACACACATCAGCACCTCTCGCTGCCCGCTGCACCGTCCCATAGACACTCTGTCCAGCGTTGTTCCAATAGAAAACTCGGGTGCCGGCCGGCTGGGGCCCGTATGAGCACTTCCGACGAGGATATTCAACTTGTCACTCACAAAGGTGTTGTCACTCGCCATCTTCCAAGTCGAGAAAAACGGACGATATGGGCGAGGAAGAAGAGTATTTACCGCAGTTTGGAGATAGAAGCCCAAGGCGCTAGCAGTCGACATGTGATGCTTGCCCTCGTCCCACGAAGTTCTCTCCGCACCAACATACATAGAGATATGCGATCCTTTCGGACCGATAAGCAGATAACTAATTCAATACGACTATTGCAGTCTGCGTCCGACGGGCTGCCGTTTCCCACAAAGAAATTTGAGTTTCACTTGGAATCCAACCGGTATTTATCATTGCAAATATTGCAACCATTTTTTCAATCTGGGCCGCAATGAGTTTCCGTATAGTACATAGTGAGGGGTATACTCTGACCACGGAAGGCCGTCAAGTCAAAATCAAGTTAATTGTTAGCTATTAAGGCGACTGAATCCCTTCATCGAACGTTCCTGTCTCGACGCACCTTGACGCACGTGCGCGCATCAGACCATCAGCGCATCAATAATCCTAATCGGGCTTTTTGATGCGCCCTGCCACTACGTAGTCCCCGCCCCGTTCTTCTCCCATCTTTCCTTCTCCGACTTTCTCCTTCCCAACATCAATATCAAAAAATCAGAACCTCAAACTCTCCATCTGACGTTAACATCCGCCACACACGCGCGCACATCCACGTCCCCTCCCTTTGGCAGGCTATGCTACGTCCAAAACGAGGTCAAAACGCCCACCAAATCCCCGGAAGGTGACGAAGAGGTCGCTGCCATGCGGTCAAGTCTCTCAACTCTCAAACCGCTCCCGCATCTCCGAATCGCCGGTGGACATACATCATTCCACCTCGGACGTCTCCATCTCCGTCGTCACAAACTCAATCATGATCAACATCCTCCCTATTCAGACTCCCGTAACGACCGTGGTTTTATTCTGGAAAATCCAATCCTCCACAAAAAAAAGTGAGAGAAAAAAAAGGAGACGAGGGCGTATACGTGATTCAGAAAAAAAAAGTATGAGCGGTCGTATTCGTAGAGAAATAAATCAATCAAGCAATCACGTCGGTGGAAATAGGAGGGAGAGGGAGGGAGGACGAGGGAGGAGAGGGTAGGAGGGTAGCGTTAAACTATAATATAAACAGACAGAACGAGACAGGACAGACAATCTGTGCAAACTTTGGGTATGCACTCCGCATGTGTGTATGTATGTATGATGGGACGGGATGGGACGGATAGTGTGTACGTGGTGTGGGGGGCGTGTAGAGTGTCGAGCAATTAGGCGGACGGCGGGCGCGGATACATGGCGGGGACGTAGGTGAATAGATAAATACACGTGGACCAGCGCAAGGAGTAGGAGGCATGGCGAAGCAAGACGGCGAGGTACCGCCTATAGCAGACCGCACTCGCGCAGATGGAGCTGCAGGAGGATGTCCTGGATCGCACTGAGCACGACTGCGGAGAGGCGGGTCAGCGTGTGTAGAGGGAAGGTGGAGGCGCTCCGCCAAGAGTAATAGACATAAAAATAAAACTCACACTTGATCTGTTGCGTATCCGTCGCACACGTATAATGCGCATAAATTTGCTTCGTCGCCGCGCTCTGGTTCAGCGACACAAACCTGTGCAGCAGGTAGTCGCACGCCGCGTCGTAGTTGTCCCCGCCTGTGTAATCCGGGAAGTAGTCGCCCTGAGGGAAAAAGAAGTGGTTAGCATCGGTGTCGGGTGTCATTTATACACGACGGACGAGGAATGGAAGGAGGGAGGGGGAAAAGACAGGAGGGTGAGTAAGAACGCAGAAGGGAGCACAAGGAATAATGCGTGACGCCGTCGACGAGGAAGTCGCCTCGCCCCAAAAAGGCAATAGCTTATCCAAAAGCGGAAACCGTCCCCTCGCCTTCTCCTCGTCGTCCACCGCCGAACTCCGACATCCGTGTCGGCAGCAGAGAAAGGACGAAGGTCAGGTCCGGCATCACGCCCTGGCGCCACCAAATGATAGATATCGCCAACAAAAATGCAAAAAAGTGTCAAAGGAAAAAGGGGTAGAGATTTGATGATGCGCAAGATGCGCAATTGAGGGGTAGGCAAAGATGCGCATGAAAATGAAGTGGGAGCAAGTGAGCAGGGGCGGAGGGCGTGATAGGGACAGGAGGGGTCGGGATGACAAGGACGAGGGACGGGGAGGAACGGATAACTCGGGGGAGGGGAAGGGAGAAGAGGGACGAGGGTAATGCAATGCCGAAGCAACAGCAGGGACGGGTCGCGGGTCGCAGGAACGACGAAGGCAAAAAGGAAGGTAGAAAAAACACCCAGACAGAAGAAGACACCCACCAACGGGCTCCGCGGCAGCTTCTCCGCAAACAGATCGATCTTGTTCAGGAACAGGATGATGCTCGTCTTGACGAACCAGCGCGAGTTGCAGATCGAGTCGAAGAGCGTGAGCGCTTCTTGCATGCGGTTCTGGGAGGGGTGGGTGGTTAGCGGTGTTCACTAGGGAGAGCGAAGAAAGGGGAGGGCGCTGGGTGAGGAGGGCTGCGCGCCGAGAAATCGGCGGCGCTGCCCGCGTGTGCAGCCTGCACACGCACTTCGCCACCCCGCCCCGCCTCTCCATTCGCCACGAGAGCTCCAAAAAGAACCGAATACTCACCACACTCTCATCCTCATACAGCATCTGATCGTACTCGCTCAAGCTCACAAGGAACACCAGCGCCGTCACGTTCTCGAAGCAGTGGATCCACTTCTTGCGCTCGGAGCGCTGCCCGCCGACGTCGAAGAGCTTGTACGTGAGCTCGCCGACCTAGAAGAAGGAGGGGGGAGGTTAGTTTGGCATTCGAGGGGCGAGAGGAGGGGAAGAAGAGAGGGGGGCAGAAGAAGGAGAAGGGAGGGACGGGGGTGGCATGGAGGGGGAGGGTGGACGCGCGTGCGCCTGTGTCGCCCTCTACACTCGGAGCGGCGTCACCTACGGACACGAGCTCCGACTCCCCACACGACATGCGCAAACGAACGTCTGCGCCGAGTGAACAGAACCCTGAGCCAAGGGGCGCCTCGAGAGGCACCAACAAGGGCATCGTCGCCTACTGGTGCCCACGCAGCGCCTCTGCTCGCTGTGCGGCGGGGGAGCGGCGACCCTCCCGCCGGGTAGAGTGCTGATGACAGCTCCGAAGGAGCAACTGACGCCAGCAACCGACGACTCCCTGAGGAGCGGCAAGCGCCAGCGTAGAGCAGCCGGCGCAGAACGTCGACGACTCCCCTCCCCACCACACCATGCGTCCAACTCTGGATCGACGACGCACGACGCACGAGGCTCACCCCTAGCGCCTCCTCCGTCCAAAAGCGTCCTCCACAATCCAACTCCGCTCAACGGCCTCCAATTCGGCTCCGCTCAACGGAACACACACCTCCCCCCCATCAACAGAAGACACGCAAAAGTCCCAAAAGCGAACACAAAAGTCCCAAAAGCGAACGCGAAAGTCACAAGAGCACGCAAAAACGCACCTTAAACGTCGTCTCCGTAATCCCCGTCGTCTTGACCCGACTCCGCAGGATATCCTGGTCCGTCGGGAGGTAGTCCTGTGCCGCCATCCGGTCGCTGTGCGGGCGAGGGGTTAGCGAGCGAAACGTTGAGCGAGGGAGGGAAAGAGGGGACGCAAAGGGGAAGAGGGAAAGAGGGAGAGACGCACATGGAATTGAAATAATACACCGCGCTGTCGTTCAGCTGGAACTCGCGGCTCCGGCGCACGGCCTCCTTCACGCCCGGATCTACACGTATTCGTCAGCGTTCTCTCCTTCCCAACAAGAGCAGGAAGAGGAGAAGGGGAGGGGAGAGAAACGCACCCCTCCACAGCCCGCGCACGGCGTCGGCGAGGTCGCGCGGGAGGACGTCCGCCTCGATCTGCGGGGGCAGGGCGAGGATCGTCGCGCGGCGCGCGTCGTTCTGCGGGGCGAGGGCGATGTCGAGTTGGGGCATTGCTTCGAGGATGGCGCTGGGGAGGGGTGGGGCGTCAGCATGGGGATACCAGCAAGGTGGAAAGGTGGGCGCGGCAGACGATCATGGGAGAGGGGGAGGGCGGAGGGCGGGTAAAACGTAAAATGCCAAGATCCGGAAGAAGGAAGGAGGGCGGAAGGCGGATAGGTTAGGATAGACCCTCGATACCCGAGACATCGAGGGACGAGTCGTCCACTGGCCCAACTTCAACACAAACGAGCACGGGCCACTCACCGCATCGACTGCACCGTATTCGAGTAGATGATCTCCTTGTAGGCGTCCCGCTCCTGCGCATTGTACCCGTCGAGATGGATGAGCTTCATCTGCTTGAGGACGGTCGATTTGCCGGACTCGCCCGCGCCGAGGAGCAGCATCTTGATCTCGTTCTTGGCCATCATCCTGTCGCGCTTGAGCTGGTTCTCGATCTCGTCGTTGCCTAAGAATGGGTGGGTTAGTCAGCATGGTGGTGGGGCGGGGAAAGGGGTGGAGGACGAGGACGAGGACGAGGATGGGGAGGAGGAGGAGGAGAGGGGGAAGGAAAGGAGAAGAAAGGAAAAGGAAAAGGAAAAAGACTCACGAGCCTTCGCCTCCTCATCGACCGCCGAGCTCTGCACGCATCCCATTTTTTCTTCGAGTTACAAAAAAAGGCGGGTTTTGTTGTCTTGTCTTGAAACGAGCGGCTGTCTTCCTTCCGTCTGTCTAGTCGAGACGAATAATCCTGCTTCCACGAGCGGGACTGCGGGGGGGATGGGGGATGGGGGGATGGGAGGAGGAGGAGATGGGTGATGGTGGTGGTGGGAAAAGAAGGGCGCCGTCGCACCCGTCACAGATCTATTATGTAACCCCTGAATCCGGCCCCGGATCAGTCACATGTCACCCGCGGCACTAGGCACGAGCACATGTGCCCCTGTCCCGGCTAATGCTTCTGGCCGTGAACAGCTCGCCCTCGTCGTCCATTTCTTGGAATTTAATTTTCTTTCCTTCCCTTTCCTTGCACCCTCCGAAATCCCGCCCTCTTTCCCCCCATCTTCATCCCCACCCTTATCCCCATCGCTACCTAAATTCAATCAACTCATAATCCCGCACCCCTCATGATTTACACCCGACCGCCACCGATCGCGCCAGACCAATACCCCTCTCTCTCTTAAAAAAACGTTTTCGATCGACATGCAGCCAAGTGCGGGATAATTCACTCTGCGCGAAAATGATTCAGAATCCCGTGGGGTACTAGTGAGGTAAGTAAGTCTATCATCTAGATTTGTTAACTCTGCACAGTATGCAGTGTGCAACACATATACTTAGGTCAGGACGCGGTCTGACTTCGAGTCTGAGGTTGGGTCGCCATGGCAGCTCCACCACTGCCACTGCCATTGCGCGACTCCGAGTCGGACGGTGGACCTCGCGTCGTCGAGTACGCCGTCGAGGGACGCGATCACCCCTGTACACGACGGATAGCTGATCTGTTTCCTCTCCCCTGCCCATCTCAATGACCATGCCCGAAATATTCAAGTAATATTTCACCCTCTCCTCCCACTCCCATACCCATCCATCCTCAAATCTCCTCGACACGACTCCTACGTGTAGTACCTACCCTACACCTTGACACAACGCCCTCCCCCTCCCCCTCGGCCTTTCTGACCCCAAATCCAACCTCACCTTCCACCCCCCCGTCCCATCACATGCATATACGCATCAACCGAGTCTCCGACGTTCAAGGACCCATGTTTTAAAGCTCCAAGCTAAGCTATAAGTTTGACTCGAACGCGGAGCATCACTGTTCCGCGACGCATCGTCGACGTCTGATCTCCGAGTCCGAGCCCCCGTCCGTGCCCATGTCTGTGTCCGAATGCGAGCCCGAGTCCGACGCGAATGCGTGGGTTGGGTTGGACGTTCCGCCATGTGCCAGCCACGGTGGGCGCGGCAGTATTCCTCAGCTGCGTGCGTACTTTAACCCCCAGCCCGGATCCGTCGAATATATTATATACCTCCGGGTCGAGTCCACGTCCCAATGTCCATCGGGCCCAAGGTACTTACCCCCAAGTCAGACGTAGTTACACTTCCAGCTCCACCCTCCCAACGCACGCCAGCACACGACTAGGTAGGTAGGCCCGGCGGTCTATCATGATCGCGATCGACGCTGCCACCCGCACCGCATCGCATCCCCGCCCGTCTCGCTCGTCCGAATCCGATTGATCTCCATTGTCCAACTTAACTTAGACTTGACACAACTTGACACCGATCATTTAGACTCTATTGCGAAACTATATAATAATAATGTCATCTATTGACTGAGACCCGCGTTAACGTTACACTTACCTCCTTCCGAACCAATCCGAGTGGCCGAATTCTCTTCTCGCACATACGTCTCTGCTTACACCTCTGTCTCCACCTCTTGTATTGGGAATCCCACTAGACATCCTTTTGCCATTGGCAAGAGAAAATAAAATCGAATGAGTAATAAATACTAATAAGCCTAGTCTTGTCACATACAGGTTACAGGTGGTGACTAAGTGCCAGTGGAGGGCGCCATAATCTGGCAGACAAATCCGGCGGCGGTCAGCGTTGATATTTTTTTATAAGCATGAGCCACAGATGTAAGTAAGCTAGGTGGTAATCTCCACCTCGTAAGTATGTATCATGTATGTACAGTCTGAGAACGGTACAACGAACATCGACAAATCCACCACTTCGAGAATACATGCGGTACTCGATAATGGAACACCAACATAAATCGTGGTCGTCTTTGGTATTGGATTATTTAAATTCAATCCGTGTCCTCTCTCAAACCTCCCGGCTCTGCCGTACGCAGATTTATGTTCACTCTAGATCTCCCTGGACCATGCACACTCCTCAAAGTCGCAAACAAACGAAGGATACAGTAGTATCCGAGTCGGACAATTGGAAATCGCAGACGAAAATTCCGACGGCCTCTTCCCCATTCACTTACTGTACTTTGGCCTTTTTCTTTTCCCAAAAATCAATGCGTATTCCGGCCGGGAGCGCTTCAGAATGCTTGAAGATTGAGTTTCAGCAGGACGAATAACCTGAAGGAAGAGGAATAAGTAATCAGCTCGGACGTTCCCGAAAGCGCGTCTTTGATCCGGGCGCGCTTTCCCGAATCGGAGTCGGAATGACTCACTTTCTACGATGGCCAACATCGACATGAACGCGAACTTCTGCTTCCCCATCCCCCAACAACTACAAAACGCGCGTGTCAAGCTCGTCCCCTTCAACGTACGCGTCTCCTAACGCGCTGGCGTAAACACTAACCCGCCGCCGCAGACGGCCCTGCACGCCCCCGCCTTCTACGCCGCCGCCACCAACGACGTGTACACCTACCTCCCCTGGGGCCCCTTCCCCACCCCCGCGGACTTCATATCCACCGTCATCGAGCAGCGCATCGCCCCCGACCCGGGCATCGCCCTCTTCGCCGTCCTCGATCTCGAATCCCCATCATCGGCCGCGGACGGAGACGGGGAGCTCGCAGGCACGATCGGCCTCCTCAACACGTCCGCCCCGCTCCTCAGCACCGAACTCGGCTTCGTGATCACCCTCCCGCGCTTCCAGCGCACGCACGTCACCTCCAACGCCGCGGGCCTCCTCCTCCACTGGCTGCTCGACCCCCCGCTCCCCGGCGGCGGCGGCGGCGGCGGCGGCGGCCTCGGGCTCCGCCGCGTCGTATGGAAGGCGAACGCGCTGAACGGGGGGAGCGTGCGCGCGGCGGAGCGCATGGGGTTCCGCCGCGAGGCGCTGATGCGCTGGGACCGGGTGTTGCCCGCGTGGAAGACGGAGGGGATGGGCGGGAACGGGGGCGGGGTGAGGGCGGGCGATCCGAGGGAGGGGTGTTTTGGTGGTGATAGCGTGGTGCTGGGCCTTTGTTGGGACGATTGGGAGGACGGGGGGCGCGAGAAGGTCGATGCGATCATGCAGCGCCGCGGGTGAGGGAGTACCCGGGATCGACAGCTTACCGCACTGTGACCACACAACTTCACTTGCCTCTTGGGAATTCACCTTAATTTCCCTTCGCACTGTGGACCCGCAATCAGTCATACATGGAGTAAGTTGCAGACCTGATTATATCGCAAACGATCGGCATGGACTGCTCAACGGCTCATGCCCCTCACATTTCAATGTTACCCTTCGCGCATCCTTCAGAAGTATCATTACAAGCCACAGCAAGTACAGCATATGTAGATTGAATTATGCGAACTCATACTCGATCGGCCGGGTGACCTGGATGCACTTCAACTTCAAGGACCTTCGTATGAGGATGCGAAGTTCCTCCCGAGTGTGACCATCCCCCCACCAAAGAACTATCCACACTCGCACTCGCACTCCCGCAAATAAATTCATTCTCATCCCCATCCCACCCCCGCGAACCTACCACCGAAACTTATCCTTCCTCAGGCTGCTGCTTCCGGCCTACATACCAGGTCCACATTGCGCAACCCGTCCCCTTTCGTACGTCGTACGCGCAACTGCAAGTCTCAACCATGTACAATATGGCAATGAACTGTTACGAGTCGAATAATCGATGGTATTGACATGGTTGCTCGTCAGTTTTGATGTATTATCCTACGGTGCCGGGAGTTGAACCACTCATTGGTATCGAGAGCTCTACAAGTTGTGCCTCAAACAAAATATTTCATTGTTCCGGAGCCTGCTGGTTCTAATTGGCATATAACAACACTCTGCTACCAAGGCCATCCTGGTACTCGGACAATGACTCTGTCATCAAAATGAAGTGCATGTGTTGCACACACTGGCGGGGGTTTATACCTACCTATATTTACCATTGCAGTCATGATGCAATATGCCTGGATTGGATGTCCGGGATCGGGCTTGGGCTCGAGCAGAACGGCTTGCAAACGGAGCTTTTCAACCCAGAAGGCAATAACCCGAAACGGCTTGAGCTTGGGGCTTGGAACGGCTTTGGGCCACGCGCACCAACGCTGAGACTTTGTTTATTTCCCAGGGCTTGTGCGGGCTAGCTTGAGGCCACCAATCATATATATCGGTTTGCGGCCCTGTATATATATATACACGTCTTCAGTCCTATTCCCTCCGACTTGAATAAAACAACAAAACTTCGGATTGGCGGCACGACTTGGAAGTTTTCAACCACCCATAGTAGATCTCTGGTTAAAACACCCGCAAATGGTGGGATTGGTTGCGAGCTAACGAAACAAATGATTGCACCGACTTCAACTAGCGTCCCCTGTACTTACCTCGAGGGAAAAAATTTCAGGTAATAGTGATTCATGATTTTTGGGAGATCTGCAACACAAGGGAACAAACTTTCTTGTTCCCCGCCCTCTGTGCAGACTGGTAGGGGGTACCCCACTGGGGTTGCACGGCTTGCGTCACGCCGTTCTGCATGGAAATCGGGCTTGCGCGGGGCTTGGGACACAGTATTTCCAAAATGAACATCGTTTCTTGAAGTAATAGCCTCAGTAATTTCACAAAGTATGGACATTCCAATACTTCAACGGAACATGGAAAAGAAGTTGTGCGAGAACAAATGGCGCCGTCGTGCAATGATTGAAATGCATCTGGACTTGGGCACGGGCCGAGTTTGTACTAGCCAAGTACCAGCGGTTACTGTTGGCTCGGGCGTCTGTACTACTACCGCTCGCAGGGAGTCTGGTTCCTCAGTGCTGTCCAGGTTGAAATCGGAGAGCCAGCTCGAGCCCCGGACAGAATCAGAGATGTATCAGTGATGCGTGTGCTCTGATACGAAATTCAGGGCCCACTTTGTGCGGACGGACTGTAAAAGGTGCACCAGTAGAATTTGTTGCCGCCGTGTCTTTGAAAATGTTTGGAGTCACTCTAAGCAGTGTAAACCCACTACTGGCAGTCAAAACGAGGGGAATACATACATCTCCACACCCGAAACATCCAGCGTCGTGAATGAGCAAAATTGGTTTTTGGCGTTCCAACAAGCCGGTCGCTGTCAATCACTGCGACCATGCCGCCCGGGATGTTCCGAAGACGGCGGGGAGGAAAGGAACTAAGAGGATGGATCGAGAGATAGTTATAGACAAATTCAGTTCAGTGAGGATGAGTAATGTAGCCGAGCACAAGCCCAAGCCCGTGCAAGCCCAAGCCGCACAAGCCCGCCCCACCAAATTTAAACTCCGCTAGGGGACAAGCCGTTTGGCCAAGCCCATCGGGAAAGTCTGCCTGGATGCAGTATTGTCAACTCATCCGCGGATGCGCGGTAGGGCCCTGTAAATAATCCGTGTTTGCAAACCGGTTTGTCAACCGCTGTTTATAAACCGGTTTTTGAAGGGTCGAGGCCAAATGGCTGGTTTTTTATTATATAATCAGAGACCGGTCCGCCGGCAATCAAGCGCCGGAGCAAAAATTCACCTCGTTCTGAGTCTCCTTTGGCTTCGGGGTCACTTCCTACAACTAGGAACCCAAGCATCTATTCCACTTGCTGCCAGTTTTGAACCTCTGCCATGACGGAATTGATATAATGCTCCTATTTTTCAAAACTTTGTTGCCAGATAAACCTGTTGAGGGAGCCTGTACCATCCAGAGTCTATCAGAGTGATCGGACGGAGTCGGGACAGAGGTGCGGAAGATTAGGAAAGTTTCATGGAGCAAAATTTGGATGTGGAAGCCGATAAATTACAATTCTAGGCCCCCGTTTATAAACTGGTTTATAAACACCCTGTTTACAAACCAGTATTCAAAACGCATTTTTAATTCCCCAGGAATTACTTACAGGGCCCTAATGCGCGGTTTCTCCCGAGAGTGGATATCTTCCCATCAAAGAAACGTTATTCGCACTTCGGGTCGACATTCTCCCGCAAATCCATTCTCATCCCACCCCCGCGAACCTACCATCGAAACCCGCTTCATATTTTATCCTTCCTCAGGCTGCTTCTTCTGGTCTCCCCAAGCATCTCCCATCGGAAAAAAAAAAACCCCCGAGCCAGACAGAAATCCTTGTTGATAGACACAAACTTAAATTAGTCGCAGCGTGAAGTCAACCCATCGGACAGACCAGGGAATTCGGAGGACCAATTATCTAACTCTTGATTAGGGCTTTGTATATAATTCCAAGCGAAATAAAAACCGGTTTATAAACAGGGTGTTTATATTTATAAACTGACACCCTAAAATACATTTTTTGGCCTCCCCATGATTGCAGAATTTGATGCCTGTGGCATTCTGTGGTGTGCCTTCGCCTACGAAGTCGTCTCCAGGGCCTCCAGACAACTCTGCAGACCTCCGTATGGTGTTGGCTTGGCCAGTCTGCCATTGCTCAACCTGTTTGAGTCAGTAAACTAGATGCTTGATTCCTTGATCATACTCTTAGTACTGTAGGGTCACCTCGGAACTAAACATATTGTGGGCACCGGGAGTGATTGAGGCACGTCAGGAGTAAAAATTGGGTGTCAATTGACGGCGGGCCGGGTCTCCGCAATATTTAAAAACCAACCATTTTCGCCCGACCATTTAAAAACTGGTTTATAAACCGGGATTATATACAGGGCCCTACGAGTCCTGATCCAGCAAAGCCTGATCGATGTCAGCACTGTCGTACTCCAACAAGGCCGGCCACCACCAGTATGCGTTGCATGTGAAGTTGAATCCATAACGCAGTAAAAGGAACTTGCTTGCGACGAGACGCACCCGACTACGCTCTGTTGAGGGTGAATTTTGTGCCTAACATTTCCATCTGATGCTAGCAATTAATTGTGTCATTGAAGTTGCTGAGCGCGGACGATTTATCACTGCTAACTGAAGATCGACTACACAGAGTGGTCAAGCAATGGGCGCCCTCAAAAGATATCCGCATTTGCTGGGTGAACAATAAAAAACCACAGGCATACATTTTTAAAGACTGTTAAAATTTATCTGAACCCCCTGGTTGGCTCTCGGGGGATCACCGCCGTCCCCAACCATAACCTGGACGCCCTCGCTATGAACACCATCCGCAACCAGGAAGATCCAAGCAGGTCCAGGCGGGTAGATATTGTTGTTCGGAGGGGCCGTGATTTCCAAGTTATCGCCGAGGAGAGTGTGCTCGAGGAAAACGAGACGCGAGTTGGAGTGCTGCGCATGTGTAACGTAGCCCAAATCCATTAGCGAAACTAGAGTGGAGGTTCAGTCGGAAAAATAAATAAATCACGAGTCGAATTCGAGATGCACCCTTAGTCTCCCCAGTGAGCAGGCTCCGCGGAATGTTGACCTTGAGAGTCGCCTTCTGGTTGAAAAGAATCTGCGTCGGCGAGCTCTGGATAACCGGACGCGGGTCGTTATTGGTGATGAAATCGGGATTGAGGTATTGCACGCGGAATTCGGTGGGGAACGATAACGTAGTGGGAGGTTCGACGACCGCGGGGTGGGGATTGGATCCAGCGACCATGATATTTCTGTCAAAATCTTAAATACCATTTTACATACAAGCAGAGAAATCTAAGTAGAACGTACCCCTTTGCTGTCAGCGATGCAGCCGAGTGATACATCCGTGCAATATCGCTCGTGGGCAAGCCCTCTTGAGTGATCCTCTGCCCCGCCGGAAACTCGGTCCTGTAGAGCATGCCCCGGAACGCAGGGTTGTCGGAATTAGACCCGGTGGCGTTGGAGCCGCTGACACTCGGATAGCCCGAATATCTGGGAGATGGAATGAGCGAAGTTGTCTTTGGTGCGTGAATTAATATTACAACACCCACCCCGTGTGCGCACCGTTGATCAGGATAACGTCTCCGGTTGGAAGCATAACGCTCTCCATCAGTATTCTCTCCTCGGGCATGTGCTCGACCTCCCAGCCGATGGCTTTTCCTGCTGGGGTCAGGGTAATGCGCGAACATTGATTGGTGGCGGGGTCTAAGGTCGTGAGATTGGTTACAGGCCGGGCGTCATTTGCTGCCGAGCCACCACAAACCAGGACTGTCGGCTCGTAGAGGGGCGGGGAAAGGGGGAGGAGAACGGCGTTGCCGTCAAAAGGATTGGCCACCCTTCAATAAACCGGCGTTCGTTATTCTGACCGTGCCGTGTAATGCTACCTACCTACCTTACACCGTTGGGGATGTCCGGGAGACGCGTTTCAGTGTTGGTCTCGACATCGTAAATCATCGTGATGTTATTCGCGATCACGAAGACGTGTCCGGAAGGAAGGACGAACGATCTGGGCAACACTGAACGGACAACACAGTTTAATACGCGCGGTCCCATACCTGGGGAACAGGTTCACAGGCTGGGCATCCAGCAAGAACTGGCTCGGTCTGACCGTGCCCGCTTCGCCCGGTCTGCTGGGGAAGAACTCGATGCTGTCCTCTGCGGTTGGAGCCGTGTTATAGAAGGTGTTTATGTTGGAGCCCCCGATGATCATGAGACTGCCGTCCGGGATGCGAAGACCAGTGGGATACCAGCGCGTCACCGCAAGATGGATGTTCGCGGGATCCTCAAACACAGTACAATTTTCGCCGGTAGGGGAGGTACACGGGCCAAACAGACGAATTCCCATCCGCCCATCTGCAGGCGGTTGTCCGGGGGTCTCGAGTGGCTGCCCAGCGACCGACACAAGGGTCCCATTGCTGATGAACGCGCCGCCAGCACAGAATGTGTCGGTGATGGTGCTGAGCGCGGTAGCAGTGTTGGTCTCGAGATCCCACAGTGCTGCCCACGCTCGTTCGCCGTCCGGGAGGAGAAGAGGATTGCCATCCGCGCGGTCGTACATCAACATCAGGGTGGGCGAGATTGTGATGAGCTCGACGGGAATGACGCCCGAGGTGCCGTTCTGCACGAACGTCCACTGTGTGGTGCGTTGCGCAGCGACCGCACCGAGGGCTAACAAGAAGCAGAGCAGGTTTCGCATGGCTGGACGGGAACGACCGAACGATGTGAACATGCCTTATATGCCAAGAAAGAACGATCCGGAAGGATATCCAACCGACCCCGGGTGAGGCATTTCATCCGTGGATCCTGAGATCCTTCACAGAGCAGCCTAATTACGGCGGGAAAGTACTTTGTTGGGTGTGGGAGAATGGAGAACTTGGGCTTCCTAATTGGCAAGAGTCAGGGGCGTGGGGATACAATTAGGTCTATGAATATGCAAGCTTGGAAAGTCCAGGGAACGGTGAGAAGCATGGGAAAGCAAGAACGGAAAACGAACCACGTGAGTTCCAAGGCCAACTTAAACTGCTCAACTTAGTTCACTAGTGCGTCTGAATGCCTGCCGGTTGGCCAAAGTCACAACATCAAGTCAACCCATGAGACAGGTATACCTGACCCACAAGCTCTATTTGAGAATACCAGGAATTGTGTTGAGAATTCCCCGGCGTGTTTCTGTTCGCATTTCTCTGGATCAAGTGTACATGCACAACCAGAACAAAATGAGCACGGATTACTGTAGTTACGTCGTTCAACCAATTCTGTGCAATCGTTAAACAGACCGCCTTCAGACCTTCTCGAAACAAGGTAACGTTAAAAAACCGGCGCCAGACGGCAACGCCGAGTCGATCCGATCCGAGGTCCCGCAAATACCCGAGTTGAAATTCAAGTTCCGAGCTGTCAAACACAAATCAGGCTCCGAATGCAGGCGTGGATCCGGGAGAACTCTACTTTTATTCATCCAATGAATCTCCCCCCACGCCGCGCGCGTCCATCAGTCAGTGTCTGCGCTCGAACCCAATGTATATGTCGATCAATCTTAGATGATTGTGCCTATAGCTGTCAGAATAGTGTATTCTGGATAGACCGCCATCCTGAGCCATCTCCAGTCACTGGCAGTGCGAGAAGGGAGAAATTTAATAGACGAGCACAGCTCAGGCTTGTCTTTCGGAGAAACGTGACGCGGGTCAATATTAAAATTTCAATCTCAACAATAAATCAGCCCCTGCCGCATCGTTCTCCGTCTCTACTCCACCCCAGCCTTCTTGCCACTTAGATGCACGAACACCGGCGCCACTGTGATTACCCTTCCCCGTTTCCAGGCAGTGTGAAGAAAAACAGCAGATGGATAACAATCGGGATGACGTACTCTTGCAAGTGATCCTTTGGGGTCTGACGCCGAGTTTGGGCGATAAAATCCCGAAAGACAATAGCTCGTCCAGTACCCCCCAGGCCTATATGTCAATGTGTATCCCCACACTCGCTTTCTGGATGATACAACTACACGTGCTCGCGCGCACTTTGACTAGCCCACTTTTCGCCTTCACTCGGAAGTTCGCCGTCTCCGTCCCTCTTTACGTCCGCATTTCTCCTTCCGCCATTCGGGCTCTCGGCGACCGTGACGATCATGGATACTTTCTGTTCCCGACTCAGACAATTTCATTTCCGGAACCGACCCTGCGTGCTGACGTACTACGCGTTCTTTGTATACTCCTCCTCTTGTATTTAATCGGTAGTGCTGGATAGAATCCCCTGCGCGTTTGCCAGACAATTCCCGCGTGAGATTGAAGAAAACGTCATTCTAACAGCGCATCGCCGTCGCGCACAGATATCTTAGTCTTCTCTAAATAGAGGGTTCCACTCTCACGTGTTGCAGTGGCATTGACGGGCGATACGCAATGCACAATTCAACCACGGAGGGCCGACGTCAGCCGGTGATTGTCTTATGTGATTTAGTCCCCGCGGGTAATGTTCCCTTTGACAGCGGAGTCGTTCCCCACCCTGAAATCGAGGAAGCACAGCTCGGTGTCGTGTGCTCCTGCTTTCGCTTACGATAGGAAATAATACCTGTAGTGACCTCCGTTCGACCGGGGCTGATCCATACAGCGTTTTTTCAAGTTAATCCAGAAATTCTTCCGGGAGCGCTCGTCATGTCCGAGCGCCAAACTGAGAGAGAGCAGCCGGCTGAGTGGCCCTCGGTGCGTATATGATATCCATAGGACGGTTAAATGCAACTGCAGTGACACCCGTTCGACTCAGGGCTGAGCCCCAGGTGTGATCGAACCTCTTTTTTCTGTGGGGTTCCTTCTAATTTTTTTCTCCACAGGCCAAGCTTCTTCGAATCTTACATAAATTCAAGCAGTCAATATTGACTAGTCAATATCATTTCGGGTGGCGTTATCTCGAATCTCATTCGCTGCACCCTAATACTGCATCAGACAGCTGTCTGTGATGAACAGTGAGAGAAGTGAGGTGGTGTGGGCACGAATCGCCGGGCCCTAAGGAAATTACCCTGAAGACCGAATATAGATTGCACATCCGATCCTGGTCGGAGACGCAAGACGGGAACGTCGGGTGAAGAATCACTGGCTCTGGGTTGGTTATTAAATTTCATCTTGACTTGTACTTGTACTTTTCAGGTGGGCAGTGTGCACCGGTCCGCTCGAAAAGCCGAAGAGCAGACGGATTTGGTAGACTGTTCAATTACAACATTTGTTTTCCTCCAAACCCGAGGTGCGGTTGCATGATATCCTCTCGTAACCGCGTCTAAATACATTCGCCTTGCCCTCCGAGCCGGGGATTTCTGTATGCCTTTCTAGTTGCAATGTTTAGCAACCGATTTTCTTAAACCCTGATGATTCCTTTACATTGACTCACGGTCTGAATCGGGAATTGCCAATCTCTACGTTTGCGCGAAATGGAGCTTTGCGGGACGAGGCATCACATGCCGCCTGCTAAACGCCCCATATCCACTGTGTGCTTCTATCTCCCAAGTCCGCCAGACAGCCCTTGAGCTTCTCCTTCGTCCCTATCCTCTGTTTCTCCACCAGTTTTGCATCCCTCAGAGATGAGCAACGCCTTTGTGAGTCAATAGTTGAATGTACTCGCGGAAGATACTCATACAGTACCTCCAGCCAGCCGGCACTCGAGTTTTCTATTTCAACGGGGCAGGACGGACGGTCTACGGGACTGTGCAGCGTACAATGAGGAATGCTGATGTGCACTCCTTTCATGAATATTCGCAAACCTCGTGTTGAACACTGGATGTAGGGAAACTCATTGGTCGAAGTCAAAGTGGACACAACTGGGGCTATGATTATTTTGCCGTGAGTGGCCAATAACTCTGTGCGACTTGAAGAGAATCTCCACGAATTACAAGCTCTTCATCTGTCACAAGAGTTTGAATTGTCTAGTTGAGATAAAGTCGAAGGGGGATCGAATTTCGGGAGACAAAATGAATCGTTTTTATCATGGTAGTAAATGTAAATACCCACAACAACGAAAAAAGTTTCTCCACTTGCTTGGATGAGTCTCGCGTTTCGGAGGTACAATATCAGGAATGCAGATTCGGAGACAAGGATTAAGTAGAGTCTCGTAACCCCCGAATTTACTTTGATCGTGGCGCCACAGGCCATTATTTCTCCGACTCGGTTTTCAGCTGCCACAGTTCGCTTACTAGTTCCCACACCTGGCTTTGTCCGTTCGCGTCACATTTGTTCAATATATGTTTGTAACTCCGCACTTGTGATTTCTTTATTCAGAGCCCGGGATATTCTTCCAGTGATACCCAACTTTGTATCCATTGTGCAGGAGCATCCATAGGAAGTGCACTAACGTTCTCCGACGGCAACGACTCTCTGGATACATACATTTGATGGAGTTTCTGCTTTAAGGACTTCAAGCCTTAGATTCACGTAGTAATTCGGTGATAAGGCGTGTATCAATACACACCTGAATTCATCTATTTTACACTAGTACACGCGGATAGCTGTATACAAGAAGTAAGACTAGAGGATGCTAGTTTAATCCCGGAACTGAGCATTAAGCCTTTGAAGCGTTGCAAACTAGCATAACTATCAAAGTCAGGCAGTATTAACGGTACCTTCACAAATGGGGCCTGCAATAGTGACTGAGCAAAACCCAGCTAGCTATAGGAATATCCTGGCAAGTTATATGTCAAAGATGTAACAAGCTCGGATTCAATATGGACGTCAGGCGACTAAGGGACTTTGGAAGGATTCAGACAGTATAAGACTATTAGAATGTGCACTACAGAAGTAAGGAAATAAACTAGACCAGGCTACTAGAAGGGCATTTAACTGGGAGCGCGGTTGATCAAAAACCGGCCCTGAAGTATCATGTGATCGCGTTTGATCACGTTCTAAAGAGAGAGGCGAGTTGACTTCAAGGAGGTTAACTACAACAGACAGATGACGCTTCAACGGTCTAGACAGACCTATAGGCATAGGGACTAGGCACGGAAAGCCTTCCGGGAGTTCTCTCAGGCCTTCAACAAGGCTAGGAGCCAAGTAAATCCCAAAGGGCTTGGTGCAATATAAATGAGCTCAAGTCCGTCAGTCAGCAAGAGACTGTTAGCCAATAGAACGGCAAGGAGATCAAAGGTATCCGGATAGCTATCCGAAGTTATTCACCTCGGTGGTTAGATTAATAGGTAGTAAATACTATAAAAGCAACATGTAAAGTAATAATTAGGGAGTGAAATACTCCCCCAGTTGTTGGCACCCAGCTCTTAGTAGCTCTAAGTTTCATTTTGTTAAGACTGTGCCTAATTAGCCGCTCTTACAACTTGTACTTACACCCATTGAGAATTCAATAAGCTCTTGTATTAGAGTCTTAGTTGTCTTCAACCCAACCAGCCGTTAAAAACTAATCAACTTGGGGTTGACTCTATATACACTCTGTGACCTTAAACCAGTCCTACACATTGTTTAGAACACGAGAGTAATCTAATTGAGGTGCTTAATAGACCCTGTTTTGACTATTCAAGTTAAGAAGTATCGAGTTGGCGCCAGTTTGAGATTGAAGGTCGATACGCCTGACCTATATCCCCGAACACACACACGTTTGTATTGGAGTTGTTAGTTGTTGGATTTTGGTATTAGATTTAGTGGGACTTCGTTTCACTCAGTTTGGTATCAGATTTCACGGCTGCACGCCACTGCACCGTTTCATCGGTTCAATCAAAGATAAGATTTACACGATGCCCGTGAGGGCGGGTGGTACAAGCTCGTGAGGAAACCCTCACATTACTACTGTATATATACTGATTCTGTGAGTCAATCTGAGTCATAAATAATTGTTCCATAATATTCGTGAGTGTTCCATAATATTCCGATACCTTCTCCAACATTCCTGGTGAGCTGGGCAACTTCACCGAGATGCCCGAGCCTCGGTGATACGCCCGAGTGCTCTCACGCTAATAACATTAATGTTCCGTTACATACTTGGCCGCATGCCGGACTCAGCGACGGATTCGAGGAATTACTGAAGCAGTATCATACTGGCACCGTGAAAATGGGTTACATCCAATTTAGGTGTTATTGGTGCTATTGTAGGTATGTGACCAAAGCCCGCTACTTTATTGAGGTATCCGTATACCCGTTGAAACGGTTGCTCAGGGTCAAGCACTGAGAATAGTAATGCACTAAAACAAAACACCAAATCGAACGACTGAGTTTCCCAAACTCACAAAGTGAGATTAGACAACTCAAACGAACAACTAATGCTTAATTCCAACTACACCACACACTCCTAGTACACACAGTCTTGACAAGCCTGACGAGATACGGGTCTTATTGGATCGATAGAAGATCCAAGGGACCAGGATAGAACTTAATTCTCCTTTAGATAACTTGGTTGGCTTCGCTTTTAAGCTTTCAAACGATTTAAGATGCGGTCTATTTGATCTTAATGGACAATTGTGTCAATTAAGTCGAACGGGTGGGGTTTATTGCAAGGTATAACGGCTATTAACCGGCTATTATTTGTTGGACGATTATCCTGTCCTAGGATGCCACAAAGGTCTTTTATTTGCCACGGAGGTCTTCAGTCAATGCCACGGAGGTCTTCAGTCAATTTGCCACAAAGGTCTTCAGTCAATGCCACGGAGGTCTTCAGTCAATGCCACGGAGGTCTTCAGTCAATGCCACGGAGGTCTTCAGTCACTAATTCCAATCCACAACCAACTTGATTCAAAATGGAATACAAGCCCCAAAACAATGCCTTAAATACGTAAGGGCCAACAAGCTCCTCACTCTCTCGGGACAGATTTGGTGCTGTACTACACTACCGCTGGCTACTTATATACTCTACAGAATTATAGCTTACATGTCCGCTATTACAAGGCTACGGGTATTTTATAGTACAGTTTAGCCGTCCGTTTATATTGTATGCGCGCGTTCTGGCGCCCCATTGGCCGATCGTGGTTTCCCTTGTCTACTAATTTGACAGTTGCAACTCCTGGCGTACGATCATCATGTCACCAAATTAATGGTTATCCCCTAGGTGGAAATAATCCTTGATAACTCCTTGTCCCAGGTTCCCTTCTCGTTCTGGATCTCAGAATTAGATAGCCCTCTTCAGCGGCTTTCTGTAGATACCCTGGATGATATGTTTTATCATCCAGACGTTCGAGTTATATTGTGTAGAATTAGACCGCCGTGATCGGTTGACATCCCAAGAAGCCATATATGGATAGAGCCGAATAATCCCGTTTCGGAATTAAACGGTCGGTCCTATTTCGTGCAGATAAATTGATCAAGTGACTGGTCGCGTCGCTTTCTAGTGTACAAAGTAACAACCACAAAGGTATGTTTCCTTCGACAAGTCCTTATTTCATGGAAGCAACCAAAATTACTAGAGTGGATAATGATGACTCCTGAGCGACTGGATCCTGCGGCTTCCATTCCTACTGTCAATAGGCTATGGGTGATGGTGTGCGCGGCCTTTGGTCCTTATTCTAAATATGATTCCCGAGAAATGGAAGAAACCGTCATTAGAATTAAGGCCTCCAGACCTTGCTATGATTCGCGACTAATCCGTTTGAATCCCTTATTCCAAATCTGACCCCTGAATAGAGGAAGAGACCGTCATTGGAAGTAACGTTCTCCAGAATTAGGTGCCTGTGTGCCTCGCAGTTTGTATGACCATTAGTTAAACACCTGGAGTAGATGTTAACCTTTGATGTGCATGTTTATACTTAATTCTAAGTACTTTGCACGGTTGGCAAATTTCACGGCTTATCACCGTCTACACTGAACTGTCTGGACAGCATTTTTTGACGGGAGACTCGTAGCGGACAGTATGTAAAGCACGTAAATCGTCGCGTTGCGTCTTGGATCCTAAAGTCTGACGACATGGCATGTGCCGTACCGTGCACCGTAGGCCAGGACCCCTGATTATCCGTAGGTAGGTCAAATCTGGAGGCCGGACAAAATTTTGGATCTGAAGGGTGTAGGTCAGTGCAAAGTCCGGACAAATTGAGGGTCAGCTTGGAAGACCTGTGATTGAACCTCCAGACGCTGGTCCACAGTGAGCAGAGGTCAGATCAGAGTCCGGACAGGGTATATCCTTGCCCCCAATTACTAATGTGTGCTTAGGGTAGTGGGTGTTCACTTGATTATAATGTGGTGTAAATGTCCTGGTACTGCTTTGTTCGGTCCCTTCGGAAGGCAATTAGTTTGCTTTTTAGTTACCTACGCCTCGCGCTAACAAGTCTTTTTATAAAATGATCTGCCCTCGGTGTGCAATTTCTATATCAAAGTGGAGAATAAAAGCTACGAACGCAAATATATATGTTCCTTGATATCTTTGAGCCACTCCGCAAACACTTCTGCCCAGTTAACACCAAATTCTAGAAACGGGTGTGGACCAAAATTGGTGACAACAATGATTTAGGAGGCTGGGACCCAACTGAATACCCTGAACATGGTGCAGAGGAAAGGAAAGCCCGATGTGAGCCTTCTGAATGTAGAGGAGGAGGATGACGATGGCCTCTAGCAATATATTGGCATTTTTCGCAAATTTTTGAGGCTACACCGATTTTTTGGGGTGATTTTGAGGTCAGAGGCAAAGTCCGGACAAAAATTGTCCAACGCGGTGACCAGACGCAAAATCCGGACAAAAAATTCAAACTGGGCACAACCCAAAGTTTGGACAATTTGCTAGGTTTAACTCCGTGCCAGTGGCTACGCACAACTAGCAATTGGGCTAGCAAGAACTCTCAAGAACTACCTACGGCTACCCACAGTGTGGCTAGCCAGGTAAGCTACCACCTTGCAAAACCTACCCATATGTTCAGCTAGTCTTGGTTAGATTTGGTTCCACACCCTCGGCTAGCCGACCTTCTCACACATAGCTTCATCTCACACAAGCTAGCCAGTGATACGCGCTGTGAGTATCCCCACGTTGCGCGCGTCCATCAGTCAGTCTCTGCATTCAAACCCAATGGCAGTGTATACGTCGATGTCGATCAATCGTAGATGGTTGTGTCGACCGCTATCAGGATTCAGTATAGTGTATTTCTAGATATACCGACATCCTGAGCCATCTCCGGTCACTGACAGTGCGAGAAGGGAGAAATTCAAGGAAGGGTTAGACATGGAGACCAGCACAGCCCAGGCTTGTCTTTGGGAGGAACGCGACGCCGGAAAATATTTCAATATCACAGCAATAAATCAGCCCTGCCGCATCGTTCTCCGTCTCTACTCCACCCCAGCCTTGTCGCCACCTGGCACCACTGTTTTATTATCCTGCCGCATCTCCAGGCAGCTGCGATATAGCAGAAAAATAGCAGGTGGGGTGACGTGTACTTGCAACAATGCAAGGAATCAACTTTCCTCCGGCCAAGAGGCAGCCACCGGAAGATGCCGAGACACAGCCTCAAAGGGTAGGGTGGGTCTGGGACCCCTTATTTCACTTTTTGGAATTTGGTCGGACAGCTCTGAAAATGTGTTTAGAAGGGTCGAAAAAAAATCGAGTTTTTTAGAGGTACATTTCCGCGTGGAACGGTGAAGAATGTCCATTCCAGACGACAGAAATCGACTCAAAACACCGCAGATTCGTGCAGAATGACCTATATCAAGCGCAGATTTCAGTAGAAATTTCCCTTTTCGGTCACTTTTCCGGAAAAAATTACCCGATTTGGGTGTGGCTGTGCTCGGCTAATAGGGTAGGATGGGTTCGGAGGTCTTATTGCACTTTTCCGACCCTGTGTGGCAAATTTTAAGGACGGTTGCCTCTTGCCTCCGGCGGAGTCTGGCCACGATGTGAAATTGAGAATGATCATAGTCCAGGAAGTACCAGACCCATAATTGATAGACTCGTTACCAGTCTGCTTGTGATCGCCTCGGTGCCGCCTCAAATCTCTTTGGGAAAACAATAAGCAGGAATGCATGTATATAAATGCAGTCTCCCCAGAATATACGGCCACGAAGAGCCATGAGGTTGTACTGAGTTTTATCGAGAAAATCAGAGATCCGACCGAGGGACGTCGTCGGCAAGGCTTCGGCACCGCTCGTAAGGGGCCCGATATGGACCAGCTTGCCTTCGGCATACTTAGTGCCATCAGATTTTGGTCACGACCCTAATTAGTCGTATTGATCCCCACACTTTCACCGCCGCTGATGCACGTCGCTGTGGCGGCTGTCGCATCCAGATATCTAAATAAGAGGGAGGGCTATCATACACTCTGACGCTTCACAGTGGCGTAGACGGGCAATCGAACAGTGATACGCAATCCACAATTCAACCCGTCTGCTGACCGATGATCATCTTAATTTGGTATGCACGTCTCTGCAATTTCGACAGCTGAGTCGTTCCTCACCCTCAAATCGAGAGAACCGTGCTCGGTGGCCCACGGCGCACTCTTGATTTCGCTTGGTAATCCCTACATACAATGACCTCCGTTTGACCTTGCTCATGCTCCGAACGCCAAACTGAGAGATAGTAGGCTGATATCCGTAGAATGGTAAAACGTAAATGCAGCGACACCCGTTCGACTCGGGTCTATGCTCCATATGGGATCGAACCTCTTTTTTGTGTTGGGGTTCCTTCTAATTTTTTCTCTCCCCAGGGGTGGAAAAAGCCGCGCCAGACGGCAACGCCGAGTCGATCCGAGTCGATGTCCCGCAAATACCCGAGTTGAAATTCAAATTTCTGATGAGAGAAAACACAAATCTGCCTCCGAATGCCGGCGTGGAACCAGGAGAACTCGACTTGTATCTATCCAAGGAATCGGAATTTCATGCCGAAAGCGACTCCTTATACGTGCTGCGTGCATCCCCACGTTGCGCGCGTCTATCAGTCAGTGTCTGCATTCGAACCCAATGTACATGTCGATATAGGCGGTTGTGTCGATCCGAGTCGACGCTGTCAGTATAATCTATTTCTGAATAGACCGACATCCTGAGGCCGGATTCTTCGCCTCCACGAGGGACGAAAGTATCGGGACCTGTTAGATAGGAGCGGAGCACAGGCTACTAGTAGTCTTGGGGAAGTAAGCGACCCAGAAAAATATTCCAATCTCAACAATAATCAGTTTTCAACGCCAAATGTATATCTCCGTGAGCTCCGTATTCCTCTCCTTATCTTCCGCCCACTTGACCGAGCAACTTGAAGAGCCTACCGCCAAAAGCAAACTTCTCCTGCGCCACTGTTTCATTACCTCCTCCAGCTCCAGGCGGCTGCGATATGGCAGAAAAATAGCAGGTGGATACCAACTCGGCCCAACCGGGGAGCGCGCCGCTGCTGAGTGATCAACTCTCCGGAGTCTAATGACGACGGTATGAAGTTGGGCGATAAAATCCCGAAGGATAAATAGTGCCCCCAGGTACTATCAATGCATACCCATCCCCACTTTCACCGCCGTTGATGTCGTGTTGGATGATACAACTGCACGTGCTATGCCGCGCTTTGACTGAGCCCACTTCTCGCCCTCACCCGGAACTTTGCTGACTCCGTCCCTCTTCACGTCCCATTTCCCCTGCCGCCCTTCGGGCTCTCGGCGACGATCATCGAGACTTTCTGTTCCCCGACTAGGACGATTTCATTTCCGAAACCGATACTTTTTGCTGACGTTCTTTGGATACTCCTCCTCCTGTATTTAATCCGTAGTGCTGGACGAATTCCCTACGCGTTTGCTAGGGTCTTCTGCTACAATTCCCGGGTACATTGAAGAAAGCGACATTCTAACAGCGCATATGTGTGGCATACATATATCCAAATAGAGGGCCATCCACATGGATCATTCACTCTCACGTGTTACAGCGGGATCGACAGGCGATAGGCGCGGCAATGCACAATTCAACGGTCAGCCACGGAGGGCCGACGTCAGCCGCTGATCGTCTTATGTAATTTAGTCCCTGCAGGTACTTAATGTTCCCGGTCTTTCCTCACCCTAAAATCGAGGAAGCACGGCTCGATGCCGCGCACTCCTGCTTTCGCTTACGAGTAATACTGTAGTGACCTCCGTTCGACTTGGGGCTGAGCCACAGAGCGTTTTTTGTTGATCTAGAAATTCTTCCGGGGATGCTCGTCATGTCCGACCGCCAAACTGGGAGAGAGAGGCTCAGTGGCCCGCGCGATATCCATAGGATGGTGAAATGTAACTGCAGTACACCCGTTCGACTCAGGGTTGAGCTCCATGTGTGTTCGAACCTCTTCTTTTTGTGGCGTTCCTTCTAGTTTTTTTCTCTCCCCATGCCAATCTTCTTCGAATCTTACATCAATTCAAGCAGTCGATATCATTTCGGGTTGCGGTATCTCGAATCTCATTCTATACGAGCAAGTTCAACGTTCGTTCGCGAAGTACTTCGCAATCCCTCTATACCAAACATTCGTGGATTGAAATCCACATGGTGCCCTGGGCAGACGAATCTTCACCCTGATACTGCATCAGACAGCTGTACGTGATGAACGGTGAGAGAAGTGAGGCGGCGTGGGCACGAATCGCCGGGTCCAACGAGATTACTCTGCAGACCGAATATAGATTGCAGATCCAATCCTAGTCGGAGACGCGAGACGGGATTGGATAGAGACTCACTGGACCTGAGTTGGTTGCTGAATTTCATCTTGACTTGTACTTCCCAGGTGGGCAGTGTGTACCCGCCCGGGCCGACAAACAGACAGATTTGGTAAACTGTCAATTTCAACATTTTTTTCCCTCTGAACCCGAGGTACGGTTGCATGAGATCTCTCGTAAACCCTGTCTAAATACATTTACCTTGGCCTCAGATCCCGGTCTTTCTATCTGCCTCTTTCTGCCTGCCTTTCTCGTTGTAATATTTGGCAGCCGATTTTTAACCTCAAAACCCAATTGGTCCTTTGAATTGCCTCACACTCTGAACCGGGAGTCGCCAATCTCTAGGTTTGCGCGACATGCAGTTTTGGGAGACGAGGGAAAGTATCACACGCCGCCTGCTAAACTCCCCAGAGCCATTTTGTGCTTCTATCTCCAAAGTGCGTCAAACAGCCTTAAGCTTCTTCTTCGTCCTTATCCTCAGTTTCTCCACCAGTTTTGCATCCCTCGGAGATGAGCAACGCCTTTGTGAGTGACCAGTTGAATTTCCTCCCCGAAGATGCTCATGCAGTACCTCCAGCCAGCCGGCACCCGAGTTTTCTATTTCAACGGTGCAGGACAGACGGTGTATGGGACGGTGCAGCGTACAATGATGAATGCAGATGTGCGTTCCTTTCGTGAATGTTCACAAACCTCGTGTTGAACGCTGGATGTAGGGCAACTCATTAGTCGAGGTCAAAGTGGACACAACTGGGGCTATGATTATTTTGCCGTGAGTGGCCGATAATTCCGCGGTTTGCAGAGAGTCCTCACAAATCACAAGCTCTTCATCTGTCACAAGGGTTTGAATGGTCTAGTACAGATGAAGTCGAAGGGGGATCGAATTTCGAGTTTTTTAGGACAAATGAATCGTTTGTATCACGGTAGTGAGTGTAAATAACCACACCAACGAATAAAGTAGAAAGCAGAAACTCTAAGAACCGTCTACGAAAAGGGGGAAGAATTGGAAAACGGGGGTTGCGATACAACTCGGGCCAGGGCTATGAAGTAGGGGAAATAGTTTACGTCAAACTGAAACTCCGCAGTCTGCATGAGTACAACGACCTATGTAATGGAAAATGCAGTGAAGTTAGGTCACATACTGGTAAGCGGCTCCGAGGAACTTGGGTCCGTCTACTGGATCCTTGGCAAGGAAGACGTTCGCGACCTTGTTCCGAACGGTGTAGATGCAGATGAATGGGCAATAATAAGGCTTGAAATCTTCAGAGGCGGTTGTTACCGCACCAACGAAAGGTTTCCTGTCTGTTCCAATATCCGATGTCAGGGCCCTGACATTTATACCAGTAACGCTGAACACGACAACAGAATAGAATACCCACACAACACTTGAGTGTTCTGGGACCTTATGGCTGGGTGTTATTCTCAGCGGGGCTACAGCATAGTCATCCATGATTTGGTAGTTGAAATAGAAAATCGATTATCTTACATTCCCGCGGTTGCATTCGTGTTGGATACAGCGGTTCAGGACGTATTTGGCGTCGTACGCCTCGAGCGGAGGGACCGCATAAATATATTCAATGTCATCCGTCGACATGGACACATTCTTACCTCGGACCAGAGAAAACAAGCGGCTTTGGCTGTTGCAGAGTATGCGAGGCATAATTTCTCGTACAATCCCACGTCGGCTCGACGGACTCTGACCAGCGAATGGCAGGACCATATGGATCCAGAGAAATGGCTACTGTTGCCTTGTGGTGTGTGTGGCAGGTCCACCATCATGCATCTTCTGTTCAAAGAAAATCTGCTGTGCAACCTGGAACTTCTGGGCAATCCATCGTTACCGTTCAAAACACTCCCTACAACGTACACATTTGACTTGTACTGCCCTGCAATTTTGTGTCCAGAGGCTTTACATACCCCTTTCGCGCTCGGTGCTATTGATATGTGTCTGTCACGCAAGACTAGCATGGGTGAAGGTAAACAATCTCTCAATTCATTAGCAGATTTCAATATTATAGTCGCGATGAGTTACCTGTAGAAGTACAGGAGTTGAAGTTGGACTTCACACGCGCGGAGGGAACCGACTAAGTGCTTTGGTCGTGGCTTGTATATAACAGATTTTCTACAGACAATTACCGGTGGCTCAGTTGAAGTCGAATTAACCTGATCTAACCGGACGCACATTTACATGGTTCCGTAACAATTATATTTCACTGTTGGCTGTAGTCCGATAACATTTTTCCGAGGACGGCCAGAGGCAGGGCCCGGAGGGTCTTTTGAATAATCATTACGGCGCGGAAGTTCCCGAAACCACCTCTTTGATCCGGGCGTGTTTTTTCCCGAATCGGATTCTGAATGACTCAAGTTGACCCTACGATGGAACCCCTGCTTATCCCTTTGGAGACTAGGCGGACAAATTTTTGAGATTTTGGGCTTGAAATTTAGGTCCGAAACGGACAAAAAATCGAGCCTTCGGAGCGGAAAGGGTAGGTCGAGCGCGGAGCGCTAGCCTCGGTGGATTTCTCGGTTCAAATTCAGCACCGACATCGCTTTTTGGGCCCAGAATTGTAAAAAATGGGTGGAACTTTGCTGAATCTAGTCAGAAAACACCACAAATGGAGCCGGGGGGCAAAAATTTTGTATTTCCGCGGCGTGGGAGCGCCATAATTACCCTTTTGGGGTGATGCCATCAACGGGAGATCGCTATAGCTACTTTTGTCCCCACAGATCATTCTGCATATAATGTATGTACGGCGCGGACAAAATCCACCAGATTTAGCGAAAATCGGCGCGGACAAAAAGCATTGGTTCCGGAAATTTTTTGACCTAGCCATAATCAGGGGTCCTCCTACGATGGACAACACCGACATGAACGCGAATTTCTGCTTCCCCATCTCCCAACAGCTACAGAACACGTGCGTCAAGCTCGTCCCCTTCAACGTACGTGTCTCCTCCTTCGCGAAACGCGCTCGCGTAAACACTAACCCGCCCGCAGACGGCCCTGCGCGCCCCCGCCTTCTGCGCCGCCGCCAACGACGACGCGCATACCTACCTCCCCTGGGGCCCCCCGCGAACTTCGTCTCCACCGTCATCGAGCAGTGCACCGTGCCCGACCTCTTCGCCGTCCTCGATCTCGAATCCACGTCGGCCCCAGACGGCGAGGGAGACGCGGGGACGCTCGTAGGCACGATCGGCAACACCTCCGCCTCGCACCTCAGCACCGAATTCGGCCTCGCACTCCCGCGCTTCCAGCGCACGCACGACCTCCAACGCCGCGGGCCTCCTCCTCCATTGGCTGCTCGACACCCCGGTGCACGGTGGCCTCGGGCAGCGCCGCGTCGCGCGGAAGGCGAACGCACTGAACGCGGGTAGCGTGGGCACCGCGGTGCGCATGGGGTTCCGCGGGGAGGGGCTACTGCGCTGGGACCGGGTGTTGCCGGCGTGGAAGACGGAGGCGAAAGGCGGGAACGGGGGTGTGATCAGGGGGGGGAGGGGGGGAGCGACCCGAGGGAGAGCTGTCTTGGCGCCAAATAGCGTGCCAGTGGTGCTGGGCCTTTGTTGGGACGAATGGGAGGATGGGGGGCGAGAAGGTCGATGCGATCATGCAGCGCCGCAGGTGCAAAATATTACTGTTCGAACATTCGAAATAGTAATTGAGCGCCGTTTCACGTGCCAGAGCCCGGAGGCCCTCAATGAGAATCCCTTCTGCTGGGATACGCCCAGATCTGTTCACAGATCGAAGACGAGCTACAATTCAGCGCCGCTCCGGTCAAGGCAGACAATCGCTTACAAATGGCGGTGGCGGCGCCAGGTGTCGACGCGACGTCTTCACATCGGATACAACAGGATGGAGTGTATTAGAGAGAAGCTCTAAAGGAAGGTGGGATTGATACATACTCACTTGGATAGGATACGCGAACGTTGATGCCGATTGTCGAACTCCGGGTTATACCAAACTGTGAGGAGTCCAAGTTGTCGTTAGCATCGTCTGGACGCGTAAGAATCCTACGACACGCAGCAAGCGCTAGAGTATTTGGATCGAGATCTTGACAGAAGTACTCACCTCACCTCGCGCACAACGACTCAGAGTCAGACAACTGGGAAGGGTATCTACAGTGCAAAAAAAAACGAGTCAGTTGCACGATAGGTGTGGCAAAAGAAACGAGTTATTATGTTGTGTGTCGTCGCGTCGCTCAGCAAGGACTATTTCAGAGCAGTAAGAACGAGAGGGAGCATCGGGATATGGAATGAGAAACTCCAGAGAATACCACAAGATAGGAATGGGGTAGGGAGGACAGCGCGGGCGGGAAGAAGGGGACCGGGGGATGGTGGTAGTAGGAAGCAAGGAGGATTTTGGAAGATTTTCATACTCCGACTAATCCACCGTTCGAGCTGGTCCGTGTGCGCGCAGCGGCGGTAACTTAACGCGGCCTCCGACAGCTCTCCGTAACTGCGAAAATTCTCAAACTCAGTTGAGCGCCATTCTGCCGGGTGGGACAACTGAAAAGTAACGAGGTCATTATTAATTTGTGAAGACCTCCGCTGTTGACAGATCCCGGCAGATTTGAGCAGATGATGTTTGCTCCAGTCGCGCAGATTTGCGCAGATTCGGGCAGATCGACCCCGGCATAAGGACTCTTCACTTGGCCGGCGGTGAGGGAGTAACGACCCGGACGCGACGGTGGGTCAGCAGCCACTGTTGATCGCACGTCGTGTCTGCTGCAAGTGTTACTGTACAGCCAAGACAAAATTACTGTACTAAGCGTTCGAACATGCGAAATAGTAATTGATCGCCGTTTCACGCGCCAGAGGCTTTCTGATCGTTTCGAGGACCGTCGGACCGATCAGCCACTCGTGTGGACCCTCACTTGATTTTGAGGTTGTTATCACACGAGTTCCGTTCGCTCACCTCTTGACTTTGAGATCCAAGTGAACGCCGTCTCGGAGCTAAGGCGGACAGCTCAAGCCGCAAAAGAAAAGAAGACAACTGTTCGAATCCCCGCGACTGGCACCGAGCCCTGGGTTAGATCAATTCACGAAATAGTCTTCCAAGACGATGATTCGAGCAAAACTAATGTCACGACTGGATTCAGGCACAGTTCTAGGGGCGGGGGGGGGGGGGGGGGCGGAGGTGGAGGCAGAGCTTTTTCCTATCGGTATTGAAAGAGGTACATATAGAAATCGAATGAAAGACCCTCAAAAACGTAAGTGGACCGACTTCCGTCTCGGAGCTAAGCGCTAAGGAAGCGCGGTATCTCGCGTTTTTCGACCACCCACCTCTTGCTCGAAGTGTAGCAACAAACCTGGCATGTTTACAAGCAAATCCAAGGTTGCGGTCGACAACAAGGTTGAAAAAAGCAAGAATGTGTACGCCAGACGACAACGCCGAATCGATCCGATCCCAGGTCCCACAAATACCCGAGTTGAAATTTAAATTCGATTGACGTGCAGAATCCAAATCTGACAGTGAATCCAAATGCAGGTCTTGATTCCGCCGCACTAGCCAGGACTCTGGGCCAGGAGACGACTCCTTGAGTCAAGTGATACCCATACGTGCTGCGTGCATCCCCACGTCGCGCACGTCCATCAGTCAGTGTCTGCGCTCGAACCTAATGTATACGTCGATTTCGATCAATCGTAGATGGTTGTGTCAATCACTGTCAATATAGTGTATTTCTGAATAGACCGGCATCCTGAGCCATCTCCGGTCACTGGCAATGCGGGAAGAGATAAATTTAAGATATGGAAACGAGGGAAGAATGCGACGCGGCCCCTGCCGCATCGTTCTCCGTCTCTACTCCACCCCAGCCTTCTTGCCACCCAGATGCACAAATGCCCGGCGCCGCTGTTCGATTTCCCTCCCCCGTCTCCAGGCGGCTGCGACTGTATTGGATAATAGCAACAGGGGCGTGCTGAGTGATAAACTCTCCGGAGTCTAATGACGACGATATTAATACCGAAGGATAATGATAATAACTCGGGAAGTACCTCCCCCCCCCCCCTCCCCCGGGCCTATTTGTCAATGCGGATCCATCCCCACACTTTCACCGCCGCTGATGCGCATGTTGGACGATACAACCGCACGCACTGGACGCTGACTGGACCCACTTCTCTCCCTCAATCGGAACATCGCCGACTCCGTCCCTCTTTACGACCACATTTCTCCTAGCGCCATTCGGGCTCTCGGCGATGATCATTGATACTTTGTGTTCCCGACTCGGACGATTTCCTTTCCGGAACCGATCCTTCTTGCTGACGTTATACTCCTCCTCTTGTATTTGATCCGAGTCTGTCTGCGCGTTTGCCAGGGCCTTCTGCTACAATTCCCGCGTGATATTGTCATTCTAACAGCGCGTCGCCGTGGCGCGTGTGGCATACAGAAAGAAGGCTATCTACCTGTATCATTCACTCTCACGCGTTACAATGGCATCGAATCAACAGGCGATACGCAATGCACAATTCAACGGTTCGGGTTAAGCACGGAGAGCCGACGTCAGGGGCCGCTGGTAGTCTTATGTAATTTAGTCCCTGGAGGTAATGTTCCCTTTGACAGCGGAGTCGTTCCTCACCATGAAATTGAGGAACCACGGCTCGGTGTCGTGTGCTCCTGCTTTCGCTTACAATAGGATATTTGTCTCTTAATATAAAGGATAGTATACCTGTAGTGACCTCCGTTCGACTCGGGGCTGAGCAATACAGTGTTTTTTAAATTCTTCCGGGAGCGCTCGTCATGTCCGAGCGCCAAATTGAGAGAGAGCAGGCTCAGTGGCCCGCGGCGCGCATCTGATATCCATAGGACGGTAAAATGCAACTGCAGTGACACGAGTTCGACTCCGGGTTGAGCTCCATGTGTGTTAGAACTTCTTCTTTTTGTGGCGTTCCTTCTAAATTTTTCTCTCCACAGTCCAATCTTCTTCGAATATTACATAAAGTCAAGCAGTCAATGTCATTTCGGGTAGCGGTATCTCGTTTCTCATTCTATACGAGCAAATTCAACGTTAATTCACGAGGTAGGGTGCAATCCCCGTATACCACACATTCGCGGATTGGATTCCACCTGGTGCTCTGGGCAGATGAATTTTCACACCAATACTGTATCAGGCAGCTGTCTGTGACGAACAGTGAGAGAAGCGAGGCAGCGTGGGCACGAATCGCTCCAAATCATCGGGTGCAACCAAATTACCTGAAGACCGAATATAGATTGCACATCCGACCCTGATCGGAGGCGCGAGACGGGAACGTTGGATGACGAGTCAATGGCCCTGGTTTAATTGTTGAATTATATCTTGACTTGTACTGCAGTGTGCAACCGCCTGGGCTGAAAAGCCGAAAAGCAGACAGATTTGGTATACTGTTCAATTTCAACGTTTTTCTTGCCCAGAACTCGGGGTGCTGTTGCATGAGATCCTCTCGTAAATCCCGTCTAAATACATTAATCTTGGCCTACGAGCCGGGGCTTTCTCTCTGTTGTCGTGGTAATATTTGGCAACCGATTTTTGAACCTTAATCCCCGACGGGTCCTAACGGTCTGAATCGGGAGTCGCCAATCTCGACGTATGCGCGAAATGGAGCTTTGGAGGACGAGGGAAATCATCACATGCCTCCTGCTGAACGCCTCAAAACCATTGTGTGCTTCCATCTCCAAAGTGCGCTAAACAGCCTTCTCCTTCGTCCCTATACTCTGTTTCTCCACTGGTTCTACAATGAGCACCGCCCTTGTGAGTGACTAGTCGAATGTCCTCGTGGAAGATGCTCATATACCGTACCTCCAGCCAGCCGGCACTCGAGTTTTCTATTTCAACGGCGCAGGACAGACGGTCTATGGGACGGTACAGCGTACAATGAATACTGATGTGCGTTCCTTTCGTGATTATTCACAAGCCTCGTGCTGAAGACTGGATGTAGGGCAACTCGTTAGTCGAGGTCAAAGTGGACACCACTGGGGCTATGATTATTTTACCGTGAGTGGTCGATAATTCTGTGCGGCTTGAAGAGAGTCCTCACAAATTACAAGTACTTCATCTGTCACAAGAGTTTGAATTGTCTAGCTGCGTTGAAGTCCAGGGGGGATCGGATTATGGATTTTATGGGTCAAAAATGAATCATTTTTATCATGGTAGTGAGTGTAAATACCCACAACAACGAAAAAGTAGGAAGCCAAGGGCGAGTAAGAAATTCTAAGAACTGGCTACGAAAAGGGGGAAGAATTGGAAAACGAGGGTTGCGATACAACTCGGGCCGGGGTTGTGAAGTAGGTGAAATAGCTCACGTCAAACTGAGACTCCGCAGCCTGCGACCTATGTAATGGAAAATGGGGTGAAGCTGCAGGTCGTATATAAGCGCGCCCCAGGAACTTGGGACCGTCTACCGAATCCTTGGCAAGGAAGACGTTCGCGACCTTTTTCCGATCAGCGTAGATGCAGATCAAAGGGTAATTATAATAAGGCTTGGAATCTTTAGAGGCGGTTGTTACCGCGCCAACAAAAGGTTTCCCGTCCGTTCCAATCTCCGATCTCAAGGCCCCGACATTCATATCAGTAACGCGAGGCAGGAGAACAAGATAGAGCACCCACACAACAGTTGAGTGTTCTGGGACCTCATTGCTAGGTGCTATTCTCAACGGAACCACACCAAGGGCATCGTCCATGTGCCGGGAGTCGAAAATGAAAACTCGATTATCGTACGTTCCCGCGGTTGCATTCGTGTTGGATACAGCAGTGGAGCCTCGAAAGCAGCGGTTCAGGGCATATTTGGCGTCGTAATCCTCGAGGGGAGGGACCGGATAGATATTATTGTCTGGTTTGGGAAACCAGAGAACCTCCAATGACCCGTTTGGAAAGTTAACAGTTATGGACCGATTGACTTGATTCGAGTGAACCGGTACTAACATCGGGGGCGGCACATCTGGGACAAGTCGGTCGATTTCTGCGAGTCTGGCACACTATTAGTTCAAGCATTCGGGGAAGAGAAATTTAGAACATACTCGATGCACTTGTCTACTGTGGGGAGTTCCATTGACGGTATAATCTCGAAGGGTGTGTTCTCAGTGAACCCGCCTCAAGTAGGACATAGATGCCGATTTTGCCTTCCAGTGTAACATCGGAGCCATGAAACCCCTGAAACTGGGTATCCACCGTATTTCCAGTCTTCACGACGGCAGATACCCCAACAGGGAGCGATGCCTTGACTTCCAAGCCCGCCGCTATAGTCAACTTTCCGTTGAGGATATCAACCCCGAATTTGAGCCCGGCAATGATGAATGGCACGAGCTTGGCAAAACCCTGCAGCTCAAGGCTGAGGATTGGAACAGGCGGTGTCGGTGTCCATTCCCCAATAAATGAGTTGGCCCCGTTTAGCATGTCGATTTTGGCTTTCATGTTGGACCATCCTATATTATTTCGCGCTAGAGATTTTCCCTTTCCACCGACCTCGAGGCCCATTCTAACTGTCGTAAATGGCCCGACGATAATAGGGAGGTTGCGCAAAAGCCATTTGAGCCATTAAATGCCTTTTTTTTTGTGAGATTAGCTTGGGTGGCAACTCACAGGAAGTTTACATCTTCACTTTAGATGCAACGTCTTGAAATGGCTTACATCTTAGCGAATCGTTGGCATCTCGGCAAAATTGGGATTGATGACCAAAATGTGGGGATCAGATCCCAACTACCGGCCCGGGATCAATTCGTACTCTGTCGGCCTCTTTGCATTTCTGCCTCAGCTCCAGTCTCTCGGACATCATATTTTAAGTACAGAATTATCAGAAGATCCATTTGGACCACCTACCAGCAAGGTTCAGGTAAATACTAAAGAGAGTTTACCGTCGTTTGACTTCATGGACTGACAATTTTGCCGAAACTTTTAGGGGCATTGGGATTTGTCTCATGATTTGCAAAGCGACTGTTTTCAACCACAAAAAAAAAAAAATCATCGTATTTACGGTTCTCTGCTCTCCGAGGCTCAAAAACCATGAAAAATCCTTCTTGGAATCTAACGGAACATTCGGATCACCGTTCCGATCAATATTATCGGTTGTGCTACCCTCGGGATGATTTCGAGTCAAAAAATTCAAAGGCACTCGAAGCAGTCAACTGGAGCTGGGTGCTTTGTGAACCTCTACAATGGATGAAACTAAGTTGAAAGATGTCACCATTTTGAAAGATGCGAGCAAAAACCCTGTTTCCATTTAAAAGATGTATTTGAAAAACCTGTCTCCACTCCCAAGATGACCTCCAATAATTTTTGCACGGTATATGTGTCATACAATATACTGTGCAAAAATTAGCCAAAGTTTGCAGGGTTTTTGATTACAACTTACATCTGCATAGGTGAACTTGGAGGTGACAACTTGAAAAAAGCTTGCATCCTCACTTTCCATGCAACTTCTTGAAACAGCTTACAACTCTGTAAGTGGTTCACATCTCCGGTAGAATTCGGATTGATTGCCGAGACTTTCGCATCAAACCCAGATCAGCGGGCCGGGATCAATTTCAACTCTGTCGGCCACCTCGCAGTTCTGCTTTTCCGTAGGCTCCTTGGATGTGGTATTTACAACCTATAGCAGTTCAGAGAAGGGTATGAAACACATTAGAAGTTGGATATGGTACAAAAAGATCAAAATGGCTGCAATTTGAGTCTTGACCTCACGAACCAATGACTTTGCCCAATGTTTTAGGAGTTCTTTGATTCATATTTGCACCCCAAAAATGAGATAAATGATCCTTGAAATTGGAGTTCTCCAGCTTCCCCATAGTTCCTGCTCTCTGAGGAGCGAATACCACGAAAAATCCTGTTTCGGATCCTGGCGGCATGTTCGGATCACCGTTCTGATCAGCCATCGGGATGATGTCGAGTCGAAAGAGTTTAAGGTACTTCAATCAGGCGACAGGAGCTGGGTAGTACTTTGTGATTCTCCGCAAAGGATGTAGCTAAGTTGAAAGATGTCCCCATTTGGGGAGACGCAACCAAAAACCCTGTTTCCATTTCAAAGATGTAAGCCAAAAAACCCTGTGTCCACCGAGATGTCATCCATATAATTTTGGCACAGTATATATGCCATAGGATCGAAATGTGAGTGTGTTAGGCACCTGTGAGGATATACACTCCATCCACAGACTTAGTTGCGCAGGAAGTCGCAAAAATGTTTGCAGGACAATGTTTGGTCTTTTTTTGGGAAATTTGTGGGGCGAGGACTGAGTGCTTTCTAAGACTGTCGAAGACGCCCCACGGCCCAGGCTGTTGAGGTCAAAAACAAGATCATATATAACATCACCCTCCTGATACGTCTGTGACGCCAAAGATTGACGCAACCTATGCGTCACAGTATTGCGAATCGCGTGAGTTGGACCGAGGGTCGGCGTCAACACACTCACTGAATTTTCTTACTCTTCTTCCGCCATGTCCCTAGGGAATATCCTTACTCTTTCTAGCGGGGCACGAATTCCACAGCTCGCGCTCGGAACCTGGTTGTCTCAACCGAAACATGCTGAGCACGCAGTCCGTACCTCCATTTGTCTGGTCCAGTCACGGTGGACACAGAGCATGCCTCTCATCTACATCGCCTAGGTCGAGTTTGCCGTCCGAACTGGATATCGCCACTTCGATCTTGCGACGTGCTACGAGAATCAGGCCGAGGTCGGTGCAGCGCTGAAGAAAGTCATTCCGTCCATAGTAAAACGGGAGGGGCTTTTCCTGACGTCCAAGTGTTGGAATTCCGCGCACCAGCCAGCCGAGGTGGAGAAGGACCTCGGTCAGGCGCTGAAGGACCTCGGCGTCGACTACCTTGACCTTTACCGTGCGTCATGTTCTTCTGTGGAGAATCACAGCGAGTCTGCGTCATGTTGACTATATTTGTTTGTTCCGCAGTGATTCACTGGCCGGTCGCATTCATTCCTCGGAACGGTCTTTTCCCACCAAACCCGGAAACGGAGGGCCGGATCGCGCTTGACTTGGAAACTTCCTTGGTCGATACTTGGAAAGCTATGATCGCGCTCCCGAAGTCGAAGGTGTTGCTGACCGCTCCGAACTCTGACGTGATGCTGATCCTTTCCGAAGGTCCGGAACATAGGAGTGTCCAACTTCACCATCGAGCATCTGGAAGGGATCATCTCCGCGACCGGTGTCGTGCCTGTGGTAAATCAGATCGAAGCGCACCCACTGTTGCCGCAGGATGCCCTCGTCGCGTACTGCAAGAAGAAGAACATACAGATCACTGCGCACAGCCCACTAGGGAATAATCGTAAGCGCATACATTCGCAAAGAATGCAACCGCTGACCTTTCATTTGCAGTAATCGACGAGAAAAAATTGACCGAGGATCCTGTCGTTCTGGAGGTCGCCGCGCGGTTGAATGTGACGCCCGCGCAGGTGCTTATCGCGTGGGGGGTGTGCCACGGCTACACGGTCAACGTCAAGAGCGTGCAAGACGAGCGCATTATATCCATGAATCCTGTTTATGATTGCTTAAGCAAACTACGTTGAGACGTGAAATTGCTTAAGACCAGGATCAAGCGGATTAAGTGGATTAAGCTAGTGTGCTGCATGAAACTACATCATAAAACAGCATTTCACTCTTGCCCTCGATTTTAAGTAAGCGGATTCAGCGGATTCAGCGGCTTCACCGACCATCCGGGCCTCAGTCGGTGGACTAGCTGGATTAAGCGGATTCACAGCTGGACCAACTAGTAGCTGGGTTAATTACATATAGATTCAGCCGCTTGACCCACCGCATCTAGACTTTAAGCCGATTCAGCCGGGTTCAGCGCATTCAGCGGATTTAGCAGATTATCAGATTCAGCGGATTAATCCGCAAGTCATTTGAGGGCAGCAAGTCTGCGTCATTTGCATGATGAGATTTTGTTAAGAATTAGAACAGAAATACTCACCATCATGTTAGTTACCATCCCCACTGTCGTTTGATAGTGAGTACCAACAAGAAGAATAATAATGGTGTGAACTGCAAGTTGGGACCACTGGGAAGAGAAACAGACTTACGATGCCACCAAGAGACATGGCATATGATCGGAACAAACCACCGACCAGCGTTTGTACCATCAAAAACCACCGGTCTGAATCGAGTTGGAATGGTGCACGTTCAGGAGTGGGACATCAACACAGATTAGGTGTGAAGAGAAGAGGGACTTGAGATGACGATGGTCGAGAGAAAGAGGTATGTGACGCTGTAACGTGTGACTGACGAAGCAAACAAAAAGAAAATTGAAACAAAGAAATTGATCGAATGATCTCGCTTCGCCAAACGCCAAGGCCAGTGCCTCTTGTCTCTAACCATCACCTTCCCCCCAACTATCTCTTCCTCTAATCCTCTACAGCTGAACACCCCATTTACGGACTCATCATCTTGGACAATGGACCGCTGTGGCGCTGCCTCGGCCATCATCATGCTTGACTTTCTGTCTTACTGAGTGGCACGGTGGCATCATATGAGAATGACTTCCAGTGTGGTGAGTACAGTGAATTTATTGAGTGCAAATACTAAAATATTTTGCTCCCAGAGCTCAGAGTCTTTCATTCTCAGCTGGTGGCCACCAGAGTTGTCGTGAATTGGGTGGATAAATCCGCTTAAACGGGTAAAACCGTTAAAGGTGATCAAGCGGCTGAATCCGCTGAATCCGCTCAGTACCAGGTAATGGTAGAAGAAATGTAATATTTAGTGATACGTAGATAGGGTGATTAATCTGATTAATCCGCTTAACCCTGGGCTTAAGCGATTTCACGTCTCAACGTAGTTTGCTTAAGCAATCCTAAACAGGTGACAGTATATCCAACTTCAGGCAGGTAGTACTGAGCAAGAAAGACTACGAGAAAATCACTGCGCTAGGACACGACCGTCATGTCCGGTAGGGGTCCGTTGAATTGATGTGGGGGGTTCTTATTATTATTCAGGTTCAACATCCCATATCGGTACTCACCGGTCTGGGATATTGCGGTCTTCAACGAACCGGAGGAAGCCGAAGCAACGCACAAGGTCAAGATCGTCTGAGTGCACAAGCTCTGAATCGATTCGGCGAAATGCTTCGTGTTTGGCGGACAGAGATGAGCATTGCGCGAGTTGGTACACATAGAACATACATGGAAATGAAAGAGAAAATACGATCTGCGTGTGATGTTGTTAGTGATCAATCTTCGAGTAGTGGCAGGATACGTACCAAACTCATTTGCCTCAGGTCCCAGGAAATGGTCGGCCATCGAGTCCTGCAGGCTCTGGCCAATATCCTTGAGATCTTTGCTTATGAACTGCTTGACGGCCGGACAATGATGACACTGGAAAGCCTACATTACCTCGGAGAACATTCAAGCCGTGAATAATGTCCGGACCTGGAGATTCGGGTGATACGTCAGCCACCACGCGTTTCCAATCCACCTCCCAGGTAGTTCGACAGATACATGTACCCACGTGTTCGTAATCTCTGCAGAAGTCGCAGAGGACGGGGATTTTCGCAACGATGCGAGTCCAAGAAAGGGTTAGCGAGCGATGGCCCATGAGGAGGCGAAATTTCTGCACCTCTGTGAGATCTGTGGGTAGTATTTCGGCCGCCTGGGTGTCTTCAGAATCGGCCCCGGGTTGACTGAGCTCCGGGAGCTGCGTTGAGCGCGAACGAGAGCTGCACCGACGGTTGCATGCGACGAAGCCGATTCACCCAGACTTGTCTGATAAGGTTTTTGACCATCGGCATTGGGGATAGCAGGTGCAGCTGCAGAAGCGCTACATATAACTCGGCGGGGCACGCCTTGAGCTTTTCCGAGCCATTCCGCGTGCAGATGTTCCCAATCGCATTGACTGCCCATCTCTCGAACGAGGCAAGACGGTATTTATGCGTGAATCTGACAGTGTGGATCAGGTCATGAATGTCGGCAGAATGTATCCGGGCGTATTGGAGATCGAGAGGGCTTAAAAAGGATGAGCTACGAACATGTAACTGAAAAACAAGAGTACGCATGAGGAATAGGCGTAGCGGAAAAAAGACCGGATATCGTGAAGGTAATCCCCAAAGAGCCTGTTAGCATTCGTGTCGACCTGTCCCTCCGCTGTGCCTTCGCCGCCGCAAGGAAGAAAAAACATCCCGTGAAAGGCTGAGTCCGTGTAATCGAGAAGATGATGGTGTATCTAACGTGTTTGAATAACAGACCACATCGAGCGAATAGCGAGGACCTTGAAAAGGGTGTCTTCCACTCGGAGGATACAGTCCCCATCCTCCCTGTAAAACGTTGCATCCCTTACAACGTTCTCTCCGGTGTCGTCCTGAACGAGGGTGGTATCGTCCAGTCTCTGACGCCGGTTCGGGGGAGAAGAAACATCGTCGCCGTCGTCCTCCCTATGGCGGCGTCGGGATTCGGGCGTCGTTACGGAGCTCATGATAGTTGAGGACAAGATTTGAAACTGTGACCGGCCCGCAGTTTCCCCATCAGATTTTGCACGTGTACGCGATTGATCGGCTACGCGTCACGTCGAATTCGCGACGCGTCCTCGGAGTGACAGTAGTGGCAGTGCGCATCAATAGGGCATTGATGGTCTCGTTCGATGAAAGGATTACTGAAATTTATCTTGACTTGAAGACCTTCCGTAGTCTGCACCCCCGATTCCAAGACCTCACTACGTACGGAGGGCCAGGTTGAAAAAATATTTGCGACTGAAACTGAAATGTGTTTCAGGCAGTGTTCGTCCTTAAGCCCTTGAATCCGGTTCTCAGGACTCTTTATGCCTTAAATCAGTCACCTTCAAGGTGGCCGATGAGTTGAACTTGAGTATATATTTGGAAGACAAGCGATAATTTAAGCCCTCTTTAAGGGGCCTGGCCAAAAAAACTTCGAGGCCTTAAATAAGGCCTCTGTAAGGGCTTAGCCCTTTGGGCGAACACTGACTTCTGTGCAACGGCAATCCGTCGATTGAAAAGAATCAACGAAGCAGTCCAGTCGAGGGAATTCATCTGCTTATCGGCCCGGGAATGTCGCGAATCTCGTAGTGTGTTGGCGCGGAAGAAATTTTCGTGGGAGATAGCACGCCTCACATGCTGCTTGCTAAAAGCCCGGCGTCCTGGACCCACTTCGTGCTTCTAATTCTGTCTCCAAAGTACGGCAAACACTCTGTACCCACAGCATCCTTATCTTCCGTTTATCTACCTCTCAAACATGAACAGCGCATGGGTGAGCGACGAGTTGAAATGCAAATACATCTTCGTCGGGTCTGACGCAGAGATGCTCATATTTCCAGCCTTCCGGAACCCGGGTTTCTTACTGGAATGGCGCAGGAGAGACAGTCACCGGGACAGTGCAGCGTTCAGCGAGAGGTGCCGATGTGCGTTCCTTTGTCGTGACCTATTCACAAACTTCGGGTTGAACGCTCGTTGTAGGGCACCCTAGTGCTCGAGATCAGACTGGACACAACTGGGAGCTTGATCACTTTACCGTGAGTGCCAAGAATTCCGCGCTGCTCGCAGGAAGTCAGACATTTCAAGTGCTACATCGGTGTCGAGACTTTGAGTCATTTAGTTGAGTTCAGTAGAGCGGAGAAAGATGGAATAACTGGGTTCATGCAAAATAAATGGTGACAGCGATCGTGAGGAAAGGGAATAGCAGTGAAAATCTGAGCCTAGCTGAACAAAAGGATCAAAGAAAGTAGAAATGGCAAGATCGAGACCATTTTGATATCGGGTACTTAGGTAGGAAGTGGGGTAACATATGAAATGATACGCGTTAACAGTGAACCCTGATTGAAGTCTACGTCCCTATGTGATGGAGAATGCGGCAAAGTGGCAAGTCGCGTACTGACCCCTTCCGAGGAACTTGGCGCCCGCCTCCGGATCTTTGGCAAGCCACAGTATCGCGGGCTTGTTCCGATCCGCATAGATGCAGATGATGGGGTAATAATAAGGCTTGAACCCTTTGGACGCGGTTGTTACAGCACCCACAAACGGCTTCCCGTCCGTTCCGGTCTCCGATCTCAGGGCCCTGACATTTTATATGAGTAACGTTGAAACGGTGCAGTGGCGTGCAGCCGTGAAATCTAATACCAAACTGAGTGAAACGAAGTCCCACAAAATCTAATACCAAATCTAACAACTAACAACTCCAATACTAACGTGTGTGTGTTCAGGGATGTAGGTCAGGCGTATCGACCTTCAATCTCAAACTGGCGCCAATTCGATACTTCTTAACTGAATAGTCAAAACAAAGGTCTATTAAGCACCTCAATTAGATTACTCTCGTGTTCTAAACAATGTGTAGGACTGGTTTAAGGTCACAGAGTGTATATAGAGTCAACCCCAAGTTGATTAGTTTTTAACGGCTGGTTGGGTTGAAGACAACTAAGACTCTAATACAAGAGCTTATTGAATTCTCAATGGGTGTAAGTACAAGTTGTAAGAGCGGCTAATTAGGCACGGTCTTAACAAAATGAAACTTAGAGCTACTAAGAGCTGGGTGCCAACAACTGGGGGAGTATTTCACTGCCTAATTATTACTGTACATGTTGCTTTTATAGTATTTACTACCTATTAATCTAACCACCGAGGTGAATAACTTCGGATAGCTATCCGGATACCTTTGATCTCCTGGCTGTTCTATTGGCTAACAGTCTCTTGCTGACTGAAGGACTTGAGCTCATTTATATTGAACCAAGCCCTTTGGGATTTACTTGGCTCCTAGCCTTGTTGAAGGCCTGAGAGAACTCCCGGAAGGCTTTCCGTGCCTAGTCCCTATGCCTATAGGTCTGTCTAGACCATTGAAGCGTCATCTGTCTGTTGTAGTTAACCTCCTTGAAGCCAACTCGCCTCTCTCTTTAGAACGTGATCAAACACGAACACATGATACTTCAGGGCCGGGTTTTGATCAAGTCTTGCCTGGGCAACACATTTAATAAACCCTCATATCCGGCACACTGTGAATATAGTGGTTTTAAACCTTTTTGAGTTTAGATATTACTGATGATTAAGTAAGCTATCAATCGTCGATCCATAGCTTACTTAATCATTGGAACTCGACCTTCTTGCATGCCATAACCGCGCTCCCAGTTAAATGCCCTTCTAGTAGCCTGGTCTAGTTTATTTCCTTACTTCTGTAGTGCACATTTTAATAGTCTTATGCTGTTTGAATCCTTCCAAAGTCCCTTAGTCGCCTGACGTCCATATTGAATCCGAGCTTGTTACATCTTTGACATATAACTTGCCAGGATATTCCTATAGCTAGCTGGGTTTTGCTCAGTCACTATTGCAGGCCCCATTTGTGAAGGTACCGTTAATACTGCCTGACTTTGATAGTTATGCTAGTTTGCAACGCTTCAAAGGCTTAATGCTCAGTTCCGGGATTAAACTAGCATCCTCTAGTCTTACTTCTTGTATACAGCTATCCGCGTGTACTAGTGTAAAATCGATGAATTCAGGTGTGTATTGATACACGCCTTATCAACGTGCACTAGGACGACGCAATAGAATGCCTACACAACATTTGATTGCACTGGGACCTTATTGCCGGGCGCAACTCTAAGTGGCGCCACCCCAAACTGATTCATGGTCTTGAAGTTGAAAATGAACACTCGATTATCGTACGTTCCCGCGGTTGCATTCGTGATGGAGACATCAGTGGAGCCCTGGAAGCAGCGATTTAGAACGTATTTGGCGTCGTAAGCCTCGAGCGGAGGGACTGCGTAGATATTATTGTCGGGTTTGGGAAACCAGCGAACCTCCAATGACCCGTTTGGAAAGTTAGCGGTGATGAACCGATTGACCTGATCTGGGTTAGCCGCAAGGAACATTGGGGGTGGTACATCTGGGACAAGTCCGTCGATTCTCTCCGCCTCTACGAGTCTGACAGGCTGTCAGTCATTTAGGTAAATCAGAACTTTTGTAAAACATACTTGATGCACTTGTTGAAGATAGGGAGTTCAAATGGCGGTGTAATGTTATAGGGTTTCTTCAATGGCCCCGCTTCGAGTAGGACATTAATTTCGATTTCGCCTTCCAGTGTAACATTGAAGCCTTGACACCCCTGAAACTGGGTATCCACCGTATTTCCAGTCTCCACGACGGCGGATATTCCAACAGGGAGTGATGCCTTGATTTCTAAGCCCGCCGCTACAGTCAGCTTTCCGTTGAGGATATTAACACCGAACTTGAGCCCGGCAGTGATGAATGGACCGAGCTTGGCAGAACCCTCCAGCTCAAGGCTGAGAATTGGAACAGGCGGTGTCGGTGTCCACTCCCCAATGAATGAGTTGGCCCCGTTTATCATGTCGATTTTGGCTTTCATATTGGACCACCCTATATTGTTTCGCGCGAGGAATTTACCTTTCGCACCGACCTCATAACCGAGGCCCACATCAACTGTCGCAAATGGTCCGACGATAATGAGTCCGGGAATCGTGATCGGGCTGCGAACATGTGAGCCAACGAAGGAGTGAAACTGGCACAAGTTGACCTTAACGGGATTGTTACGAGGTTTTTCTCGTCAAGTGTGCCGGAGAGCACAACTATCAAGCACTTGAGCAGTTGAGACTAGAAAATGGTGATCCTTACGATCAAATTCAAGTCCGAGACCGGTGGAAAAGTCCAAGTGGCCATTAACCAGTTCAACCTGAGCGTTCACAAAGCCCTTGGAGAAGGTGAAGCGGAATTTCGATCTGTGCTTCAGGAACTGTGGTAATCCGTAATGTTAGCCAGGGCCAGGAAGAGCATGCTGGATAATCACTCCATCTAGACACCGTCATCAGGGACGAGATAAGATACTTGAATGAGCTCACCTATACGGCAGCCAACGCAGTATGCAGCTAAAAGAAGATAGTATCAATTTCGCGGCAGAATAAGTTTACTGAATATTTACTGAGCTCGCCGGAAACGCTGTGGTCCGATCCCTTTGGGGTGTACTCGATTGGTCCAGTGCTCGCCAAGTAGTACGCGTACCCAAAGGCATCAGTGTTTGTCATCGGATGGGAAACATTTGTATCGAAAGTGACCTCTCCGGAGGGAGTATAACCCTTTTCGGAAAGAATTGCAGCCACGATCGTAACCACCGTTTTGAAGAACTCGTATATGGCAGCGATATCTATTGGCATCGAAACGCTGCGTTAATAAGTTCAAGTCGACGAGGTGGTGACTTACCGAAGGAAGCCAAAGCATCGATTATTTTAGTTATGAAGCTCTCCACGAATGTTTTTATCTGGCACGTTGACGTTAATGGCTTTCAATGCAGTTAGAACTTTACGTACCGGCAAGAAAATACAATCTCTCAGCATTGCAAATGGATTCCAACTGAGCTTGCATTGATCTCTCCTTCCAGGTTGGAAGTCCGAGGAAGATGCGGACTCTGCGGAGGGAAATGGGTAAAAATCTGAGGGGAGCGGGCCAGTCACTTCGTCTTCATTATCGGCGGGATTGTACTCTTCCATGTCATTCAAATCGACAGTCCCTTCCTCATCATCCTCCTCCATAGTAGACGCGAACCATGTGTCATAGTAGGCGTCTAGAATATCGTAGTCCAAGTCACCCTGTGCGTCAAAAAGTTCCGCGGAAAGGTCAGTTGTATTGCTGCCGCTTGGGCCCGATTCAGTCGCATTACTTCCGGGATTATGCATCGCTGTCGACAATGAACAAAGTTAAACGGTGACGGTGCTGTTTTTGCTGACTGGACGTGCCTTGAGAATCACTGGACGTGTTTTGACCCGCTGGGAGAGGTCCAGGTCAGCGACTTTTCGAGCCTTTGTAAATGGTTTCTCACTGGATCCAGGCGTTTCTTGCGGGTCGGTGCCATTCATTCCGCCACTCGAACCTCCGTCTGCCGCTCAAGGTTCAGTCGTTGCATGATACTTCGGGTTAATCCCTACCTGGGTCGGCCAAATCACCCATTCCACCCGGTGGGGGACCCGAGCTACCACCGCCTCCATCCTCCGGCATCTCCGCGTCACCATCTCCGCGCCGAATCCGCGACACAGCTAACGACGGACGCGGGTCGTGCACATCGAACGTATCGATCACGATCTCCACGTCGCGGTCGGGGTGGATGGCATCTTGAAGCGGCACCTCCGTCATCTGGAATGTGATCTCCATCTTACCCCACGAACTCGTCATGTTGTTTTTCACGAGATGCACGCTGCGTTCGCCGGATTCTCGTCCACGACCACAGGAATCAGAAAATGCGACAAGGAAGAGATTAGGATGGGCTTTCCAGTCCTCGATCGCGAGGGCCCACGAGTCGCGGTTTCTGAAGGCGATGGTAATGGTGCTGGTGTTGGAGTCGCAAGTGGTTGCGATAATATGTGCAGAGTGCTCGAGTGCTACAGCCGGGTGTAGAAACCCAGAAATGTGGACCGACGCGAAGCTGCGGATCGAGGGGAAGGAGGCTAGAGAAATCAGGATTTAGTCTGTGCGGAAAACAGTGATATAAGGAACGGTCACCGTGCGGATCATGATAATGCAGAGACAATCCATCGAAGGCTTTGAGATGGGTTGGATCAGCCCTGTCGAGACCAGGATGGATGGTAGGGTGGAGAGTATGCGGGCGAGAATGTCGTTTTCCGGTCCTGCGATATTTGGGTGTGTGGCCTGTAATGAGCGGAATAAATACAACGCTCAGGAAGAGCAGAGAGATGAAAAGACGCATCGCGGAGTCCTTACCCATTGCACTGGTTGTAGGAGTACTTATACTGTACTCGGCACTTGGCCGCAAAGTGCTAACTAGATGGTGATTAGAAGGAAGAGAATATGTTGATGTAAGGACCATTCAGAGCCTCGATCCATGAGAGGCGCAAGCTGAAGGTTGATCTAGTTAAGAAAGCGAGATGACGACCCGACTTACTACATTTGAAGCATGCACGGGGATGTTTGACCTCCGAGTAACCTGCTAGTGCGCTCGGGCATGAATGTAACCACGGGGATCATATATTTTGCATATCCTCCTCAGTCGAACCGGTGGCTACAGGGCAGTTGACCGCAAGGTGCCAACTAGATGGTGATTAGGAGGAAAAGAATACGGTAGTATAAATTCAGAGCATTGATCTGTGAGCGGCGCAAGGTGAAGGTTGGTTTTGTTGAGAAAGCGAGATGACGACCCGACTTACTTCATTCAAAGCATGCACCGGGATGTTTGACCTCCGAGCAACCTGCTAGTGCGCTCGGGCATGAATGTAACCACGGGGAACATATATTTTGCATGTCCTCCTCCTCCATGGAATGGTGGCTACTCGGCAGTTGGCCGCAACGTGCCAACTAGACAGTGACTAGAAGGAAGAGAATGTGGCAGTATAAGGACCGTTCAGAGCATCGATCTGTGAGAAGGTTTATTTAGTTAAGACGGCCCGAATTACTTCATTCAAAGCATGCACCGGGCTATTGCCTTCCGTTGAAAATATTTGACCTCCGAGTAACCTGCTAGCGATCCCGGGCATGCATTTAATCACGTCTGCATGTCTTCCTCCTCCGTCGAAAATGGCAGCAACGCCAGATTCCTTGAGCAGCGCGAAGGAAAAAGAGCTGCCGAAAATGCGCAGTGAACCAACTCGGGAACCCAGGTCAGCCTCATACTGCCGGAACCGGGGTATCAGCCGAAAAGCTTCGTTTGTATCCGGATATATGATCAGAAGAGCTATCAGAAGCTTGGCGTGAAGGGCAGACGAAACGGGAGAGTTATTTTGAGCAAGAATTCTAGTGCTAGAACAGACAGACCCTTGGTCTGTAGAGAGCAAGGTAGCCGACTTTAGCCTGAGTTTAACCTAGTCAACTGAGGAGCGATGCGATTCGCGTCCGTTCGGTGTCGCATTGAACTTTGAAGCGTCGAGATGGAATCTTGTAGTACTAGTAGGGATAATGGACTATGCCGTGTAGCCGACGCTCTGCGCTTCATTTCAGGACAAAAATATATTTCGGTGGGTGGTTGAAAGCTCGGAATGCTTGTCAAGACATCTGTTGAGAGGTTAGTGTTGAGGTGCGGGGTGATGGTCAAAATCAGGGGGCACACCGTCACCGGTCACTCCTCTGTCACAAGACATCGACGTTTTGGCAAGCTCCCGTCGATACTCTCTTGGCCTTGTTTCTTTTCAGATCGCCTCGAAACTTGTCATACACCATATGACTCTCATATTATACTGTTCTAAGCAAGAATTATGTCCATCAAGCTGTCTGTAAGCTCAGGAACCCTCGTCAGTCGCTGCAAATCTCTTGGTCCACGAACAAGCAGGACGACGTCGAGATGAGTCGCGGACAGCCTCGGAAGAGTCGATGTTTGCTGGGGGATGGCCCTCTTCGCTGCTATCGGATCCGGTGAAGCCCTCGTACTTTGAATCGGTTGGCGAATCCGAGGCTTCGGGTGTGTCATCTTCGTGCCTGCCCTTCTGCAGATCTGACTCCTCCCCTCCCTTCCTTCGCCCGCGGCCTCGTTACCGTCCACGCCCGCTCCAGTCACTCCAAAAAAAGTGTGGTTTCTCAGCTCCGGATTATGGTTCTGAAACCAGATGTATCAGAATAAGTAGCGTCGATACTATACCTGATATGAAAAGTTTTTGACAGGCTGATTTTGTTGCCGAAACGGGTCATTTCGGCATTCATTTCCACTGCGCCGAAACCTCTTGTATCAGACACAATTTCAGTGTTCCTGATACTGCTCCGGATACTATTAGTATCAGGAGCAGTACCGATCCGTCAGAAAAAATTAGTATCGGGCACAGTTTCGGGAGTTTCGGGCGCCGCCCCGAAACTATTGTTTTCAGGCGGCCCGGCACCGGGTGTCCGGCCAGCCGATACTTATTGTTTCAGGGCATCGCCTGAAATGGTACCCAATCACACCGACGTTTACCAAATTTAGGGACGCCGGACTCACAATATGAAACGCAATTGCTAGGGTTAGGGCTTCCCGATATAGTAATAGATAAGATGAGATAAGCCATATAAGGAAACCCCAACCCTAGCAATTGCGTTTCAGATTGTGAATCCGGCGTCCCTAAATTTGGCACACGTCGGTGTGAATACCTTTTGTTCTGTGCTGCCTGATACTGCTCCTGATACTAATAGTTCCAGAAGCAGTTTCCGGCATGCTAGAATGCCGCCTGAAACTGAAAGTTTCGGCACGGCAAAAACTGCTGCCGAAATGACCCGTTTCGGCAACAAAAATCAGCCTGTCAAAAACTTTTCATAACAGGTACAGTATCGACGCTACTTATTCTGCTACTGATACATCTGGTTTCAGAACCATGATCAGGAGCCCAGAAACCACACTTTTTTTGGAGTGAGTAGGCTCTTCTTCGCATCGATATTGATCAGGTGGGTCAGATCACGTAGAGCTCTCCGCTGTTGCATTTCCTTTGCGTGATCATCCTTTTCTCGCAGCCGTCGTTCTTTATCGGCCTTCTTCTGCGCGTTCTTCTCCTCTGCCTCCCTTTTTTGGATGACGCACGGTGCGTGGTCGTACTCGCTCGACCAGGCATTCACGGTTCAAACTTCAGACGTTTTCTACCGCTTAGTGATTTAAAAACGGCATATACCTGACTATGCATTTCCAGCTTCAGCGTGGCTCGCCGCCCTGAGCTGGGAGACGTCCCACTACCGCAGTGTGTCGAAAGCTCTTCTTTGATCGTTCACCGAGGCGCATATGTCGAAGTCGCGCAAGACGTGTACGTAGTCAAAAATATTCATTCAAAAAGTCAATCCTTGTTCGGAGGGAACCTCTCCGGGTCCGTTCGCAGTCTCTTGTCTGGGAGCTGATATCCAAGCGAAGCTGCTAACCATCCTCCTACGGCTACGACCACCTCCGAAGAATATGAGCCTCGAGCGAGCGGCAGAATACAAACAATGAGCCGACTCACGAGCTTTTCGACCCATCGCATCCCAAGCGGCAGTTCCGGGTACGTATCACCGTAGTAGCATACTTGCAGGGAGCGCATCCCCGATTGGACCACGCCTGGGGTGTATAAATTGCGGAAGAAGAAGACTTTCTGTTCCGTCTTCATATCGACCGAGGATCAGCCTGCAATCCATGCACCGTGAAAGGAAGGAAATTGGACTCACTATGCGCCCCGCGGGCATCGTCGTCTCCTCGAGGATCACCTCTTCACCCGGGTAGGTCGATATGCTATGCACCACGCCCGCGGGCGTCACAAGAGTACCGTCGTCCGGGCCAACGACCTTGATTGCATCGCCGTGCGTTACGCGGAGCCTTCCCTTCAGCACGACATGGTGCTCGTCATAGGATCGATGCCAGTGGCGGGGTACGACGAAGGGCTCCTCGCCCGTGATGTGTATTCGAGTCCGGAGGGGGTTCTGTAAGAAGGAGATGGTGATGCCCTTTCCGATTGTCCAGGAATCGTCGCGCAGAGAGTCGCCCATTATTAAGATCGTTGGCGAGGATAAGAATAGGGTGAGCAGCGAAATGAAGCCGCTTTTGAGCATTCCAGCGCCGTGGCCACCTCAGCATCGGCATGGAAAGTGTGGACCTTACTAAAGTTGTTGGTTCTCTCGCTGCGGCGCAGGACGCTGTTCAACTGCGGCCACGTGAAAGTAAGAGAACGAGTAATCGGAGTTGACCAACAATTGATCGATCCCAGTGAAAAACCCGTCTTGGCCGTCGTCGGCCGGTATCGGCCTGTCTCGGGCCATTCTTTTTTCCCCACTAAAATTCAAAAAAAAACCCAAGATTTATGGTCTGACTAGGGAGACTAGTCTCGGCCTTTTGGGGAATTTCGATCCAAGTTCTTATCGATCTTATCTCGACATGATCCAGCCCGGCTTGATCCCGGCCCGGGAATTAGGCCTGGCAAGCACAGTCAAGCCGAACCAACTTTATGCGCACCGCCACCTTGACACTCTTGTTTCGAGTCGACTATACCACTGTATGGAGTCACCATTCGCTGAGCATCTCAACACAAACTATGTGCCTTCAGATTGAGAGATCGCACGCATCCGTGCCCATCTCATACCACACGAAGCAGAGCTCGCCCGTCGAGTCGAGTCGCTCATTCGCGATTTAACTGCCCAGCGCGACCGGGTGAAGCATCACATTGATCCATACCGGGCCCTGGTCTCGCATAGTCGTCGTCTACCACAGGAGATCGTCGAGAAAATATTTCTCGCCTGTTTGCGAACGCACCGGAACGCTGCCATGAGCCCTACCGAGGCACCGCTGCTCCTCGGCCACATATGTAGTGCTTGGCGCTCCATCGCGTTTGCGCTGCCCCGGCTCTGGTCGTCCCTCCACATATGCACGGAATTCGTCTATCCGGACACGATGCAGGTTTCAAACTGGTTAGCGCGATCTGGGACCTCTCCACTCGTGCTCTCCGTCAAATGCGCAGAGAATGCGTGGCAGAACAAGCATGTATTATGGGCGTTGGAAAAGGTCTCAAACCGCTGGCGGACGGTTGAGATTTATGACATTTACGCCCAGGAGTTCATAGAACACCTGGCCGATGCTGACGCGCCGCTCTTGCACGATATCAAAATCACATTCCGAGTGGATACGGAGCCATTGACCGTCGAGTCGGGGATATTGGGCTCGTCGGTCCTGATGGGATCCAATATGCAATCTGTTGGCGTCTCCACTCGCAGTCTCGGCCACCTAATTCCATGGGAGCCTTTTGTTTGGGGCCATCTATTGCACCTTACCCTGTCCCCCACCAACTCTGACAACCACAACCATTTGCCCCTTGACACTGCGCTGGCCTTACTTAAAGGGTGCCCACGACTTCAATCAATTCGATTCCATCTTAACGGGCATTTCCAGCCGTCATACGCGGACGTCCTCCTGCTGCCTTGCCTCGAATCAATGATCATCCTCGACGAGTCATTCATTATTCCAGAATTCTTTGCATATTTCGTCAACCATTTGATTATGCCAAACTTGGCACATTTACATTTGCCATCGATATTTCCAGTGCCGGACGCAGACGTGCTTCCAGTGTCGCTGTTCCAGGATCTCGTAGAACGGTCGCCGGGCATAGTCCACTTGGGCATTTGCCTGTCTCATTTCAGCCGGGAATCGCTCCTCGGCACTCTGCGTCTGTTTCCTGCCCTCACCACCCTCCAGCGAGCCATAGATTAGCACTGCCCCTTGGTCCATTCTAAATTTTGTCTGGTGTCAAGAACGACTTCCTAACTCCGCTAGAGGCGGTTTGATATCAGTGGGACAGCCCCTCGCTCTCCAGAGCAATATAGATCAGCTTGATATCCATTCGACTCGGGATCGGGCCATGAAGGGTATCTGTCGTTTTTTTGTCTTCCGCGCGATTCAAACTCACGACTGTCGAACAAAGCGTGTATTTTGTAGAGCCCATCCCACCCCGGCTACTTTCTGTGTGGGATTCCCGACCCAATTCCCATAGACATGCCAGGTTCAAAACGCCCACATCGCACTGGTCGTTGGAATACGACTGAATGGATGCCACAGGTCAGCACCGCCTAAACTGGCAGAAAAAGGTTAACCCACAACTTCGTACTTGGTAATATAAAGCGGGTAAGGCCGACGAGCGGCAGGGCCCGGTAACGGGAAAAAATTGAAATTGAACGTACCACTGTCAAAGCTCCGTGCAGTAGTTGGGAAGTCACAAGCCTGCGCTTCCAAGATAAGGCAAGATAAGGAATTTCCTTATCTTTTGGGACAGGGAGAGCCTCTGGCCGGGGGAAAAAAAAAATATAGGCCTTTTAGTTAGCATGGTATATGAGGACCAATGGAGCTCAGAGGTGTTTGAAATGTGGTTTGGCACCAATCTAAGGTCCACTGGCCTGCCAACTGCATGTTCTACCAAGTAACAGTCAGAATCAAGTAATAGTCAGACCAAGTTGGTCTTTGAATTCCAAACCTCGAGCAGTAAATAGACAGGATGCAGAAAGCCGCATGCAGCTTTCTTTGGAGGAGGATCTGGTGGTCAGACAGCGTCTACAGCACTCCTAGTCATGCCCGAGAGCTATATATATATATATATATATTGCCATGTGCGGCTCTGAAACCCGCATGCGACTTTTGCGCATCCTGTCTAATCCCTCTTTCCAAGCCTCAATTTATAGTTTCAAAGGTTATTCTGAGTCTTCAATGAGTTGGGTAGTATTTCTGAGGTTCTATGAGCCCAAATACATCCATGTATGCCCATTTCATGCCAATATTGGTAGTCTTAGGGAGCATTCTGGGACTGGAGAGCACTCTGTACTACATAGCTGAGCTAAAATATAGTGATAGTAGCCCAAGGCATTTCATTCAGTGATTTGGGAACTCAAATATTGGCTCGGGCCCGCGACACTTGACCTTTTGTCACAACTAGGCTCAGTCTCCGTCCCAAGTCAGAGTGACAAGGGATTGGGGGGTGGAGGGTAAGAGGAGCGAAGAAGAAACTGGAATAAAAGACTAAAGAATACAGCGTCAAGCTACACTACTTATACTATTCTACAGTGGTGCATGTACTCTGCATGTATTCTATAAATATCATGAAACCGATCAACCTGTCGTATATAATTAAATGTACAACGCAAGCGGTCCCTAGGCCTCATGCCGCAGCGCCTCTCTCCTTCCATGTGCCTATGATGTCATAGTCCCACGTGCCCCAATCCCGTCTATCAGATGCACCGCCCTACGAAGCCCCTTCCAATCTAGAGTCCCCTGCCAACCAGCTCCCAACATTCGCCGGTTGGCAAGATACCTCCGTGCACCCCTTTCACCCGATCGAGATCGTCCTGGTCACGTGGCGTTGGAACGATCGAAATCGTGACATTACCCCCCTCCTAGGGTCGTCGTCCCGACGATTGCACCGACGGTTTCATCCATACCAACATCAGGGAGGAGACTTGTGTACCATCCTTTCAAGCCGAGGATGGCGTTCAACATCCACTGGTTCTCCAACATAATGGTAGTAAAAGAGGGATAGTCCGGGCTTTTTGGAAGTCGAAAAATAGATTTAAACCTCGACAGAGGTGTCCCGATAAAAACCCTTTTCCCCGTCCACAGGGAATTTCTCTATAATATTCCTTCGGTCCGTAATCGGGTCCCATAAATAGCGTGTCGGATAGCCGATCGATTCCATCTTCGGCTTATACCGGTGAATTAAATAGTCCCAGTGCCCTTGGCATAGGACGGGTAAACCCTCCGTCTGAGCCGGCACTTCCTCCTTTGGTGGCATCAAGCCCTTCCTCCGCAACTCCGTGGCTAGCGCCACCTTCTCCTGTTCCGGCATCGCATCTATTCCTGCGATAACCCTGTCCATCCCGACAACTCTGACCGCTAGGCCTTATATCTGTGCAAGAGCTCGCCTACATGCGTCAAGTGTCGCTTCGGTTCCCACGTCCGCTCCCCGAGCGGATAGTTCTTCCACTTCACGAGGTATTGATAACCCCCTCTTCCACGCTTCCGGTGATCAAGGATCTCCTCAACCTCGTACTCCTCGTGTCCTGACACAATCTCCGGTGCTGGCCGGTTCTCCCGTCTGTGTGCCGGCGGCTCCACGTACAGCGTCAGCTTCGATTCGTTGAAGACCGGGTGTGACTTGTCCGTCTCTGGTAATCTAAGCTTATATGCCGATGCTCCAACTTTCTCCAGAATCTCATAAGGCCCCAGCCTTCTATCGTCCAGCTTCTTTGTCGGCCGATCAGTGGCGATGTCCCTGCCATCCAGCCACACCTTATCTCCGACCTTAAACTCCGGCGCATCTCTTCTATGCACGTCATATTGTTTTTTCATGGTTTTCTGTGTTTTCTCCAGCGCAGCTGCCGCCTCATCGCGGATCTTTTTCATTTTCTTGGCAAAATCGTCTGCAGCCTCGTTGCGCGACTCGACTGCGTTTTCTATCCCCTTCCAGGGGTGGTACCCGGTGTTCACATAGAACGGCGACATGCTCGTCGATGAGCTAGTTTTGTCGTTGTGTGTGAACTCGGCCAAGGCAAGCCACTCCGCCCAATCTGATTGTCGATAATTTACAAACACCCGGAGATACTTCTCAATCTCCTGGTTCATCCGCTCCGTCTGGCCATCCGTGATTGGATGGAAGGCTGTGCTCGGGTTCATCTCGATCCCGAGAAGCCGGTTCAACTCCCGCATGAACCCAGACACATACCTCGGATCCCGGTCCGAGATAATCTTCCTCGGCACCCCATGGTACCGGATCACTCTATCCCGCGTCAAGCGGGCCATCCCCTCACTCGTGAGCTCCATATTGGTCGGCTCACAGTGGATCATCTTGGTGTATGTGTCCACCCAAACTTGTATGGCGTTAAAGCCGTTGCTGATCGGCAGAGGACCGATAAGATCCTCTGATATTATCTGCCAGGGTCCCTCCGCGATCTTGTGAGGGTTCAGTTTTCCCTGCTGATATCGCTGCACCCGCGTCCGTTGGCACGCTTCGCACTCCTTTACATATTTGGAAACCTGGTTGCCAATCCGCGGCCACCAATAATTACGTTCTATCATCTCCTGGGTCCGGTTCTCTCCGGGATGGCCCAAGAGGGGGGAATTGTGGTGTAGTCCAATAATTTTATCGCGAAGCTCTTCATCTCGTGGTACGTAAATAAGTCCGTTGTAATATATAATATCTTCTATTTTTTTCCCATCCGGGCAACTTCTTTTCTAGCGCCAGTTTGACACTCTTATCTACTTTTTTTGTATTTTTAATTTTTTCCAAGATCTCAACCTCCGGTCCTTCGATCACTATGTCCTGTGATCGGAAATACTCCGGTTTGAGAAGGATGACATTTTCGTTATCATTCTTCCCCTGGTCGTGATCTGCTCTGCGCGATAACAAGTCGGCTTTCTTGTTTAGCGCCCCTGCACGATGCGATAAGGTGAAGTCATATTCTGACAGCTCCGTGATCCATCGTGCCTGCCTCCGATTGACCTTCTGCGGTAGTTTAAAGTATTGGAGATTCTTGTGGTCCGTAAGAATCTCAAACTGGTGCTTGGTCCCCTTCAGTAACGACCGCCACTCGTCTAGCGCGAGCATGATTGCGAGCATCTCTTTGTCGTAGATCTCGTAATTCCGCTCCGTCTCGTCCAATCCATGTGACATGAACGCTACTGGTCTCCACACTCCATCCTGCTCCTGTGACAGGATTGCTCCCGTTGCTCCCTCCGACGCGTCGGCTTCGACTTTGAACCTCCCGTCATCAGTCGGCAATGCCAGCACCGCGTCCTCCGCGACCCGATCCTTCAGCTTTTGGAACGCAGCAACCTGCTCTGGTCCCCACGAGAATCCCTCCTTTCCCGTCAACCGTGTGAGCGGTCTGGCGACCTCGCTATATCCTCGGACGAATCTCCGGTAGAAGTTCACAAATCCGAGGAAGGACTGAACCTGTTTAAGGTTCTTCGGCTCCGGCCACTCCATCACTCCCTTGATCTTGACAGGATCCATCCGCACCGAATTGTGCGAGATGATCACACCTAGATACTCCATCTCCATGCGTTCGAACTCGCACTTTTGTGGCTTCAAGAACAGATTGTTCTTCTGAAGTATCTCGAGCACTCGCTTCACAATTGCTCGGTGTTCTGCCAGATCCTCTGTGAAGATCAGGATATCGTCCAGATAGACGATGACTTTTCCCTCGTTGATTACTTCGCGAAGGATGTCGTTCATCATGGTCTGGAATGTTGCCGGCGAGTTCGTCAGTCCGAAGAACATTACGAGGGGCTCGAACAGCCCTCGGTTCGTTCGGAATGCTGCCTTCCACTCATCTCCCTCCTTGATCCGGACGTTGTTGTAGCCCCAGCGGATGTCCAGCTTCGTGAAGATCTTGGCACCTCGGAGTTTATTGACTAGCTCCGAGATTAGCGGAAGTGGATAACGATTTTTGATCGTCATCTCATTGAGTTTCCGGTAATCCTGCACAGGTCGCAGGCTGCCGTCTTTCTTCTTCACAAAGAAAAATGCCGAGGCCATCGGTGACTTGGACGGCCGGATCCTCCCACTCGCCAAATTCTCTTCTAAGAACTCGGTCAACTTCCCCTGCTCCTCTCGAGACAACGGGTAGATCTTGCAGTCTACAGCCTTCGATCCTGGCTTTAGTTCGATTGCATGATCCCACGGCCGTTTCTCTGGGAGCGCATCGAAGGACTCCTTCGCAAACACCTTTATGAAGTCATGGTATTGCTCCGGGATCTGATCCTCCATCATCTTCTCTCGCTCTCTCCCTGCTTCCTCCGCCATCCTCTGCGCCTGGGTCTCTTTCAACCGCAAATCAATAGCCTCCGCGAAGTCGACCAATAGGATCGACTCGCCTTCCTCAATCGCCTCCTCCTTCCCCACTCCGGTCCTGAACTCCGTTCCCGTCATATTGCACTCTGACGGACAGCGTGAGAAAGTGATCTTTTGTGATCGCCAGTCCACTTCGGGGTTGTGCTTGAACAACCAGTCGTACCCGATGAAGACACGAGCCTTTCCAAGTCCTGTGACTAGGAATCGTTGGCGCTCATGGTGGGGTCCAACTGACATGATCAACTCGACATAGTGAGTGATCTTGCCCCGAGAGTTCTCCGTTCCATCAGCGTTGCGGGCGACGATGTGCACGTCGAGCTCCTTGAGTTCGAAGCCTTCAGCCTTGGCATAATCTCGATCAATACATGTGGTGGTGCAACCGTTATCGAGAAGAGCCTTGACAGCACGTGTCTTTCCAGTATCCAACGCTGTTAATGTGACGGGAACCAGCATCTCATGATGCTTCCTCTGCTTCTGGAGTTCCCTCAGCTCCTCCTTGAGCTTGTTCTCCGATATTCCCATTGCCCTCCGCGCCAACCACCTTGCCGCCTCGGCCTTCTTCAAGCCGAACGGCACCTTTATCGGCTTTGCTCCATACCGTTCCGTCCTCTCCTTGGGCGCTTCCTCCCTCGTTTGGGATTGAGCCCTCGCGGCATCGCCGCCCTTTTTAGTCTCGCTATTTTTCTCACTGGTTTGGGTTCCAGGGGCCTTTTTGAACGCTTTCTTGAAGGAGCTCCACTCCTTATTCCTTTCATCCATCTTTTTGTTTTTTAAATTACGTTTCCGATTCTGATTCTCCAAGATACGTATTTTTTGTTGCTTTTCTACACTAGCTACTAGAAAATCGTTTATACTCTTACGTAGACTAGCATTTACATCTGTATATATATCATCATCATCAGAGTCCTTGGTAACTACATTGTCAATATTTAAATAGCGCTCGAATTTCGGAACAGGGGGCGCCACTTTGGCCACAAGCGGGGGCCCCTTTAAAAACCCTTCTCACGGAGAATGGCCGCCAGGGCCTCCAAATCCTCCTGCGAGTAGTCCTCGGCCTTAATCGACCGGATATTGAATTTTTTCTTGGGAGGCTCCGGGCACTCCCGCTTCATGTGGCCCTCCTTGCCACAATTATAGCAAACAAAAGGGCGGGCATTCTGCCTGGCCCTGTCCACATCCATCGGAGCAACCTCCCCCGGTCCGATCTTCTTTGCCAAGTTCGGCGCCGAGCCGAAACCTGGACTGTTCCCCTTGACAACCGGGGCTGTCTTAGCTGCCGGTGTCCAGAACATTCGGCTCCTCTGAGCCGCTCGGAGCTTCTTCCGCTCCTGGTTCCCGTTGATCACCATCAGGCGATCTTTGAACTCTTTGTACGTGTCGGGAATCTGGTTCCCGCCCGCGTACACCTGCTCGACCAACTCCTTGGCGACTAAGTCCTCCAGGAGTTCCACCAGGAACGCGTTGTACCCGGTGTTGGCCGAGTTTGGGCTGTACCCGGCCAATTCCGCATCCAGCTCGAACTGCTGGATGAACTCGACAAGCGAGCGGCTTCCCTGCCGCGTCGCCGTCAGGCGCTGGTGCGCCACTTGCGCAAGGTTCTGATCCTTAAACGCGCTCTCCAAATCGGCCAACAGTGCCGAGTGGGTGTAGGTGACTGGAAGGACTCCTGCGACAAACGTCCGCTTCTTCCAGTTTCGGACCCAGTCTGCCGCAAGGCAGTCCGAGCCGTCTTCGTTCCGGAGGAACGAAATGGTGAAGAACACCCGTTTCTTCTGGGTGTCCAACTCATCGTCGTATGCGGCGATGTAGGTGCTGAGGGTGTCGTGGAAGTTATTCCACTTGGCTTTGTTGCCGTTGAAGAACGGCGGGGGGTTGGCGAGGATGACTTTGGAACTCGGCATGGCGGGCCGAAGGGGAATTACAACGGGTGTAGGAAAATACGGGTTTGGTGGTGTGGGGGGTCGGGGTTCGAACAGGGATAGGGGTGATGGCGGGGATGAGGATCGAGATGATGAGGACGAGGTGTCCGATGGGGTATGAGTGTCGCGATACGTTGCGACGGGCTGTGCTGTATTCGCACGGAGCGGTGGGTGGGGCTGTAACGATCACTTGCAACAGAACTATCCCGGGTCTTCTACAACCCTCCCGGCGATAGCGAGGCAGTCTTCCCCGAAGGTCCGGCTGGCACTCCTACGACTGCTATGTGGCTTGGGACGGACTCAACGTTTCCCGTGGCCTAGCGTCTGTCTGTATGATAGACCGAAAACAGTTGGCGCTGCAATTGTTTTACTTCGCAGTGGACGAAGGAGAATGTCGGTGGGTGGGGAGTAAGGAAAATGGATCTTCAAATACGAGAGTCCAAGCAGAGGTAAGAAACCAAGTAGTGGATAGAGGGTAGGGGGAAAGGGAAAGGATGGTCGGGTGGGGGGCGGTACGAAGGTAAGAAAGGTAGTCTTTTATTATGTCACAACTAGGCTCAGTCTCCGTCCCAAGTCAGAGTGACAAGGGATTGGGGGGTGGAGGGTAAGAGGAGCGAAGAAGAAACTGGAATAAAAGACTAAAGAATACAGCGTCAAGCTACACTACTTATACTATTCTACAGTGGTGCATGTACTCTGCATGTATTCTATAAATATCATGAAACCGATCAACCTGTCGTATATAATTAAATGTACAATGCAAGCGGTCCCTAGGCCTCATGCCGCAGCGCCTCTCTCCTTCCATGTGCCTATGATGTCATAGTCCCACGTGCCCCAATCCCGTCTATCAGATGCACCGCCCTACGAAGCCCCTTCCAATCTAGAGTCCCCTGCCAACCAGCTCCCAACATTCGCCGGTTGGCAAGATACCTCCGTGCACCCCTTTCACCCGATCGAGATCGTCCTGGTCACGTGGCGTTGGAACGATCGAAATCGTGACACCTTTTACCATTTAATGACTTGACTCTCATTTATCTTACCTAGTATTAATCTCCCAACAATAAACCATCACCCAATACCTACCAATAACCCAGACCTATGAACTGCTGTCCTAGCCATTACCGGCCACTTACAGTAACCAAATTGAATCATCATCATCATCACCATCATCATCATGCCACGGTCAGGATTAATCCACCTGCGGTGAGCGGCAAATGCCGACCGCGGTGGCGGAACCAACAGCCGCGATGAAATCTGATGGGAACTACCGATCGGCCGAACTTCGAAGTGCTGTCGGCCGAAGAATATCCCGTTCAGATGGAAAATGATGGCCGCGTCCGGCGGTAGTGAGCCACGTAGCAAAAATGACACATCAAGTGAATCTCATTTGGAGTCCAGCAATCTGTAGCGCAGCTCAAAAAATCGGAGAAAAACACCCATGAAGCAGAAGATTTTTCCACTCATAGCAGGCAGGAAAATTTGGTCAAAAGGTTGTCTATTGCTGGGTTCTCAAACCATGACTCATCTCTTATGACAGATCCTTGTTTGTCCTTGTAATGAAAATGTGATCTACTGCAAGTGGCTGAAGTTAGGGCGCCCTATAAAACCCAGTAACTTACGTTACCGGGAATTCTTTTTGGCTACCGGAAGCTCGACGACGGAGTCCACCAACACGCTGAATCCGTGGTCGAACTCATGCTTCGAAACTCCCGCTGGGGCGTTGAACACAGAGATTAGGCGAATACGATCCTTGTGGGTTGACATGGGGGTGGGTCGGCAGGGGTGTGGAAACGTCGACCATGAGTACCAGGGAGAAGGGTAAAGGTAACATAACTATCGACACGGGGCCTACACCACAAACTGACATGAGAGGAGCTTATGACCACTCTAATACCATTATCAAATCCTGCTCGACGGTCCAGAACTACTTGCATTTTTCATCGGCGGACGCGAGTTGTGTTCAAATCAAGCTGTGGAATGGGCTTGTCACCTCGGAATGCAAGTAGCAAACTCGCGACCTCAGATACGGTGGGCATCTATGGAAGCGCTGCTTTGGGCTGCCTCTGCCTCTATGTTTTGGCACCGTGGATTCTGCGGCCGAGCGAGGGTGCTTCGATTTTTATGGAAAAAATCATGAGGTGCATAGGAAAAGATGCTAAATTACGAACAGGTCGTTCTCGCGAGTCCAGAAATTCCATGAAATCTTATACGGTAAAAAAGAAAGATGTTAAATTGCAATGACAGCTACTACGAACACGGTTTTTTTCTGTATTTATCACTTGTCCCTTCCGACAGAGTGCGGTTTTTCAACAACTCAAATTCGAACGTGTGCTTCCTCATTTACAGTGAGTTCCAAGTTCCAGGTTTTATCGTTCAAGTTCAATATGATGCCGGCCGCCACGCCATAGTGATGTCGGCCAACACTACCCTTGCTTCCCCGGCAGCTGGAAATGGTTAGAGCCTGTTCGGATCATCCTGAAAACTTTGGTTTTCGAGGATTTACGGACCTGGGCCCGGTGAGCCGATGAGCCGATGTCTCGCTTGTTGCTAGGGTGACTCGGCAATGATTTGGCCTATCATTTGATATGGACCTTCCTCATCGTTGCCCGCCGCCCGCCGACCCGTCCCGCCCTCCCGCCCTTTGATGCAACTGCAAGAACTCGAATGTCAGTTACTATTTTGAATCATAAATTACTCCACATACATCTACTGACCCTTATATTGATTAAACTCGAAGTGCGCCATCATTTAGGCCACTTTCAAAACTCGAGAAAGGCGGTTGGGAATGGGGACGATGAGGAAGGGGGGTTCATCGTCGGCATACAGACCGCATCATGTGGGTCGGAGTATTTCCGGATATCAGTGATGATTTGACACGCGCAAACCATAACCGAATGCCGCGGGGCCGAAATCCTCGAAATTTAGGAAACCAAAGTTTTCAGGATGATCCGAACAGGCTCTTAGGAAGGGGCCCGGGAATCGTCCTAAAAGATTGTCATGCTCTTGCAGGATTCTATGCATTTCCCTTGGGTAGCGTTAGGATGGTGACTTGCCACGCATTTGATCGTTGTCCTATGGGCGGAGGGAGACCCTGCCGCGCTTTGCCGCATGTGCCGCGGCCGTCGGCACAGCACCACTCCATCAAACCCGTATACTTTTATTGAAACGGCTGTATTCTGAACAAACCCTGGATCTTCTTACAAGAGCACCGCACCGCGGATGAAATGCGCCATGTATGCCATTGTATGGCTTGTCGGAGTTGGTTCTTGAAGAAGCTGCCGGGAACGGCATGAACGGAACGGACTGCCACATCGGCCCGAGCGGAAGTTGAACCAGATCAGTTCCAACTACGCTGCTTCTCCGGCGCCTACAGCGACGTATTCGGTGCGGTGGTCCGCACCCGCGCTGCTCGCCTGACACTTCTGTATTGTCCTTCGACTGGTTCGATTTTTCTTATCATTATTCTTCTCCCTCCAGCATTTTTCCGAACTGGGTGTGCTCTCTTTGCCCCAACTCGTCGTATTCGAATTAACCGCTTCCGTTGAGCGCCATAGCCCGGTCCCTTGGTTTTTTGCACTTCAGGACATATTGGACGTCTCTCCGTCGACCACGTGGTGTAAATCACAGGGTGCATTGATAATATGATATTCGACGGTCGAAGATGGCATTCACGAGTCGATTTCAAGGAGTATCGTCCGTGACGATTGCGACGGGGTTCTGCAACGCGCCTTCGCCACTGTCAAGATTGACTTTTGTGAGAAACTGGAGGTAGGTAGGTAGCATTACACGGCCGGTCCCGCTTGGGAACGCCGTGCCCCATGGAGAAAATGGTAAGTCATTTAGTCGCCTGTTTTAGCGCGCGACACCTATAAAAGCGGCATGAAGAATCAAGCGCCCAGGAGAAGATCCAGCTCGAATGTCACACCCAGAACCTCAGATCCACGGTAAGGCCGAAACCATAGTCTTCATTGGACGCTCATTAAAATCGTAAGGGGGTAGGGGAGGCGCTGGCGGAGCAAGTCGCACGCAATAGAGGCGGCGATGGAGGCCGCGGTGAAGGACCGAGGATCACGGCAGAAGAGCGCCCAGGAGAACTTGAAGATACCGCCCGAATGTCATACTCAAGACCTCAGATCATCGGTAGGGCTGAAACCATGTAGTCTTAATTAGACGCTCATCAAAGTTATTAGGGGGTAGGGGAGGCGCTGGAGGAAGAGGTTCCACGACAGGCGGCAACGGAGGCCGCGGTGAGGGACCTAGAATCCCGGCAGAACAGGCCCATCTCTTTGACGTATGGGGTGGGCAGTTAACACCAGTCAGAAACTCAGAACTTACCATCTGATATACCACTCTGCAGGGGGCGAAGGAGGCCTGGGCGGGGATGGGGATACGAAGGGGGGCGACGGGGGTGTAGGTGAACGTGCCAGTTACACAGAGCCCTTTCTTCCCCCCGGCACACAATTGCCCGATATGACCGTCCAGGAGTTTTGCGAGCGATACAAACTCAACTCGGGTCCTATCGTTCCGGTTCTTGCTGCGCAGGGGTTCAAAACGGTGAAGCAACTCAGCAATGCACGTTCCATTACGCTGCAGGATGTCGGGTTGGGGATCGGACATATTGCTGAGCTGAAGGCGGCGTTGGAGACGTTGGCCTATGATACTAGTGTCGGCACTCAGTAAAGTGTGCTATTCTTTGGGATTTGGTATAATGAGGTTTACTTTGTCATGTTCTCTCTTTTCCCCAACTCGTCGTATTAGAATTGACCGCTCCCGTTGAGCGCGGGGTCCCTCGCTGTTTACACTATATTATCTCTCCGTCGACCATGCAAGCATTACTATTCGACGGTCGAAGATGGCATTCACGAGTCGATCTCAAGGAGTGTCCGTGACGATTTCAATTAGCGCTGTATAAGAAAGTCCATGTTAAATAACAGTACCTTTCTAACCTGTTATTAACATGTTAATAACATTTCTCACATGGGAGGCTCTGGGATGCCTGTAATTAATATGTGAGAAACACCTATACTGTAAGGCTGCTTGGTAAGCAGTTTGGGACTCAGAGCCAAGGCAAAAACTGCTGGAAATTTTGTTAGAGCCTAGGTTGAAGTCAATGGGTTGCAGTTCTGCAGCATATATAATGTTTACCCATTTTTCGGCCCAGGAGCCTCAGAAACAGCGCGAAAGAAAATGCCTATAAGCATGATTATGTCATGTTAAAAACCTTGTAATTTACATACCCTTGTTATCTAACGACGGCAGGCCCCCGGTCACTCCCCCATAGGTAGGTCCACCGTAAAGTAAATCAACATGCCAAAATTGGCTTTGAGCGGTCCGTCTCGTAAGGTAAATCAACCTCTGAGTGAAGTCACCCGCTCCGCCGTAAAGTAAATCGCGCGCAGCGCAAGAAAATTTTTTAAAGCAAAGGCCCAAAGGCCCTCGTGGAGGGATGAAGAAATCGAAGAAGGGACCGGCGAAGCGGGCTACGGCGGCGCGAAACAGGCGAAGAGGGAAGCCAGGGTGCACAGGGAAAGCCAAGGGAGGGCCTGTGGCGGGAAAAGGGGAAAAAATAGGCGTGGGGATTTTTTTCAGTGTAACCGGTCCGCCGTAAGGTACTGTAAATCAACGACTGGAAGCCCGAAATCCGTAAAGTAAATCAACGCCAATTTGGGATTTTCGGCGGACCGACCTATGGGTGAGTGACCGGGGGCCTACGACGGCCTGGTTTGAATCTAACATTACCGCCGGATTTGATTCTTACACAGCGCTAATTTCAATTCAATGGACTTCTGAAAAGCGCCTTCGACACTGTCAAGGTTGACATGTTGTGAGAGAAAGTCGGGAAACATGGTAAGTCATTTTAGTCATCTGTTTAAAGTTTTGGCGCGCGACACCTATAAAAGCGGCATGAAGAATCAAGCGCCCAGGAGAAGATAGCCCAATGTCACACTCAAAACCTCAGATCCGCGGTAAGGCTGAACCATACAGTCTTCATTAGACGCTCATTAAAATCATAAGGGGGTAGGGGAGGCGCTGGCGGAGCAAGTCGCAATACAGGCGGCAATGGAGGTCGTGGTGAAGGTCCGAGGATCAGGGCAGAAGCGGCCCATAACTTTGACATGTGGGGTGGGCTGTTAACACCGGTCAAGATCTTAGAGCTTATCATCTGACATACCACTCCGAAGGGGGCGAAGGAGGCCACGGCGGGTCGGGGGACATGAAGGGGGGAAACGAGGGCGTAGGTGAACTGCCCAGTCACACGGAGCCCCTTCTTCCCCCCCGCACACAATTGCCCGCTATGACTGTCAAGACATTTTGCGAAGAATACAACCTCGACTCGCGTATCGCCTCGATCCTTGATGATCAGGGATTCAAAACGGTGGGGGTCCTTAGCACTGTGCTTTCCATTCAGCTGCAGGATGTCGGGTTAGGGATTGAAGATATCGCTGAGCTCAAGGCGGCGTTGGAAACGTTGGCTAGTCGAGGCACTCAGTAAATGCACTACTCCTTGGTAACGATATAATTACTTGGTCACTGTTCGAAACAGTGTTGCTTGGCTACATTGGTGACAACGTCCGCCTAAAACGAGAAACATGATGTGCTCAACAATTCACTATCATGATCACATAACCACAACGCGCCGATAGCGCGCCTCCCTAATCGTGCTAAAAGCCTCCTCCGCACGCTCCAAGGGATACGTCTCCGTCTGCACCACAATCCCTACCATCTCCGCGACGCGGAGTGCGTCCTCCGCGTCCGCGGAGGTGCCGGCGGTGAAGCCCGCAATCGAATTGCGGTTAAACAGGAGCGGGATATGAGGGATTTCCAACGTCGCAGTCGGCGGCTCAGAGAGTATGCAGAGCTGCGCGTCGGAGGGCCAGGTCGGCGTCAGGTCGGTGATGCTCTTGTGCGGCATCAGTCACATATACACCGGCAAAGGAGTACATGAAAGATACGCTGCTCTGCTCACCTTTGCATCGACGCTCGTACCGAGGATGAGTTTTGGCCGGAGCTCGGCGAGACGCGTGGGGACGTCCTCCTTGCTTGAGTTCACGAAGACGTGCGCACCGAAGCGCTCCAGGCAGTCAGAGGCCTTTGCGGAAGAGGACGAAATTGCGATGACCCGGTATCCGAATTTACGTCCGAATTGGAGCGCGAGATGTCTAAAGTGGAGGTGGAATTTGAATTGTAAGTATCAACGAGGAAGTTGGATACGATGTACATACCCAAGACCTCCGATGCCCGCAACAGCTAGGGTGTCTCCTGGACGGATACTACTAAGACGGATCGCGTTAAAAACAGTTAAGCCCGCGCAGAGAAGTCCAGCGGCCTGTATGGAGCCTAGGGTATCCGGAATAGCTACCAAGGCAGTCTGATGAATTATAATTGTTTGAGTTGAATGGAAAGACGGAGGATTGCCGATGGAAAAACCTCCCTGATCGGCGATCATGTATTCCGCAAGCCCTCCGTTAACCGTTAAACCTAGAAAGAGCTTCATTCAAATGTGTATATGGTCTGCCATGGAGCGTATACCTGTTCCAGTGGCTTTGGGGCATACAAAGAAATTCCCCCGGCGACAGTGTTGGCATGCCTCCGAGTTGTTACAGCGGCCGGCATGCCTACAATCCTGCCTATCAGGGCAAGTTGGACGATAGATAAAGCCGCGCTCACCAGCCTACGCCGACACGCTGTCCTATGGCCCAATCGGAACTGACTTGATGGCCCAGGGATGTAATCGTCCCTACTGCTTCATGTCCTGGAAGGAAAATTGATAACTTGACGCAGGTTTGCGTCTCGTGAAGTACCAACCGGGAGTGCGTGGATACACCATCCCAGGACTGAGTCGAAATGCGATTTAGCAGAGCCTTCAACCGGGGACAACGATAAGACCCGGTACCTACAAAATTCCACTACGGCACACCTCGTCTCCACCGCACACCCCACACGCGATAACCTTGAGCAAGACTTGGCCAGGACCTAACTGGTCATTATGGGTTGCAAATGTCGTACTGGAGACGCGTACCGGGGATTGGAGTCGGAATCTCCACCATCTCAAAGGTTCCGCCAGCTTGCTTCACTTGGATGGCTCGCATAAGGAGAGGAGGAAGAGCGCCGAAAGAGCGCCGATATGCGGTCCGGGAGAATCCGATGGTGATGGGCGTGTTGATCCGAGCCCGATGTTGAACCAGAACCCAAACAACGCGTCAACAACGGCGTGAGTACCAGCACTCTCCCCCTTCATCAGCGAGTCTAATCGAGAAGCGTTCGATACCATGCGTAACAATTTAAGCTGCCATAGCGTGGTGAGCATGAAGTCATGTACTTATAACCGCGCCAGTAAATACTTTTACCTCGGGGTCGCCGCTGAATTTGGCTGCCGGTTCGTGTCACTTAGGTCTCTGTCAAGAATGGTCTTGCAACCTCGACCCCAAACCCCCTCAGCGATGTGAAAAAGGCAAACTTTTCACTCGGCTGTTAAAAGAATTTGCGCCGGTCACCCCGGGCGACCCCGAGCCACATTACCAGTAGTCTTTGTCCGGCAGCACACAATGTTGCGCTTTGGCACTGCTGTTTGGAACTCGAATGCGTATGAAAATCAGGCCCTCGACTCTGCGCAACGAAGGGAGTCCGGCAGAGCGAAGGACATGCCTCTCTCGACCACAGCGAAGAGAGATCAATTATTGACAAGACGAAGAAGGTAACATATATTTGAATGCCCGGCGAATAAAACGACTCGGGCGGACTCGAATCAAAGCGCCGTTGTATTCTGCTATATGATGGAGTCGCGGTATTAAACTGGATATTTGGTTCAGGCAGAGCGTGCCGAGCAATAACGCCGGGCGGCGTACAGAGTGACAGAGCCGTGAGCTACCATCATATGGCATAGCTGAATCTCAAAGAAAGAAGGAAGCATGGCATTCGTTAAATGACAGAAACTCCGTGGAAATAGCTGTGCATGCCGGGGTCTAGTAGCTCGATGTTCAAATCCCACCCGGTGCTTTGAAGAATACACATACGCACGTTCAAAATTCACACAACCGGCCGCCGCGAGATTCTGATCACCGGTGCTTTCCCAGTTCCACCCTTGCCACCAACGTCGATGCCTGTCCCACCACCACCCCCTGTTCCCCCTTTATACCCGGTAAGCGACAGACAGACAAAGGGTCCCGCAAAACACAAAACTGACCAGAGATATCTCCGATTTTCCAACGTTCTTGGGCTGAGATGTCAAGCTGTGGCCCATCACCTTCGCCTCCTTGACCGCCAGTGCGCGCGTGACCGCCGGTACCACCCAGCCCTCCTACGTTATTCGTCGTTCCCCGATTCCGGTGTTAAACTTATCTTCGTACCTGTGATATTCCCCATTTCGTTTATTCCTGCAACGAGATTCCAGGGGCCGTTTAAAAAGAGATGGACAATAACTGACCCTCGGCACCAACTGCGGGAGGGGATTGCGAAAATTTCCACTATCTCCTACCGTAAGATACAAGGGACGATCACGAAAAAGAGCCCAACGAACCTCAAGAGCTTGCACATTCTTCAGAACTTCATTGACCGTGGAGAACTATCAACATGGATATTACGATAGTCCGTTTCGCGAGTTGATGTGCCTACCGTGGAATCAGCAATCATCTGCGTGAGAGTTGCGTTGTGTTTTGCCAAAGACGAGGAGTTGTCTTCGCTGTTAAAGAATTGGGCGAGGGTGCCCCGCGAGCTGGCGGCGTCCAGATCCTCCTTGATGGAGTAAAGTTCCCTGTACAACTTCAGTCAGTCAGGTCACAAACACACCACCCGACGCTCCAGTAACCGGTTAAGAGCCTCCACGAGTTGACCCTGAATTCGCCGATTGTTCCCAGTCTCAGAGAGAACGGGCGCCAGAAGCTCTATCCTTGCAGATAATTCAACAAGGCCTTTCTGGTTGTCTGAAGTTTGCTAGATATAGATGAAGACAAGTGACGTTGAGACGTGAACATTCTATTCACTCTCACCTGAATGCGGTCCGCGATGGCCAACAGTGGGTCAATAACGCCACTCAGCACCCCTGCGAGCGGAATATTGCTGGAGACGGCGCTCAGTGTCGTCAGGGCCAATTTAAGCACGTTAATCGCTGTGTGGGTGGCTTCAGAGCCTCGGGATTGTGTCGGAGGGTGTTTCTCCTCCGGACAGTATTGTACAGATAACGCATGTGGCGGGTCTGATAAAGCCGAGGTACATTCATCCTTCGAGCTGGTTACAGCGTCAGGTCGCATAAGAGGTTTGTGGAAGAAGAAAACTCTGAAGCAATCGCTGAATGTCATGTCGAAGCGGGGAAGCAAGAAGAGAAGCGCCCATGGTGATGTGATGCCTTTGTGCTTTTATACAAAGAAAATAGCTCTAAACGCCACCGTAGCCTCGCAGTGTCCGGGGTGCTTTGCGTCGAGCACCATGCGTGACTCCTGAGTCGTAGATACCATTACTGTATCAAGGTACTTACGTCTCAAAAGCCTTTCAGTCATAGATGCTCAATATCATCATCAAGTTGAGTCTCAGCGTCAGAAATATTCGGAATCTCGTGGCAGCTCGAGACAAAGCTGGTTTGGTGGCGGTCAGCTCACTATCTTAAGTATTTAGCATGACAGGAAGACGCTATTGAACAAACTCGTCGCCATACAGTCCCATCCATAATCAGAAAGTAGGGAGCGACTGCCGTCGGGCCGTGGGTTCTCATAAGAAGACATCAGTATATTTCTTCTTCGCTACGTTAACTAAATGACAGGCGAATCTGGTCGGTAGCTAGTTTCCCGACGACCTTCAGGGTCGCTCAACAAGATTTCGCTTCAGGCTGCTGTTTTCCTCTATTTTGGACCAAGGAGTGGTGGTCCACTGGGCTCAAATTTTACGTGTGTTCACTGCCTTCTCTATAAACAGACCGAGGTAAGGGTCATTTGTGACCAATGATTTACTCTATCCCGGACAGACCTATAAGGTAGTGTCCGGGGGCCTATCACAGGGCGTCTCATAATAGTACACTCATCCATGCCCTTCCACACAGCTTCAACGTGTGCTGTTACCTGTAATTCTAATTCATCCGATTCATCGGTGACCTAGCTTTCCCTGCGTTGCCGCAGCTTCAACAAATGAGTTCCGAACTATCCTGTGGCATTTTTTAACTCAGCGTCAAAAGCACAAGAAAATAATCGCAGGGGCGAGAACCTGCCAGGCATGCCTCATGCTTCATGCCGTCGAGAAGAGGCTTTAATCTCGTGGCTAGTTCATGTGCATATAACCTCAACATTCTATTACCGCAGTGTCACCCCTTAGATCATCTGTACCCAAGAACTTGGGGTTTGAGCCCATTAAGCGGGTTCGTTCAATCGATGCGCTCGGTGGTTGCGATTTCCGACTTCCAAAATTAGCGATTTTACATAGTCCATTTATTCTTGAGGCGAAAACCGCGTTGTGTTGATTCAGTAAGACATGAACCTGGAAAATTCAAATGGTGTAAAGTGTATCTGGCGAATACACCGCATCCACTATTCAACCGCTTTCCTGAAACATGATACACGATCTAGGTTCCCCCCTTACCGCGCTCACCCACTCGCCTCGCCAAAATGGTTGGTTTCTATGCGATCTTGCCTGGCACCTTCCTACTCGGTACGGTGCACTCGGCCGCGTGTATCTTGTACGGTGCTGCGCTGATCTTCTGTTGTGCGTCCTCTTCCCTTCATTTCTTAACCCAGCGCCCGTCGATCGCTTCGCTGCGCCTGTAACTCGAGGAAATCTAACTGAGCCTCAATTGGGATTCCAGGGGAATATATTATTACCGAGAATCTTTAAGTTATTGCGCGCCTTTCGCGATATGTACGTGTCAGCGACCCAGAAGTTCGATAGGGTGATACTCAGGGAGCGAAAACCCTTCCATGTTCCACGCCTTAAAAATCGCCAACCTGATAAATCCTGGACGCATAATAAGTACATCTACGTCCAGAAACGCGTCCTCCATTTGGGATAGCACGGCGTAAGAAACCGCCCCGGCGTATAAAGTAATAGTGCAAAAGATGGGGGCCCGCCGAAGACCTTCCGCTTCTGCCGCGCTGGGAGAACGACAAGTACTGGGAGGATCACCCAGACGCGACTCAGGTAATAGTGCGTTCGGAACGTCCTGACGACCAGGATCAGATGGCGAGGCGGAGACGCCAAGCAGAACAAAAGCACTTCTTCGGGACGTTTAGACTTAAAAGTTGACTCGCCTTGTTGCCGCTTGAGGACGCCCAGGTTGAAAAATTGCAACATTGAAACCAGAGCTTGATTTACCAGTATGTATCTGAAGTCGCACAGATCTGCAAGTTAAACGAGGGGCACCCGTCCTACAAAATCCTGCCCAACCATTAGAGGTTTGAAAATATGCTCCCTCGCCATCTTGGCCCTGAGGATGCTCGCCGAGTACGTCGTCGCATCTGCGCCTGCGTCCCGGATGGTCTGGATATCGGAGGGACGCATAGTTGTGCGTAAAAGCAGTTGGTCCTGCTTGTCTGCCCGGATGTGTGTATTGATGAACCTTCCCAAGAATAAGTTGAGCAAAATTTAGCTGGAAGGACTTGAACGCACTCCATGCACGTCTCAATATTGAAAGATGCTTCAGTCACCGCGCCCGTGATAGCAGACTTCATTTCCCACGGCGGGGACCGCCTAACGAGATCCATCGCCTCGGCCTGAATATGCACCGGCACCGTGATCGTCTGGACGCTCTCCCCGTTCCCCAGCTCAATGAGCCCGATTGAGTCACCCCCAAAACCTGATATATCTGCGCTCTCCCGTGCCTTGCGCCAGATCTCCTTGCGCATCGGTGTGAGTGTTGCCAACGCGGCGGGCGGTAAGGGGGTGAACGCGTTGGCCTGCACCATGCCCTTGAGCTTCTCCGTGCGTGGTGGTTTGCCGATGAAGATATCGAAGAAATCGGGCATGTCCGCGGGCTCGATGCCGAGGTCCACACGCGCCATGAACGGCGTGCCGAGTTGCGGGTGACGGAGGAGGTCGAAGTGCATTATCAGGCACGCTTGGATGTGCGTGTTAAGCACCTTGTTGGAGTAGAAGTTTTTCACAAGTCTGAGGATGCCCGAGCCCTCGCCCCTAGTGCAAAATGCCTTGTGCGTACGCCTGTGAGCCAGAATTGAGTGTCCGATTGATCCAGACAATAGTATTGACACTTTCCAGTGTTTCTTCTGGCACTGAAACACACGCATGATAAGTAATTGAGCGTGCGCCGTGGTCGATTTGGACCCGCAAGACACACCTCCTTGGAACAATACCAGACCTCCTTGCACTGCGCAGCAAACCTTTAGTGTTATAAATGTGAAGCGGGTAACCACGCACTCCTCCACAGCGGCTCATCTTCAAGTCAGGTTCTTCTCCGTCGTTTTTGAAGCAATTTGTGCAAGCTGTATGGATGGCGTCTCGCGTCGTCCTTATGTTCGCCTTGGATGCCGCGATGGCTTGGAAATTTGCCTCGTTATCGGGGTGTATGAGGGCTTGTATCTGTATCGGCATCGTGGATTTTCGGATGTTCTGCGAAACGAAAAGGAGGAGATGGATGCGGAGGTCACGGGACACATCTATGCGACGGAAAGACACAACACGACCACATAACGCGGGAAAAACTAACTTATACATGGCTGAAGTCTGGTGCTCCAATTTCTGCTCCGATAATATTCTCCACTCTTCAACTATTCTATGTCGTGCTACATTATCGGTATTATTACTTGAAACATACAAGAAACGGACTTCGAAGGAATCTCTTCCTTGTAAATCAGTAGTTTGATCAACTATATCGACTCCAATCTTAGAGAAACTAGTTGGAAAAGAAATAAATTTATTTCCAGTCTATCCTTGCGGGGCGAGATGAATTTACCGGGGGCGGCAGAATCATTCTGGCGGAATCAAGTCAAAGTTCCGCCCCCTGCCCATCTTCGGCCGCTCACAGTGTCTCATTACTATTTTTCGCTTGGTTAATAGTGTGTGCATGAAGTTAGCGGCAAACATTTTCTTGTTACAGCGTTATGTTTAAAAATTGGTTGTATTCTTACTGGCAAAAACGGTACGTAAGTTGCAATTCAAACTATCGGCGCCTTTACAATCGTCAACTTATACAGCGCTTCCCGCGCCATTTTTTCCTTCAGAATTTTAGCCGCAAAATGGGCCCACTGATCGGCGGGTCTGGTTGGTTGGACATTACCCAGGGCGGCGTCCCGGATCGTTATGATATCCGCCGCTGTCATCTCGGTCCGCAAAGACAGTCTATCTTTATTGTCCGCCCTGATGTGCTTGTTCATCATCCTACAGGTATTCGATGAGCTTATAATGAAGGGAAAACGCAGTGTGAACGTACTCCAGGCACCCACCAAGATCGAACGGCATCTCAGTAACCTTCCCCGTGAGTGCGGAAGTGCAGGTCAACGTGGGTGTTCTCCGCACCAGGTCGAAGACCGAAGGGTGGAGTATGTATGGGAAGATGGAAAACAGTCCACTGGACTTTGACACGAGGAGGATGCACACAGTCGCGTCGGGGAAGCCGGCGCTCTCTGCGGCCTCCTTAGTTTGGCGCCAGATCAGCTTCCAGTCCTCTTGGATCGCAGAGTCGGGTATCGGCTTGAACGCATTCAGCTGAACCATGCCAGGAATGGGTGAGTCCGTGTGGCGGCCAGTATAGACTTCCGAGAACTTTATAATTTCGGTCGGCTCAACGCCGAGGTCGAGACGCGCCACAAAAGGCTTGTTGAGCCGTGGCTGGTTGATCAGATCGAACGCGAGGACGAAGCAGCACTGGAGATTTGTGTTAAGGAATGAGCTTGCGTGGAGTATCTCGGCAATTTTCCCAACATTGACGCTGGCGTTGACGTTGCTGCAGGATGTTTTGTGCAGGGGCCTGATGACATAAGCGCCGGAAAGGACGATGATGTAGACGACGCACCAATCTTTTTTCTGGCACTGTCCAGTACATGAATACTGTACCTCTCCCACTATTTGCGGATAAACTCACTTCCTTCGAGCAATATCTCACGTGGTTACACTGGAAAAAAAAATCAGAGTGTGCGCATCGAAAAAGACGCCACAATTTGCCTTAGCGCATAGACGCAGCTTGAATTCTGGGCCCTCGCACTTGAAGCACACCGGGCAGGACAGCTTTACTCTGTTTCTTCTGTCTCGAATGTCCTTCGAGGAGGTCCCAAATGACTTGTGGTATTTTTCGACGTCGGGGTGGATAACGTGTCCCACGAATGGGTTGTCTGAGCTTCCGGGTTTACTGGCCATCAGACCTACCATCATTTGAATAAGTACCGGATGTCGGGGAAAAGAATAATGGGCTCGGATGCTTACTGAAGAATGGAGCGCAGAATAAGAGTCGCTGAAAAGAACTTGCTAGTCCGTAGAAGAAGAAGACAAGCCCGTAATTGGCACGTGTCGACCAGTCGGAAAATCACAACACAACCATACAACGCGGTTGATAAATATTCATTCTCGCCGAGTTTTCACAAGTATTGAGAGGTCGCCACTGTCCATTCATCGATATAAACGTCCCCGACAACAAATGTTTGAGGCCGAAGGGTCAGTGACACCGCGGCAATTCGCACTGAGAGCAGACCAGCAGGATCAAGAGCTGAGCATTTTAAAGAAGAATGAATTCATAGATATGTATCATCTCGACTCGTTCTCGTACCGTGATATTACATTTTGTGTCAGCGTGCAAAATTCAGGGAGATCGCAACAAATATTCAAGAGTGTGCCTCGGTCTATCCGACGTAACGGCCTTCCCTCCGAAATTTCCATCAGGCTTGCCAGCTATCGCTCGATTCCCGTCCATGGTGAGCCACTGTGGACTCGAACCGGAGTATATTTGATGATAACGTCGAGTCCGAGCGAAATCAGGGGCTGGATGTCGGGCAAGATCTCGGGTGCCCGACGTCTGAACTCGATCTTCAATCTCCGGAGACTCGGTCTGTGATCCAGTGCGTTACGGAGCAACGTCCAGAGATCCATTTGATATGTTTCGAGGGCGAATTCGGTGAGAGCCGGGCAAAGCGCCTGCGAAGTCGCAGCGGAATTCAAGGCGAGGATACTGAGGAGATTTGGGGCAAAGATATTTTGCCGCTGCATTGCCGTTGCCGCATGCAGCGGCAATCTCTGCGGCAGTCTGCGGCAGTCAAGTCTGCGGCACATGTTGAACCGGTGTCAACCGGGGGAGTTGAGCCCCGAAACTGTGTAGGGATATAGTACTGTGGTTAATATACTGTTTAACATTGAGAGATGTGGGGGGTACTAATGGTTTTGACAGCGCTGGAGACGACTTAAGTATTGCTACAGCGGCAGTCTGCGGCAATCCTGCGGCAGACAAACAGCTGCAAATATTGTGCAGCGGCAGTCTGCGGCAGTTACAGCGGCACTTTTGGCACTTTGCTGCGGCAGTTCTGCGTCAGTCTGCGGCAGTCCTGCGGTTGTCAGCGGCAGTACAAGTCGTGACACAGCGGCAGTGTGACATGGCTGCAGCAATGTTTGACGGCACTCCCGCGTCAGTCAAGCAGCACTATTCTCATCCCTGCGGCACTCCAACGCTTCTTTCGGACGTTCTTACCATTGTTAATTTCCTCAAGCCATTAAACTCCTATCCAGAACCCCCTCAATGTATGTCCTTCCCATGATGTTGCCGTTCAACATTGTTTGTGCTCACCGTCGAATTTAATCTATCCAACCCAAACACCACGTATACCGTCTAAAATTTCCCATGCCCTCCGTTCTCTCATTTACCCTGATTGTCGCAAAACTTACACTGCTGAAAGTATCCCTCCTTGCATTTGATACTTTCAACTTGAAGTGCAGGTGAGCTTTCTGATCCGCCAACATCAAGGATGGTGTGAATATTGCTCAACCGTATGGGCCATTCTCCGTATATGATGGTTCTTATATTATACTGAAAGCATTCTAACACAATGTGGTAAGCCTATACTTCTTCAATGTGCGCGGCACTCTAATGGGTGGCAATAGTACATCCACGGCAGTCTGCAGCAAATTTTCGTACGGCACGATTAAGAACTCAATTTTTTCTGCAAGACTTTCCTTGTAGTTCCGTTACATGTTACAAGCCTAATTTTACATCCTTGGCAGTCAACAATACTTCTGAGGTGCGTGCGACACTACGGTCTGCGGCAGCACAGCCACCCTGCGGCAGTCTGCGGCAGTTTTGCGGCAATTTTTTTTTGTACGATCAAGCATACCAACATATAATTTTTGAGATGATGGGAGATTTGGATTGTTGCAGGTGCGAGCCATGCCCTAGTACTTGCCAAACTGATCAATTCTGCCTTTCAATCAAATCAACCAAAAAATAGTCCTCAATCGGGAAAACACTAGAGACCATGACATTCACCATGTAATCATTAATTGGGGCCCAATTTCTGAGGCCTCAAGAAGATACTCCCTATCCCTCTAATTTGTACTGAAATTTGTACTGAAATTCCTCCACAGTTGTGCGGCGAGGGTCCTGCGGTGTTCTCAACTTTGCATTGTCTTTCAACTTAAATATCACCATCCAAGTTGTTGGTCCCACCAGAAGAACAGATATTTTCTAAGACCTTCCTTGGAATGCAGTTGAATGTTTCAAGCCTGGTTCTAAATCTCTGGGATTCTACGGTGTATATTAGGTGCGTGCGGCACTCGGTCTGCGGCAACACAGCCACCCTGCAGCAGTCTGCGGCAATTCTTTTTTTTGTACGATCAAGTATACTAACAGATCGTTTTTGAGGCAATGGGAGATTTGGATTGTTTCAGGCTCATTGCATGTGGGCCAAACTGATCCATTCCACCTTTCAACTAAATTAATCAAAAAATGGTCCTCAGTTGGGAAACACTCGAGAGCGCGACACAGATAATAAAACCGGAAATTCTGGCCCACATTTTGTGTACTGGGCATGAGACCCCCTGCTCTTCTCATTGGGGCCAAATCTCATGGCCAACCTGAAGGTGTGGCTATTTTTATTGCGGATTCATCGCACAAGTACTCCGACATCAATTCTTAATGGCAACAACCCGCATTGCAACGAACTGGGCAACATTTCTGGATCAGTATCGTCGCTCACTGCTGGGTAAGTAATAACCCTTCCTACACCTGGTGATGTAAATAGCTAAATTTGCGGCTGAAGTATCTGTTTGTCACTCAAAGGCGAACTTTGACAGAACACAGTCTCCCAAACTGTCGATCTTGAAGCCAACCAGATCCACTTTGGTTCCTTCTCATATTTCTCCCCATCCCAGTGGATACAGCTGCGGGATGCACTTGAATGCGGGGCAAGCGGCTGCTAAATGCTTGTGTTTAATCCTGACGGATTGAACAATAAGTCTTCGATAGGGGCGCATCTCACTTTGTTCTCGCACCAAAGCGGCTTGTTGTTCATAGGTAAGGTAATATGTTTGCTCAGGGCGGAACCACGGCGTTCACATATTACTGGGTGAATATTCAACATTGGCAGCGCGGCGACTTCCGTGATGAGCAGCAGTGTTGCCGTGGTCAAGAGTATATTGATGTCTTCAGCTAGGCGAGTGTCCGGGGACGCCTACGATGTTATTTTATCTCAGAGAATATTGCTGCGGCACAGAGGTAAGATTGTCGCATGTACTGCGGCAATAATTGCGTGACACTGCGGCAGTGTGACTTATGCGTAAGCACGCTGCGGCAGTATTGCCGCTGACTGCGGCAATCTAAATTTGTGCTGCGGCAGTCTGCGGCACACAGCGGCACTTTCACCGTGCCCGGAGATTTGTGTCCGCGAAACGGTGGTCCACGGCACTGAGAGAGATATATCCAACTTAGTCAAATCATTGATTCCATTAAGCCAATGTGACGGAGGAGCGCAGGAAGAAGGAGAAAAAAGTGATGCCAGCACACGAACTATGTATGACCCGACCCCGATTCGAACGGGTGTCCTGCGGAAAGGCCATGCGATCCACTTCATGGGGCGCAGGTGCGGACCACCGCTATCGAGTCCGTCTGTTGTCTGCTGTCTTTCTCGATATGTGTGCAAACAAGGGAGACGAATGCGACGGGGCGACTATTGTCGAGAGCTCAAGCGATCTGGAATGTGGTGAACGAGTGTGCAGAGAGGTAGGTAGAAATGCACAGAGAGCAAGACCTACCATATATTATGTAAACATATATCGGAAACGACAAAAAAAAAGAATATGAGGCTCGTATGCGTATTAGCTCGAACCCGAGTCGAACGAGTGTACATCCTGCATCAAACGTGAGCAGATTCTTGGGACACCTATGATGCGCAGGCGCGGTCCCACCGCCATCGAGCCGATGCAAGGCTACCTTGGTCCCCGCCCAAATGATGGGCTGGTGGGATGGAGTGGAAAGGTGAAGCTGTCGACCTGGATGCTGGGAGGACGTCGACGCAGTCTGAATAAATGAAGTATCAATGCGAGATGAGAGCCAATGGATGGAGGGTAGAGAAAGCGCAAGAATACGGGAAAAACGTCAGTTTCACCCATCCCAAGGCCCGACCCCGAGTCGAACAGGTTTCCTGCGTATATTCCGGAAGGGCACAATACATGAAACGCAGGCTCGGTCCCACCGCTATCGAGTCGCTGCCAGGTGAGTAAGTACGTCGTTGGTTGAGCGCTTGAGCATGTGTGGTCGAGTCAGATCCCAGGGATCTATTGTTTCAGAGAGAGTATGTTCAACGCAAGGAAAAAGCGGATGTCGCTGCACCGAATGACTCGACCCCGAGTCGAACGGGCGTTATGCGCAACAGGGGAACCCGGTCTACGGAGCACGGATGCGGTCCCACCGCCATCGAGTCGCTGCCAGTACTCTTTGGTATGACTAGAATGGCAGACAAACAGTGCGCGAGAGGCTCATTCAGAAAATATTACGGAGAACATTGGATTCAGAGTCAAGCCGGAAGGAGGAACGTCGGTAGAAAGTCGGTGGTAGCCAGCCTAGCCATAGCCAGGCTGCTCAAGGTTGACATCGAATTGAGGGCTTTCTTGAATTGATTATCTAGTCGACGAAAAAGTATTGGATTGGCACCATAAGGATAGCAAAATCGGAATAGCGATCGAGGTGAGGGGCTCGATGCTACAGGTTAGCTGTCGCAGTCGCAGTCGCATCCGTCGGCGCCTCAGCTTCAGCCTCAGCCTCCGCTGTCGCTGTCTGTGGCATGTCCGTAACCCGCCCAACAATGTTGTAGCGTTTTCTATCCAGTTGAGTCAGTAAACCGGAATGACGGAGGGGCGCCACACACGCACGTGAAAAATCCATGCCAATCATCCAGTACTTTGCGGTCCGCCTCGTTCAGCTCACTATAGTCCGGGACCGCATGTTCCTCCTTCAGACTGGACATCCCGAGCCCTTTGGACCCGTCCTTGCCAGCGAAAATATTGTAGGAGCGCCCGGAGCCGTAGACTTCCGCCTTGGCCGACACGTCGAATACGGTGCCTGCGAAAGAGCTCAGAACAACGCAGAAAGGGGAGGATAAGATGAAGAACCCTTGATAGAGACGTAGATTGGCTTGGATGGGTCTGAGCCGTCGAATTCTTTGAGCTGCGCAAGTGTGAATGGGTCGTCTTTCGGCGGGGCCAGATCGTCTCTCGGGGCCTGCATGATGGACTTGACGGGTTTCTCTTCCGCGGGGGGTGACGGGGGTGTGGATGCGGGAGCTGCGGAGAAGTAGTAGCGACGAGCAAGGTACGCGACGGGGACGAGGAGCACGAGGGCGTATTTGACGAGGCCAAAGTAATCCATAAGCAGTCAGTCACGGCGTGACGCGTCACATTTGCCCTTGCTTTTGCCCACCACCGTCGTTTTGAGCGCCGAGGGCCTCAATGAGGTATGTTCTGCCGTATACGCCCTCAAATTTTTGGTTTCACGTTATGGACTGTTTCTTAGACCATGCCGCCTTTTCATGGCTCGATTCTCAGATTCCGAGTCAGTTCGAAGTCCCGGATATTTTACTGCTGCAGCTTGGCTGCAGCTGTACATCGTTAATTTTCTCTCCGACTACATCGACGGAAATCCGTTCGAATCTCCACAGGCTTTCTTCCGAAAGTTTCATCGACCGTCTTGGAGTAGTAGTCTAAGCTATTATATTTCATGTCCGACTCCCGGTCTAGCACCACATGGTCACGGTGAGTGATTCTCGCAGTCATATGTCTAACAAATGAGATCATCCTTAGTCTGAGAGCACAGTTTAGACATCGACAGCCATTCTCCGCATGTTTGATGATCGGCTTAATGTGCGCGATGTGCAAAACGCACTCCCCTCCATATCCGACGCAGATACCCGAGTACTGCAGCTTGGTGGCATGTCAGGCGTCAAGCTGGCTGCAGGACAGCATTTTAATGCTAACGACACCCGTGGAGCTCTTCCGTCGCAAAGTTTGCTCATTTCTTTTTTTATTCTGTCTCGACTTCTCCGAAGGTCGATAAGTGGGCGTGAGCCGCCGTTATTGTCTCCCCTCATTTTGATGATCAATCTAACTCATGGACCGCATAGGAATTCTGCCGCAAGCAAGGGGCACGTCTGCCGCAAGGCATTCATTTGTTTCTTGACCATCATCGGGCTGACGGAGTAAGTCCATTTTCCGCTCATCCTCCCGCTTTACCTTGCTGAATTGCATCCCTCTTTCAACTCCTCCCTTCAACTGCTCTGTATACCTTGAAAATTCATTTTGTGTGAGCCGGACGTTGCTGATCTCAATCTAATCAATCAATCAAGGATCTAATCACACACCCAAAACGGCCAGCAAAGCAATCGTGGCCGCTTCCATTGTTCCAAGCGACCTTTGACTCAAAAACGCCCTTTGTGGCTTTGGAATGTTCTGGGGCCGGTGGCATGACTCCGAGTGCGCCCGAGTGGCACCGCAGCAAAGGTATAAAGGCGGGCCCGGACAGATCATTGTTCCTCACCGCCCTCCCCCTCCTTCCTCCCCGGTGCGACTACTAGTATCCCACCATCCTCGCTCTTTGCTTTTTCAACTCCCTCTGAATAAACTAAAACTATCCCGCATGGATACTCGCCCCTCCATGTCGGCCACTTCTCTGCCACTCGACATGGAAGCTACGTTCCGCTCCCAGCTGATGGCAACATCCGCGTCGGCCATGTATCCACTCGCGGCTGGGCTCACAATGGCGCCAGGAATCGAGCCAACCATCCCTCGCCCGGTGTTCCTCATGCCGTCGTACCCGCTCCACGGCGTCGACCTCGCCTCGCTCCCGGAATACAGCCAGCGCTTCCTCGCCTGGAACGGACTGGACGACCCCTCCGTCCTCACCCCGGAGTGGATGGACCGCGTCCGCCAGTTTGTCACACAGTCGCTCGTGGACAACGTCGCGGAGCTCTGTCGCCAGATCGTGACCACGAACGTCATGTACAACGCCAACCGTGCTGTTCCGGGTTCGGAGGCGGCGTTGGCGGGCCTCGTCATGCACCTCCGCAGGGAGCTCCTCCCGCAGCTCAACGCACACGTGTCGCATCACCTGATGCTCGCGGACGCGCTGGTGTGGGTCGACGTCACGGCGCGCGCAGACGGCCCCGACGCGCTCAGCGTGGAGGAGGCAATGCACTATCGCGAGTTGCAGACACAGCCCATGGTCGACCTCGTCACCAACTACCTCGTCGACCTGTACGCGTGGCTGGCGGAGATGTGGAACGCGGGCTGGCGCATGGACGTGAATCGGGTACTGTACCGCGTTGGCACGCCAGTGGTTTTCGCCGCTGAGGATGCTACGCCCGTCGAGGCGGTTGCGTCAGCGGCCGCCCCCGAGCCCGTTCTGGAGCCTGTCGTTGTCCCTGTGGCTTCCCCTCCCCCGCGCCCTGCGTCCACGCCGATCTCCATCAGCCACCCGGGCACCCCGACTCCCCAATCCGACACCCGGGCCTCCCCGCGTACGCCCGAGCCCACCTCGCCGCCGCGCACCACGTGTATGCGGTCCCCGCCCCGGACGCCCACCAGTGCGCCCTGTTCCGCGTCGCGGACCTCCCCGCGCAGCAGCCGCACCCTCACGACCCCTCGGAGCGCGTCGGTTCGCCTCGGGCGCACTTGGTCCAGCTCCCCCGGCGCGCCGCGCTCCTTCACCGTTATCGAGAGATCAATATCGAACATGGCGTTGCTCACTATCGCTTGGGAGAGAGACCATTGATGAGATTCCGGGAGCACGCCGAATTGGAAATGGACAAAATGTAGCTATACCGTTTGTAGTTCGCTGTAGTTAGTAGGTGTAACGTGCTCTACGAATAAATATATGTTTTTCTGCTTCGACGTGTGCCTCTTGTGATAACTACTATAATCTCCTTTAAAAAATCGCTGACATGTCTCTTCTCTGTGCCGTCGTGGTCCGCAAGAAATATGTAATTATAGGTAATACTTACTGGTGGGGAAAATTCGTTCAGGCTGTCATATCCTAAGTATTATGTCCATGGAGTGTCCATCCTGTAAATCATCGGAGTCATTACACAAGGGGCATAACCCGATGAATCATGCAAACATAGACAAAACATAGGTTGGTCACAATTGTAATGAGTTTCATATGTTACACCAAAACTTTTTTGAAAAATTTCTAAAATGTGTTTCGAATGAAATCTGCTGAAATACTGGAAACACATTTCTTGTACATTCTGCATATGTTTTTACTGTGAATACACTGTTTCTAATGTGAATACACTGTGAACATATAGTGTATTCACGGATTATTCTATTTAACAACCCCCCTTGTTGAAAACAACCCGGGTTGTTGGATCAATTATTCTATCCAACAACCCCCTCTATTTATAGAGTTTGTCACAGAGTGGTTGCGCTGGAGGGCATTCCCCCTACTGTGGCAGAATTGGTGCTAGCACTCCGCGTCCAGTCCAGATTTTACCTCAAAAAGGATTCTAACTTAGATACTCAAAGAATGCCGGTCTCGTCGGATGCGTGCCGATACTGATCCGAGACAATCGGCACCTTTGTTCCAGGCTGATGAAGGCCAAAAGCGATCATAGCATTCATTCGGCATTTAAGCGGTAAAGGCCAAGGAGAAATTTCATTTGACCATGAACCATTTGACCATCAGTCCAATTGGCAAGGTGCGGCAAGGCTTCCAGCGAGGTGCCCGGCAACCACACGGCAAGCAGTTGCCCCAAAAAAATAGCAGGTAAATTTGAAAGATGGCCAAAGTCGAGCTGCAATCTGGAGTCCGTAATATATTTCAAGTGGTCGTCTGGACGGGCTTATAAGACTGCTGATGCGCACCAGTATGCGCTGTTCCCGGAAAATCGACCATGGGCGAAGCTTTCATTTCCCGGAAAATTGCCGACGTCACGGAGTTCACAGCCACGATCGACGGCGAACGAAGTGATCGGAGTTTCCAAATCGGGCGATATATTCCCGGAAAACTCGCTTAAGTTCGTCGACGAGTACTCCCAATTGGGACGAATATTCCCGGAAAATCCACACAGCCCTCGGAAGGATCTTGGAGCTCGTAGCCGCAATGACTCAAGCATGAGTCACCTTCGTCTATAAAAGCCCGTAGTTACTATGTACTAGACAGGAACCCCCTCCCCAATACACCTCTCATCTGCACTCATCTGCTCTTACCTCGCTTTAGCCTTTCGCCTCCGAACCGCTTACGCCACCGCACGTCGCCGAGACGTTGAAGCACGTCACCGAGACGTTGAAGACATCGCACGTCGCCGAGACGTTGAAGCCCCCGTATTAGCTGTCTCCGGAGCCGGTCAGCACGTACGTGATCTGGTTTAGGATCTTCTTAGACCCACCTCGCACCCCACGTCTACTTCTCCCACCTTGGGGTTGTTGTTGTTCATTGTTCAGCATCCACTCTTAGAGTCGGAGTTGGCGTATCATCTTGGAGCCCACCGCAAGGGGTTCTAACATAGATTCCATAAACCCATCTCGTACCTTGCGAAGGAACGTTCTCCGGGACCTACGTCAAGAATTGATTGACATCGGCCAAGACCCAGATAATCTTGCCGATTCATCATTCTTTGAAGCCGTTCCGCACCATCTATCGCATCACGCCGATATTCCATCGCCTACGCCTACGCCTACGCCTACGCCCTCGCCCTCGCCCTCGCCCTCGCCCTCACCTTCGCGCTCGACAACGCCGCTCCTTCGCCCGGCAGATTTCGACGATATTATTAACAATCCAACACCTACCAACGATCCATCTCATTCCATTTCCACAATGGCCCAAAGCATTACGATGCCCGCACGTGGAGATCGTAATGCTCCCACCTTCGACTCGGCAAAGCCTCGCGAGCTTCCACGATATTTCTCCGACCTCGAGTTCCATTTCCAGCGTTGCTCCGTTACCGATAACGCACAGATGAAGTCGCATGCCACACGGTTCCTCAGTGTTCGCGACCAAGATGCATGGGAAGCGCTCACCGAATTCACGGCTCCTGCTACGTCGTACAACGAGTTTAAAGCCGCGGTGTTGAAGCTCTACCCCGGAACGGATGCCGACAGAAAATACGGATTAGGAGACTTGGATACCCTTATTGGCGCACACGCACGCACGGGGATCCTTTCGAAAGGGGATTTTAGCGAGTTTTATCGCGACTTCTCCGCGATCACCACCTACCTCATCGCCAAAGGACGACTTTCCATGTCGGAGCAGAGCCGCTCGTTCCGCCGCGCAATGCAGCCGAGCAGCCTATGGGAGAAAATCCACCAGAGACTGCAAATTAAAAAGCCGGATGTTCATCCTGAAGACCCGTACGATTTGGTCGACCTAAAAGAGGCCGCAGATTTCGTGCTGCATGGCACTCCAATTTCGACTACCGCCTCCGATTTGCCGTCGCCTTCGTCCATGCCCCAGCAGATCAAACCCGAACCAGACATGGCAGTCCTGATCACGACCGTCGTCGAAAGCTTGGCAAAAGCCGGAGTTTTCAACACAAATACATCGAATAATTCCCCGTACCCGAACGCACCGCGTAACCCGAACCCGAACACCAATCAACGCCACGAAGGCTGCACGTATTGCAGTGGTCCGCATTTTATCGCCAACTGCGAACTTGTTACCTCCGACGCGAAGCTAGGACGTTGCAAACACGACATTAATGGCAAAGTTGTCCTTCCTACCGGCGCCTTCGTCCCGCGTCACATCCAGGGTCACAACCTTCGTGCACGCGTTGAAGAGTGGCACCGCGCGAATCCCGGACAACTGGGCGCCGCACAATTGATGGTGGGAGCCCAGCCCGATTACGCCACGTTCTCGCAGACGTCGAGCCGCCTGTCAATAGAAGAGCGTCAACGTCAGTTGGTCCAGGAGATGGCAGACCTTGAGGACATGCAGCAGGCGTTCGCATTGCAAACCAGAGCACAAGCAAAGCGCGCAGCTGCAGAGCCAGTCGAAGAGCCAGAGCATGCCATTCGCCCTATCCTTCAAAGGCCACGCTCTCCCGTCGTTCTCGCACCCGCACCAGCCCCGACTCGTGCACCAGTCGCACCGGCCACGGTCCAAGTCCCGAATGAGCGAATTCCCGAACACCCGTATTCGAACGCCCGCCGCTGCTCGCTCTCGACATACCCTGAATTTCGCGCTCTTCGCAAAGAAAATGCGAAAGCCCTCGGAGTTTGGATTTTCGAGGATATATTATGCCGTTGGGGCACTCTCACCGAAATCGTCTCGGATAATGGCACACCATTCGTGAAAGCGCTGGCATACCTCGAGAAGCAATATCACGTCAAGCATATTCGCATTTCGGGATATAACTCCCAGGCAAATGGCCTCGTTGAGCGACCTCATCTCGATATTCGCGACAGTTTATTCAAAGCCTGCGATGGAGTGCAAAATAAATGGCACCTGTCACTCTACTCGGTATTCTGGGCTGATAGAATCACTGTTCGCCGACGCATGGGCTGCTCACCATATTTTGCCGTTACCGGCACGCACCCGTTGATCCCGCTGGACATCTCCGAAGCCACGTATCTGCTTCCGCCACCCGACACCGTTCTCAGCACATCCGACTTAATTGCCCAGCGCGCCATCACAGTCCAGAAACGACGGGAACACTTGGCTCACATTCGTTCGGATGTGTACGAAGCGAGACTCCGTGCTGCGATTAAATTCGAGCGTGATCATGCCGCAACGCTCCGAGATTTCGACTTCAAACGAGGAGACTTAGTGCTGATGCGAAACACAGCCATTGAAAAATCTCTCAGCCGTAAAATGCGCAAAACCTCGCGTGTCTTTGCGCCAAAGCTGGTCATCGGAGAGGTAAAATTCCTGGCAATAGCGAACAAATGCCTGGTAATCGGCGTCCTTCATGTCGCGTGGGCGGCGGAGATTCTTGTGCCATAAACGGACACGGTCTATGCGTGCGTCGGCAAGTCGCGCATTGTTCGAACGCGGCACGGTGTCGTAAGCAAGCGACTCCGGTGGTTCTTCATTTCCGGGAATTATTTCTGCTGAGAGCGTCGCGATCGTCTGCTGTGGGCGAGACACGTAAGGCGAGTCGTTGATCTGGTGCATGAAACCGTGTGCACGGTCGATCCAATCATCGAAATCATCTTCGGGTTCGGGTTCATCACCTGGCTGAGGTTTTCGGCGAGAGAGGCCATCGGGCCGGTGCGAAACTCCGGGTACGTGGACGAGTGTGAAATGGAAGGTCAATATGGCGAGAATCCAGCGATTCATACTCGCTCCAGGTGCGATATCGGGATTGGCGAGCATTCCTTTGATGTAACGCGCGTCAACTTCCACCACGATGTTACGTACACCGATGAGGTAAATTTTCCAAGCGCGAAGGGCGCGATAAAGGCCGTAGAGCTCCAATTTTGGCTGCGAAAATCGGGCCTCGCGGTCGTTAAGTGTGATTGATCCAAAACGCGCATAGAAGCGGCGATCCAAATTTTCGGGGTCACACTGGGCGAGCATAAATCCAATCGCGATGTAGGAGGTATCGGCTGAGAGTATTACGGGTGCGGCTGAGGTGTAATCGATGGGGCGGAGTGCCGGCGAGTGAATGAGTGCATCTTTCAAATCCTCTTGTGCTGCGATTTGTTCGGGGCCGAATATGAACATAACATCCTTCCGTGTGAGGAATATTAGGGCATGAGCGCGGTGAGCGAAATTGTAGATGAAAATTCGAGCCACGCCGACAGTGCCGAGAAATGCGCGGACCTCCGAAAGGTCTTTACATGGTCCCCAGTTCACGATTTTGGCGATGTGAGACTGGTCGGGGATACGGCCTTCAAAGGTGCAAACATGGCCGAGGACGGTGATGGTATGCCAACATAGGGTGAGTTTGAGGCCGGAGAACGTGCCTCCGCAATATTTCATGCGAGTTACGATTCGGTTAAGCACCTGGAAGTGCTCCCATACAAAGCGCCTAATTCCCGAATTCTGAGGAATAGTCTCGTAATTTCCTTCTGCGTCTTGGTAGCGTGATGCGGGACCCCGAATTGGGCAGTCGTCGATGACGGGGATGGTATGATGCGGAATTTCTGGGCGTAAAATCTCCGTGACGTCGTCGTGAAAGATGGGGACAGAGTTGGTCCAACCCATGGGCAAGGTTACGAGCCGAAGTGCTCCGTAAGGCGTTTGAAAAGTTGTGTAATCCCGCGAGGACTCGGCAAGAACACGCTCGTCGTATCCCACATATAAGTCCAGAATTCCACCGCATGCGCGGCCGGCGAACTGCTCTGCAACTTGATCCGTGAGAGGAGTAACGCCGCTGTGCTGAATGGTGACGGCGTTGAGTGCTTCAAGTGCGTGCACAATACGCAAACTTTTATTATCCTTCTTGACCACGCAAAACCAACGAGATCGATATGATGAGTTCGACGGCTCGTAGACGCCAGCATCAATTTTGGTGCGAATAATACGGCAGACTTCGTCGTAAATTCCAGGTGGAATGGGAATATTTCGCTGGACCCAAGGCGTGTGCGGGATGACAGGGATCTCGACAGGTGGGAAGAAATCTTCGCGGAATTTTCCTCGCTCCGAATCGTTCCATGCGAAGGCAGTGTGGTGAAGGCACATGAAATGGTGCATCAGGGCACGCTCAGCGGGCCATAGAAAATCTCCATCGTGCGCGCGGTCGATGATGTCGCGTCGTTCTTCGGTATACCGGCCCGTGGGACGGAACGGCGGCGGAACCGGCGAGAGAACTGGCATGTGTTCGAGTGGGTCACCTCTAATTTTGCGTATAATCCTGAATTGTTCGGGAAGGCTTCCACGGACTGGCCGGACCTTCTGTGCGACGGGTTTATATTTCTTCTTGGCATAAGTTGCCACTGGCGGAGACGGGATAAAATCGGTATATGCGGCGTGGGTGGAACCACGGACGCGTGATGGTTCCCACGGTTGAGCGCGAGGACGCGAAATGGTGTCCGAAGGGGACGGTAACTCCGTGCAAGCCGAAAGGTAGGCCTGACTGAGTTGATCGGGTGAGAAGTCCGTTGCGAGTACCGAGTATGAATCAATAATAAATTGACCGTGGGCGTTGGAATCCGGGGTTATGATGAGTGCAATCTCTCCTTGATCAGGGATCAATTCCTCGAGGCGTGAAAATCCTGGGTACGTTCGCGTGCACGGCCACGCGGGATGGTAGGAATTGTCGACACTTTGCCAGTGTTACGGTCGTGGATCGTGATGGTCTGATCGCCATTCGCGGCGTTGGCAACCGTACATTCCGTCAACTTGTCAAATGGCCGTCCGAGGAGAACATCGTATGCGGGCGCGCGAACGATGTGCACTTGGAGGTACAGTGTTATTTCTCCAAATTTAAACGCCACGTTGCGGGAGAGACCGAGTGAAGGCGAAATAGAGCCGTTGGCAGATTCCATATTAATGGTGATAAGAGGGTCGTAAGAAAGGCCGAGGTCGTTGCAAATCGCTTCTGACATGGCCACGATTTGCGAGCCGGTGTCGTAGATGCATTCAACGCGTCGCTGATTATCCACAATCGGGATCACGGACCGAAGCGCGCATGAATCAACTGCCACGGCAAGTTCTCCTGGATCAAGTTGGACGCCGGCATCATATAGCGTAGCGAACTCGTCGGTGGCGACTAGCGCGTTGGCAGGGGGCTCGAGGGTAGCAGCTTGATTAAATGCGGCTGGCATGGACTGCACGAACGTGCTGATCGTGATTTCATCATCGCGGGGAGTACGTGGTTCTGCGAAGCCAACTTCTGGCTCAGAGTTGAACGGAAGCACATCTTCAACAGTGTTAAAGAATTGCGCCGCGGCGGGAGCTGTCTGCACGTCTGGGGCGATGCGTCTGCCTGCGGTGACATCCTTATACTGGGCGCGAACATCCGGGGCAAGGGAGAGGAGTTCCCGCTGCGACAGCGTGACCGTGGTATCCAACGAGCGATCAAAGACGGCTGTCGCGATTTTATTATCGTAAACTGGGGCTGCGTTTCGATATGCTGGATCGTGCCGTTTAACGGGCGGCTGTGGCGGCGGTGGCGCGCCATAATTACGGCCTCGGGGCTGTGCATAGGCTGCATCACGGGCGTTCGAATACGGGTGTTCGGGAATTCGCTCATTCGGGACTTGGACCGTGGCCGGTGCGACTGGTGCACGAGTCGGGGCTGGTGCGGGTGCGAGAACGACGGGAGAGCGTGGCCTTTGAAGGATAGGGCGAATGGCATGCTCTGGCTCTTCGACTGGCTCTGCAGCTGCGCGCTTTGCTTGTGCTCTGGTTTGCAATGCGAACGCCTGCTGCATGTCCTCAAGGTCTGCCATCTCCTGGACCAACTGACGTTGACGCTCTTCTATTGACAGGCGGCTCGACGTCTGCGAGAACGTGGCGTAATCGGGCTGGGCTCCCACCATCAATTGTGCGGCGCCCAGTTGTCCGGGATTCGCGCGGTGCCACTCTTCAACGCGTGCACGAAGGTTGTGACCCTGGATGTGACGCGGGACGAAGGCGCCGGTAGGAAGGACAACTTTGCCATTAATGTCGTGTTTGCAACGTCCTAGCTTCGCGTCGGAGGTAACAAGTTCGCAGTTGGCGATAAAATGCGGACCACTGCAATACGTGCAGCCTTCGTGGCGTTGATTGGTGTTCGGGTTCGGGTTACGCGGTGCGTTCGGGTACGGGGAATTATTCGATGTATTTGTGTTGAAAACTCCGGCTTTTGCCAAGCTTTCGACGACGGTCGTGATCAGGACTGCCATGTCTGGTTCGGGTTTGATCTGCTGGGGCATGGACGAAGGCGACGGCAAATCGGAGGCGGTAGTCGAAATTGGAGTGCCATGCAGCACGAAATCTGCGGCCTCTTTTAGGTCGACCAAATCGTACGGGTCTTCAGGATGAACATCCGGCTTTTTAATTTGCAGTCTCTGGTGGATTTTCTCCCATAGGCTGCTCGGCTGCATTGCGCGGCGGAACGAGCGGCTCTGCTCCGACATGGAAAGTCGTCCTTTGGCGATGAGGTAGGTGGTGATCGCGGAGAAGTCGCGATAAAACTCGCTAAAATCCCCTTTCGAAAGGATCCCCGTGCGTGCGTATGCGCCAATAAGGGTATCCAAGTCTCCTAATCCGTATTTTCTGTCGGCATCCGTTCCGGGGTAGAGCTTCAACACCGCGGCTTTAAACTCGTTGTACGACGTAGCAGGAGCCGTGAATTCGGTGAGCGCTTCCCATGCATCTTGGTCGCGAACACTGAGGAACCGTGTGGCATGCGACTTCATCTGTGCGTTATCGGTAACGGAGCAACGCTGGAAATGGAACTCGAGGTCGGAGAAATATCGTGGAAGCTCGCGAGGCTTTGCCGAGTCGAAGGTGGGAGCATTACGATCTCCACGTGCGGGCATCGTAATGCTTTGGGCCATTGTGGAAATGGAATGAGATGGATCGTTGGTAGGTGTTGGATTGTTAATAATATCGTCGAAATCTGCCGGGCGAAGGAGCGGCGTTGTCGAGCGCGAAGGTGAGGGCGAGGGCGAGGGCGAGGGCGAGGGCGTAGGCGTAGGCGTAGGCGTAGGCGATGGAATATCGGCGTGATGCGATAGATGGTGCGGAACGGCTTCAAAGAATGATGAATCGGCAAGATTATCTGGGTCTTGGCCGATGTCAATCAATTCTTGACGTAGGTCCCGGAGAACGTTCCTTCGCAAGGTACGAGATGGGTTTATGGAATCTATGTTAGAACCCCTTGCGGTGGGCTCCAAGATGATACGCCAACTCCGACTCTAAGAGTGGATGCTGAACAATGAACAACAACAACCCCAAGGTGGGAGAAGTAGACGTGGGGTGCGAGGTGGGTCTAAGAAGATCCTAAACCAGATCACGTACGTGCTGACCGGCTCCGGAGACAGCTAATACGGGGGCTTCAACGTCTCGGCGACGTGCGATGTCTTCAACGTCTCGGTGACGTGCTTCAACGTCTCGGCGACGTGCGGTGGCGTAAGCGGTTCGGAGGCGAAAGGCTAAAGCGAGGTAAGAGCAGATGAGTGCAGATGAGAGGTGTATTGGGGAGGGGGTTCCTGTCTAGTACATAGTAACTACGGGCTTTTATAGACGAAGGTGACTCATGCTTGAGTCATTGCGGCTACGAGCTCCAAGATCCTTCCGAGGGCTGTGTGGATTTTCCGGGAATATTCGTCCCAATTGGGAGTACTCGTCGACGAACTTAAGCGAGTTTTCCGGGAATATATCGCCCGATTTGGAAACTCCGATCACTTCGTTCGCCGTCGATCGTGGCTGTGAACTCCGTGACGTCGGCAATTTTCCGGGAAATGAAAGCTTCGCCCATGGTCGATTTTCCGGGAACAGCGCATACTGGTGCGCATCACTGCCAGTAGGGTGGGATACTGTGACAAACTTTTTAAATAGGAGGGGGTTGTTGGATAGAATAATTGATCCAACAACCCGGGTTGTTTTCAACAAGGGGGGTTGTTAAATAGAATAATAATCCCAAAGTCGAGCTGCCCCTTGTGTTACAGCCGTTTGCATGTATTCGTGGACACACGAAAAAAGTTTGCTCGGGCACTTGATCTCTGCCGAATGGCGCCGAGTCCGGCCGGGTCTATCTGCAGCCTTTCAGCACCAAGAATGCATTTCAGTTGTGTCGGAATACACACCCAATAGCTTGATAAGAGGTAATTGGAACGGCCGCTCAAGCTTTTGTTCCCTGGCACCGTGTTCGACCACTCGGCGCCGCTCGGCATCGGTCACGTGCCCGCGGAAAACTTTCTGTGTTTTCACGAATACATGCAAACAGCTGTATGTTTCCTCTGTTTGAATAAGATCCAGTCTATGTCTAGGGAGGGACGGCGGAATACAATTTTTCAAGTTGCAAAAAGCGAGAGGGAGGAAAGAGAGAGATTCAGGATAAAATTCAGATTCATTTGTGCAATAATCATTAGGTCAAACAGTATACAGTTTTTTGCATCTTGATTTATCTTGAAGTCTATTAGGGGGGGTATATTATGAACAACCAGTTTACGGAAGAAAAATATGTAGTACTGTACGGGTGGTTATCCTTACAGAAACCTACAAGATGCCAACCGAGCACAACATCAGGGGGTCAATCACACAAGACACTGGTGATTCAGGAGACTGGCTGGCCATTGAATGGCAGGACCACTGGATAAAACCTGCAGGGCCTGACCACCAGCAAAAAATGCAGGTGTGCAGGAGGAGTTCCCCCCTCCCAGGCAAAAATCCCCAGTGTCCACCAGTCTACTGAGTGCTGTCGTATATCTTTCCCTTTGCAGATGCATGCACACCATCTACTTTCAAGGAAGCAAACCGAAGGACTTTTGGGAGGGTCATCGACGCGAGGAGACCAGAGGCCAAAGCCTGCCAATATCAACATTTAAGCACCAGAAAACCCAGTGGATGCTCCTCCTTACATAAGGAGGAGCCTGCTCTGTCTGCCATTTGGAGGAGTGCGGATAGTTCGGGCCCGGACCCAGAAAAATAAGAGGAAAGGAAACAGAACCCCGACCACTGCACACACTGGGTCGTGTTATGGCTGTGCAGGCGGCTCCAGAAGCAGCATCAGCGACGCGTCGTAAATCTTCAAGACATTGAAAGCCAGTTTCGCCAACGCTGGTGTGACTTCCCTCTTTCCAAGAACCGCACGGAATAAACTCATGGCATCCGTGAATGCTCCCTTGTATTCCGGAATTTTGGTGTATAGTTCTGCAAGGAAGGCTTCGCGTACTTCCATGAGCTCGGGTTTGTCGCAGACAAACATGGTGTGTGCCGGATCCTCGACCGAGCATTGGCAAAACCTGCATAGCCGCCATTCTCTGGGAACAATCTTCTTGCCTCTCTCCTTCCGCGTTCCACCGCTAGACTATGACTCGATAGAATCATGCAAGTTAGGGCACGACGGTGATCCGGAGTTTTCACCCTCAGGTAGTACCTGAAGTCCAGTGTTTTTTTGACCAGCTTTCCGGTATCGCCGTCTAACTCCAATGAGTATGTCCGTGTTTATGGTGGTCAATCTGCACAATTAATAAATCTGTATTTTAGTGTTTTTTTTCTTGAAATGAAGCTTTTTTCTGGTAGTTGCATATTTTTTGAATGGCAGGTAAAACTTTTTTTCTTTCTCGCAAAACAAAACATTTCTTTCCAGTTTTCTTAGTATTCTTTCCCTCACTGACATCACATGACTGCACACCTACTGTACTATTTCGACTAAATGATCACACCATGTCACCCGTCACCGAAGATGTTCATTTTTCTAGGTGTTCATTTCTCCGCAATCACACCCAATTCCCATAAATGGACGTCCGGCAGTTGCCGGAGCGAAAATTTTGCTGTTTTTGAGGCCTATTTGGGCCACAAAATCAGTTTGTCACTGTCACCAAATTTGTTCATTTCACTACCCTCTGTCACCCATCACCTGAACATTTGGTCGAAATAGTACAGTATTTGGGAGGACAAAGCCTTTGTGGGGTATTCTGAGCTATGAGGCCCTGTTGAGCTACAATACTGAAGAGATGCTATATACACTTGCCACTTTCCAAGGAGGGGTCCCACCCGTATGAATACTCATGGGAAACCTGTCCCACGGGTCAGGTACTCGTGCTTGTGAGTAAGCCACAGATCCGATTTGGATTGAAGTGTAAATTTCACAAAACCCGCTGGTACTTGACTCATTTTTGACAGGATTGGCACCTTCAAAATGACATTGGGAGGCTTAAGACTGCTCCTCAGCTATTGAATATGAGATTAAACACAATTTCAGCACCATATTTGAAGTATCAGGCCCATATCGATTGATTTATAAAATATGACAGAAACTTACAGGTACTCACAAGTACTTGTGAGTTTTTCAAAGCCCACAAGTACTTGTTCGACTCGTGGGTCCAATCATCACAGATCCGAGTTTGGTTTTTTTTTTGAATGCAGGTACCCGTGGTCAAGGGTCCGAGTCACCCGGGCTGGAGAACACCATCAGCGGGCATATTGCGAAGATGATCCCAAAAGTGGAAGGGGTGTAAATAAGTTAGAAAATGCCGTGCATTTGTTGCACAGCCTGACATTGAGGTAAGAGGAAGAGATAAGAGTTATTATTGATAGGAAACATCCTCGTTGGAGATGAATCATGGAACTAAGCAAAAGCCATGGATTTTGTTATGTAAGAGAACAAGCAATAATACATAGTACTGGCAAGATTTAAGTCAACTTGCTGCGATCAGTCCTTGTCAATGTCAGTTGTTCACAGCAATCACCATTTACTCTCTGACACTGTGCATGAACGGATGCCACAGATCCCATAATAAGTCAGATGCATCATGCATGTATTATGGGTATGATCTAACCCCAGGCAGACTAGGCGCTGTGATAAGGACCGCGACGCTACGACGTGAACGGGATGATGCTCAGGTGGTAAGCTTGTCTGGCCTCTAGGGGGTTTGGTTGTGAGGTTCTGAACAAGGGGACATTTGTTGGTGCAGAGGTGGTGCGGCAGGTCCAATAGGGTCTGTTAAAGTTAGCACAATGGGGGAAAGAACAAAAAAATATACTGGTTCGCTGGGGAACGAAGTTCGTGAACTTGTCCCTTCGAACTATCTGCCAAGCTTTCTACTTCGATCAAGCGACGCGCCTTCCTCCTTTGATCGATGGGCACGTGATGGAGTCGGTGAATCCTTCCAAGGGGTTGGTTCGTAGATAACTTCGACGTCGATGGAATTTCGGCGGCAAACTTCTCGGAATAAGAGAGGTTGTGGGCCGTTCAGGCGTTGACGATTTGCCAAAATATCCTCGAGTCTTTGTTCCCACCGCTACAGGAGGTGTTTCCGCATGGGAAGGTGTGCGAAGTTCGAGGGCGAGCTATATGAGCGCGAGCTTAGGTGACTTAAGCTGCAAAGGAGGGAGTGAGTAAAATGTCCTGAGACAAGTAGGTGCAAGGGTGTGATCAATTTCTCGATTTGTGGGGCATAGGAACACTTGGTACAAGTGGGAGGGATCTAAACCCCCGGAAACTCGATGCCTAAGTACGCTAAATTGTCCGCCTTTTATACCTTTTCCCCCATCAGCCTCGTGTTTGAGTGAACACTTGCTTGTGGGAGTTTCTTCCCCAAAACGATTCCAGCATCCTTTTGCCTGTGAAATATTGTATCGTTCGCCGTTGAGAGAGTGTTGAAAACCAAATTTAGGACAATTATCCCGTGAGTTGTCGGACTGTCGGGTTTAAATCCCAATTAAGTTCCGACCCGTACGTCCTGCTAGGTAGCATGCTCGCCCATGGTCGGCGCGCTGCTGGTCGTCCAATATTTTTAGGACACAAGGTGATAATGCTCGTTCGAGGCGATTGGCATTTGTTGTACATGATAGGTACTGGGGGAAATGGTTTGTGAAAGGATATGGTGGATATGGTGTCTTCGTTCGTTGGCGAGGCTCGTCCCAGAGGTCCAGATCTGTCCAGATCGGCGGTGGTGAGTAGATTTGATAGTTTAGTCGTTGTATCTGTTGGTACGAAGAGCATCAAGGCTAGTAGGGTGCCATTGTTCATCGTCAAAGGCGTTGTCAGTACCATTATTTCCTTGAATATTGATGCTGGACGTTAGCGAGTGCCGTTCTGAAAGTGGCAACCAAATTGCCGAATAAGGGTTTCTCGTAAGAAGGAAGTTCGTTGCCGTTGACCTGAGCCGCCGTGGAACGAGAGGGCATGTGCAGAGTGCATACAGCCCTCACAGCGCAAGACCTCACATTTGGTGTGTGTATCAGGATGCATATCACAAGGCCAGTATTACTGTTCTTGACAAGTTCCATTACACATCAATGGAGATCAAAACCAGCTGCGGTGCATATATCAACGGGTGTAAGAATATTACTATTCCTCCATTTTTCCTGCCAGCTGAATAAGCATTACACATGTAATGTTTGATTGTACTCGGAGGTATTTCTGTTATGTTCTTGAGAATGGGTGTTTCTTCCCTGTGAACCAGAATCTGTGCTTCGAACTCTACCTTGCTTTCTTGGGCCCAGGGAAGCACAAACAACTGTGAACAACAACAAAAAATGGCCCTTGGAGAAATGGTCTCTTGTCGGCTAGCAGGAGTAATATGCAGTATGGTCGCACAAAATCACTGGTTTCGTAGGCTAGCAAAGACTGGACTTTGGGTTCTCATACCAGAGTCGTACATTGAGACAAGGGCCTATATCATTGACTCATATGTTGACATCAGTGTTGTCAGGGCCAAACAATGAAGTAGTCGTCTAGTTTTAGTTGTGCATCAAACATAAATGAGGTTCTTTTTGCTCTCTATATAAATGTTTCGAAAATAAAAGAAAAAAAGAATATTTGGTCACTAGTGGACTAACAATAAGGTCAAAGCTCAAGAAGGCTTGACTGGTTAATCAATCAAGACAGGTTATTGACAGGTCAGGGGCTTACATCACACAGCTTCGAATGGAAGCTTGAGGCCAGCAGACACTAAGAAAAGCTGAATCACACCAGGGTCAACAGAACCATGGTATATTTGGCGACAAGTGGGAGTACAAGGGACAAGACAGTAGACAACAAAGAACAACTAAGATACATAAGCAGCAGTCCGTAAACGGGACTATGTTTACATAGAACAGCATTAGAAAAAGTTTTTAAAAAATTATAAGCATTCCGGAATGTCCCGATTAGGGTGCTGGTACTGTCTACCTCAGGAGCAGGAGTACAATGGACAAGACAGTAGTCTCGAACACAGCCCCTCATGACATCCCAATTTGGGAACCCTGTCATGAGGGTCTGGGCTGTAACCAGCCAAATAACCGTACATGGAGCTCTTGATTTTGGCATTTTTTGCGGTCTCGTTTGATCAATTCTCAACAGTTTTTAACACAACCTTGGAGTAGAATGTTGAGGTACATACCATTAGAACTCCCCTGAATATTTTCCAATTTATCTGTGGCCCCATTTCTATCTAAGGTAGAGAGCGTGGGATCTCGGCACCCTTATGTAATCAGCTTACATATACTTTCCCACGGCCAAATGCCTGGTCTCGAAGGAATTTTTAAAAATAATTCTTGTTGTGAGTGGGTCTAGGTTGGACTTTGGGACATGGAGCATACACAAATGATGTTTACAAGCCTCCAATATAGTTTTAAGCACCTGTAGAAGGTAATGGATGCTGCCGTCGGCAACATCACACCTCACGGCCCGCTGCCGAAGGGTGCCGAGGTGGCAGTGCAGTGGCAGTGCAGGCCAAATGTTTGGGTTAATTTTCTCGAAAATGCTCCATTCAATGAGAAAAGCATGTAGCAACAATTTGAAAATGGGGTCACGAAAATTTGTCACACCCTATTGACTTTTTGAGCATTGACTTTTTGCGGATTTTGCTCAATAGCAACTGCTTAGAGACACTCTACCTAACATTCCTATTAAGCAAAATTTTGTTGGAGGATGTGGTCATCGAGTTAATTCGCTCGTCGTCGAGCGTGATGTGACAGCTTACATAAGGGTGCCGAGATCCCACGCTCTCTACCTTACTGAAGGCTGCAAAGTTCTGGGGTCCTGGTTAGTGGCTGTGAACAGCGGTCTCTTGAATGGCGAAAAGGCCGGGGTCCTGGTTTGAGAGCTCCATGTACAGTTATTTGGCTGGTTACAGCCTGGACCCTCATGACAGGGTTCCCGAATTGGGATGTCATGAGGGGCTTGTTCGAGACTAACAAGACAGTAGACAACAAAGAACAACTAAGATACATAAGTGGTGATTGGTCCATAACCAGGACTAGGTTTACATAGAACAACATTAGAAAAAGTTTTTAAAAAATTATCAGCATTCCGGAATGTCCCAATTAGGGTGCTGGTGCTGTCTACCTCAGCCTGTGGTCTTGAGGGTCAAGGAAAGTCACGCTGGGGGGCACAGACCCACACATGCGGACACCGTTGATAAGCCGTGTAATCAAGTACACCTGAATTTGCGCATTTTACGCATTTCCAGCTGTCAAGCATGTGTGCTACATACCTAAGAGGCTTTCGGGAGCTCCGAACGAGTAGCCTAACAAGTCTAATAGCACTAGGGAATGAACCGGGAGGATCTATAGCGGTACCTCCACAAATGGGGCCAATATATGTCTTACTCGAGTAAGGAACTAGACTATCGTGGTAGAGAAACTAGGTTATATAAAGCCTAAGGCTGCTTGCTGGGACACTTACCAAGGAGATGGGAAGGAAACTATCATATTTGCACAGTGGCGGACCCAAGTCCTTCATACAAGATTGACTAGACTAAGATTGTCTGTGTTTGACACAAGGGACTAGCGCGTTCAGGCCACATGATGGGAATGGTTACTGAGAGAAGGCAGATACTGCCAAGACGGATAGCATCCAAGAATAGAACCGGCAATTCCGGATCTAGGCAACCAGCATCACTACAGAGATCGCGATAATCCTTAAATCGGATAAGGCATCCTAGGTTCCTAATCGAACCATGGATAGACGGGTTGAGCTAACCTATGACTATGGGGTACCGTATTGAAGCTACGATGGCAGGCTAGACGAAGAAGACCCTTCCGGGCTCGGGACATAGAGCCACAGATGAAGAAGACCTTACTCGAGCAAGGCATCAGTTGCCAAGAAGAGCTCCTTGATGGATCAAACCAACGACCGTGTGCAGCTGTCAGAGCACGCCTTTACTGGCCAATCAAGAACAAGGGACGCCGTCGGAAGCAGGGAGCAGTAGGAGTCATATTAGAGAGCAAGTAGCGTAAACCAAGTAGTGTAAGCAGGTTGGTTTTAGTATAAATAAGAGGCAGAAAGGGCAGGAACGGGAGCGCATATCCCTTGGAGGCAGGCACCAGAGTTGGTTGTCCTTGTTTGTTCCACTAGATTTGATTAGCTCGGGCTTAGCCCATAGACACCTAGCACCAGAAATAGATTTGGATTTGGATCAGACCTTAAAAATATAAGAAACCTCGAGAACTGGGTCGAAAACCCTTTGAATAAGGCCGAAAGCCGACATCAGTACTGAGCCGAAAGCTCTTTCAAGGCCGAAAGCCGTCAGAACCAGTCTCGTTGAATCATATTGAGTTGAAAGCTCTCTTAAGGCCGAAAGCCGAACATCTGTACTGAGTCGAAAGCTCTTTTAAGGCCGAAAGCCATCCAAAACCCTTGGTGTATAACCACAAACCCGTCTATTAGACACCCAAACTCGACCTTGTGTCATTAAACTCTATAAACATCGTACATTGTACCGCATTAGTCTTGAAATAAGACCAGAACTACCCAGACAGTATCCAAGATCCTTACTCAAGTAAGACACCTTAATTGAGTAGCGATCTTAGCAAGTACCCCTACGAGTACAGACTAGCTATAGGGTCAACAAACCGTTGATTCAAACCCCGAACTACCCGACTCAAAGCTCTCAATACAAGAGGAGTGATTGGTTGTAGTGTGATTTGGTTGTTAGTGTATAGTTCATTTGTCCACTTGCATTTTAGCGGCTAGATAGCATATTTTCCCGCCGTACTTTGAGAGCCCCCGTCTCACCGTGTGTGTATAACACATGTGGGCCACATGTGTCAGCTTGGTTGACAAAATACCCTGAAAAGAATGGGGGCTTTGATGGGGTGCATGTGGTGTCCTCATGTGTGGGTCTGTGCCTCCAGTGTTAGTCAAAGTTGGACCATTTTCCTGGCTCTGGCATTCCTCAGCGGGACCGGCCAGTAATTCTACCTACCTACCTACCTCCTAAACCCCATCAAAAATCTGTCAAGGATTTCAAAAAGTTCATTTTCAGCTTAAGATCTTAGATGATCATGATCTGATTGATCATTATCAGTCATGGCGCGGCACGTGCGGCTCGGGAAATGCCATAAAAATAGAATCCTCTCTTCCCTCTTACACCCACGTCACTCCCCCCAAACGCACCTCTAGGTCTTTCTGCTTTCAACTGAGAATCCCTAGATAGAATTTTGGACCTCATACTATCTGCCACACACCTGTGAATCCCTCTCCAGCGGTCCGAATTCTCCGTAGTCACTCATCCAAGTGTTTCTTATCTGTGGCCCTGGCCTGTGCTACGAGCACCAGGCTCTAGCGCAGAAGGAACAGAAAAGAAGCTGTCTCGCACTGCTCTCCTTTGAATCCGGAGGCAAGTAGTTGATCAAACGGTACGGGAAAACCAAATTACTGTACTCCATGCTCGCTGATTTACAGATAGGATTGGACTGAGCTTTATTCAACGATTTTCACCTTCAACTCTCTAGGAGCTGTACGTGTGATACGGCTCGCCGATTACTAAAGAAACGTGATGATGGCAACAAGCTCATCCTCGACCCACCCTGCTCACACTGTCACATCCTCCGTTCGGCGGAGCTTCTCCTACCTACTGCCAGACGGGAAAGGGAACGCGCGCGGATTCTTCAGTGATCACCGCGGTGCAGGTGTCCCTGACGCTGACCTCGGCGTTCTCGGGGACACTTATATCGATGTTATAACATCCATGCTGTATGCTCGTTGCCCTTCAGGGTGGATAGCGTGGCCAGGTCCGGGGAAGGACATAGAGGCAATATCACATCCCACTCATCCGGAACTCTTTCTGTGGGTTAGAGCTACAATGCTCGAGAACACTAACGCAGTCATATCATGGGCCCCAGCTTCAAAGATCCAGAAACACGGTATGTTCTCCGTACACGACTGTATTCGAAGCTGATGGTGAATTGCATAGACGCGACCGCATTGTCAGTCGTGGTGCAAATAATTGAAGCAGAGGCACGCGCGGCATCTCGGAAGCGCAAGGCAATGGACCCGCAAGAAGGCAGTAGCCAGGCAAAGAAGGCAAAGCGCGCAGCGAAACCGACTCCGAGCGCACCATCAGCCGCCCCCGTTGCGATCGCATGGGTCCGCTGCAACACAAACATACCAAAAGCACTGTCAGATGCCTCCCCTCACTCGGAAACACAGGTCCCCACCGCAATCGCGGAACTTTTTCCCATTCCCGATCTCATAACCATCGCCAAATCCTCGACAGAGCATGTATTTACGTCGGCGCAGCGCCAAACGTCGGGGACCCGAGTGGCACCGGTGATCGCAAATTTCCGATACATCGCTGAACGAGAGGACTCTTCGCGGATTGGAGGAGATTCAACAAATAAGGAGTGGGAGCGAACACCCTCTAGACTGACTATACCGACCCCACTGTCCAATTTTTTCAAAAATCCTACACAAGTCCTCTCATCTACTTCTGCATCCCCTGCCACTGCCGTACATCCTCGCCCTAATGGATTGTCACATATACATTCATCTCGCTCAGCGGACGAGCTGACATCGGAACTTCCCCGACCCGCCACTACCCATCGTCGTCTTTCGCAACCTTCAAGCATCGCTTCTCATGCGCCAGGTTCTTCCATTGGTGTATCCCATCTTTCCACTCCCTCACCTGCGCCGCAACGGTCCCCGAGCATCGTTATCCTCACCCCACCCCCTGATGCGGCAAGCTCAACTGACTACAACTCGACTGTAAGCCGCCCCGCAACCACGGCAGCCGTAACTAAGCATACGATGGCGTCGCAGGTGGTCAACCAGGCCCTGGTGCACAAAAACTCGATGCTGGCCCACTCACGAGACGCGCTAACCAATGAGCGGGACAGTCTAGCTGCCCAGAAACACGCGCTGTCGCGTCGATACGACATGCTGCGGCAACAACACGACGTACTCGTCGCGGACCGTGACGCCCACATTGCGTCGGGCCAAGCCCTCGCGACACAGAACGAGCAGCTCAGGGCCATGAATGACAAGCTTATTGCCTCGAGCCAGCAGAACGAGCGGCTAAAATCACGGAACGACGAGCTGGTGGGGGTACGGATTGCGCTGGAGGCGGAGCGGAACACGCTGACCCAGGATCGCTCCGCGCTGCAGCGTACGTGTGATGCGTTGAAGGTAGAGAAGGCGGACCTCATCCGCCTTGCGGCGGAGCTCAAACAGTCGAATGCAGAGTTGAAGACGCAGAACAACGATCTCGCGGCGCAGAACCACACGTTGAAGCTGTCGAACGTCTACCTGAAAACCAACGTCACCGCGCTCACCTCGCGGGCCGATGCTTTCTGGCGCACCATCGGCATTCTTGAACAGTCTGCTGGGCTCTTTAAACTGCAGAGTGAGTCGCTGAAAGGCCGGATTTCCTCACTGGAAAGCGCGAATCGGTCGCTGAAGGCTGAAAACGAGGCGCTCAAAACCGAGAGAGGAGTGCGTACCCATCGGCAGGAACGGGACGAGCCAGTCAAGGGAACCGTGGGCCCAAATCCAGCGCAGCAAAATTCTGGCGTCACTTTGCCACGCAGGGCAGCGTCACGGCCCAAAGATCGCGTCGGAAATGGCGACAAGACTGCCGTGCATGTCGGCAAATCACTATCTCCTGCGATTCCAAATGGTAAGAGTGGATCGAGATCTCCGAGCGCTGGGAACACACAGAAGCCTCACGTCACGGAATTGCTCCCTATCTCCCAAATCGAAAATCCACCCGGCATACACCAAAATTACCCTTCAGCTTCAACGAGTAAGTATCCAATCGTCTTCCTTCTCTGGATATATTCATATCTTGCAGGCCATTCCCGCGATCTTGCGCAACAGACTAATGGGATCTCTACGCGACATAGTCGAGCCCAGGTAGATTCTGCTCACAATGTAGCCGCCAAGGACCTGCTCCCCTCTACGCACGATGCCCGTTTAGTGGAACCATTGTCCGGAGTGTCTGGCCGATTTACGGTTGTTGGCATTGAATTCGAAACCGCGCGGCTGATTGAGGTTGTTGTACAGAACGGCGGTGGCCTCAATGTATGCGTAATTTTATTCTCTTCAATTCATTCACCAAACTTTGCTCGGGACACTCGACTGACTGTTTTTTTTTGGTTTCAAGGCAACGGATAAGACATGGGGACAGATCCTCGCCCACTTACAACTGATTACACAGCTCGAGATGCCACAGGAATCCTTCAAAATGCAGCACTGGAATGACACAGTAAAGGCCCTCCAGAAATACTATATGCAGCATCTCCTGCATCTCGAGGATAGGAAAGGAACTTCCGCCTCTAGTCCGGGGCTGAAGACTGGGCATTCTGCCATTGCTCGCTCTTCCTCTCGGCAAGCCACATCCGCTCCGTTGGCTGTTCAAGCGGGCCCTGTGGACAATCATAGGGGCTCTCAGCTGGCCTCGGAATCTTCCCTGGGTTCTGGTAAGGATCCAGGAAGGCAGGCGGAAGGGGATCGCGAAGCAGGCATTGGGCCCGTAGCAACAACTCCCAAGGCCCGTAACATCCCAGACCCAGTTAACCCAGTTCCGGAGTCCAAAAGTCTCAGTGATGGGATGGAGCTGGCACCTCAGACCAGTGGAAATATAACCTTATCCCCCGAGAGCAACGCAGAAACAGAGATGACCGGGGCCATCCTCAGTGAGTCATTGTCCGGCTCACCTTGCAACCCCCCTTGATTAATATATATTCCAGATACACCTATGCCTAAATCACCTCGAGACCATCTAAGCCGAGGGCACATTGATATTCTGTGGACCTACTTCGAAAATAGCCCGACCATTGTCTGTAATGCGTGCAGCTCCCAGGGGTCTGTGTCTTCGAACCTCTTCGGGCAGTGGATTGTGGGAAGCTCATGTTCAATCTGTTAGCAACACCCACGAGGTTCCGGCCGGTACAGCATTTGAAGTCCTGGTGGCGCACTCTGAGACTTCACATCCGGAATTCTGCGAAGCCATACTGTCGCAAACGCGGGGAATGACCGATGAACAAGTTCGGAATTGGTTCGAGGGGCTCGACGCATGACAGAGTAGAGACAGGGGATGAATCGCGCGCTGCGGGAGATCAAGTATATGAAGATGCGGTTCAGATAGATATCGTATATGAGTCTTGGGAATCAATGGGCGAGAATATTTTGACACGCTAGCCCTTTGTGGATCGCAGCAAAGTTGAAGTCAAAATAGGGTATGGCGGGGTTACAAGAGGATCCAGTCCCGACGACCGTGCCATAAATGGACATCACAACTGCACGCCGTAACCTCATCGCACAACTGCACGCACAACAATCCAACCGATCAACGTGCATCCACACGTAGCACTTGAACCTACGCGGGGCGTATTTCCGCCGGGAACGCCTCCTTCGGCGTCGCCTCCAAAAACTCCCGATACGAACGCGGCTTGCGCGCCAATATATCCTCGCTGGTGACCTGTTTTGGGCCGTAATCTGTCAGTTAGTCGTTCATCGTTAGCGTAAAGGCCGCAAAATATAAGGGCAAATTGCGTACACCCAAATTCCTCGTATGCTTCACACAGATCCGCAAGCGTGGGCGCCATGGCCGGGAACGGGAACGTCGCTATGAACGACGCGCGGTCGATTTTGGAGTACACGATTTTCTTGCCGGTGACTGGAATGAAGGGTGATGAGTTGAACGATCTCTTCCGATATTAAAGATGTTCACATTCCGCGAGCTGGGCGATGATTTCGTCGAGCGAAATGAGGCGACCTGAGAGGACCTCAGACCCCGCGCCGAGGGCGGGCGACTCAATCGCCGCGCGCACATAGAGCCCATAATCCGTCTCGACGTCGATGAGCGGCACGCGCGTCGTCCCCGCCATCGGCAGGCGGAACAGGTAGCTCCCGTCGGGCTGCACTTTCAGCGCATAAGCAACGCCGTCGAAGAGGTTGCTGGCGTAGTACCCGGCCTGGACGACAGCGAGAGGTATGCCTAATTGCTTGGCGTAGGCCGTAACTTCGGCCTTTGAGTCGAAGAACGCAACGTTGGAGAGGCGGCCGGCGGAGAGGGTGTTAAAGGATTCCAGGGCGGACCAGATGAACAATTTGACGCTGGCTGACTTCGCGGCGTCGACCATCAGTTTACCTTCGGCGATTTCCTCATGCAGTGTGAATTCTCTGGTTCAAAAGGGTTCAAGTTGAGGGAAGAGCGCACCCGTTCCTTGTCAACGTGTTCGATGAAGTTGGTCACGGCCTGGGTTGATATTATGATCATCGGTAAGATATTTTAGCTGGAAACTACCCACAAAGACGATATCCGCTCCCGTAAAAGCTGCGCGCACGGCTGCCTCATTACCGATAGAAAGGGATACCGATTGGATCTCAACCCCCTGGCCGGAAAACGCTTTCGCGGCGGGTTTGTTTGCATCCCGAGTGAGACCCCGGATCCGGTACGGCTTGTCGGATTCCATGAGCGCACGGGCGACGCTGCCGCCCTGTTTTCCGGTAATGCCGACGATGGCGACAAGTGGTACTGTAGGGTCGGTGGAAATTGCCATTTTCGAGCTTATGTCCGTGTCCGTTCGGTGGGATTGTTCAAGGGTGTGGTACTCCTACTCACTGTAATTCAATTTAACGACTAGTTTCCCGTGTTACCGAGTAAAAGAGAATGGTGAATAAGTTGATTGGTGAGCATCTGTCAGCGAGAAGGCCATCACGGATCAGCCGGACGTCATGGCACCAGTGATGGCAGCACAGCATTGAAGACGTGCCGCGCTCGGCAGGCCTTGCTGAGCGGCCGTTTCCAGGCTCTCATCTTTTGTGACATCTCCAATCCATCTCTGCTCTCGCCATGTCTTTCTCATTTAGACCACCGGTCTGTCTGTGAGACTTTCCCACGGATCTCTTCGTATAAATACTGTCTCGTCAACCAAAGGCCGTCGACGGGCAGATAGGATCTCGGAGTCCGACTCTTTTCTTCATTTCCACCGCAAATTTTTTGACTAATGTACACACAGAGCTTACGGAGGTCGTCTAGACGCCTCCGATATCGCATTCTGCGTGCAAGTAATCAAACTACTGGTTCGTTTTTCTGTACCTTCTCATCCTACATGACCTCTTCTCAATAGTATTTCACGCAACGGTGCGTCATCGAGCGTAGCGCGCTCCCAATTCAACGACCTTCCGAGTATCCTTCCTCGTGAGGACTTAGCCTCTCGTAGTTCGATTCAACTTTGCCCGGAACACCCAGTTTTACGCCGACGCCAGATCCTGCGATCTCTGCCACAAACTTGCGCGGACCTGCGGCGGGTATTTTTTTACCATTATTATGGAAGCAACTCGACAACCCTGAAAAAAGGAAGGCGATAGTGCTCATTCCCCCTAATGGAGTGGGTTTTCTGGCTGGCGTTTGTTGTGTCCGGAGATGCGGTTCACATATCAATGAAAGGCTAGTAACCGACAAACCGCCGGAGGCCGTCTTACGGTCTTTCTCTTCCTTCGTGGGTCTGCAGATCTACGAACTTGCTTTGGTCATAGCCTTTTCGTATGTTTGCTTCCGGGTGTCACCGCACTCCCTGCGGAATCCTGCCAGTGGATGCATCGATTGGTGTGACACAATATATAGATTGAATCGGAGTGTGAACCCGACGCGCGACGAAGTCAACGCTTCCCCAGGGCGCGGCCTGATCAAGCTAAAGTGTATCTAGCTAGAGCAATCATCCACTAGAGCGCCAAACAAAAACCTCTCAAGGAAAAAACCCGCGTTCCCGTAAACCGAATTTGGGCCGTGTTGAACGACTCCCCGGTGTGAACATCAGAGAGTATGCACTACATGCCAGTGCAGGTCGGTCTTACGAGAGCGGGGCAGACTGGAAGTACTGTTTTACATCATAACGAATGCAGTCTTGTGTCTTGTCCCGCGTACCGGGCTTCCCATCAAGCACATCGAGCTTTCCGCTACGAGTCCAGTTGTATACCACAGATAGGAACTTCAGAGGCGCCAGAGGTTCACACTACGGTGAATTATTGAAGGAAACGATTATCTAGAGATCAAATTATCAAAACCGCGAAATTCGTTTACCAAGACGACAAGGAAGGATGGTTTTAACCTCAAGAGCGAGAAATTATTAGTTGTTCCCTCATTGTACATTTCGGTAAATTTCTGGTGCTACACACTGAACACGACGATCGTGATACTGGCCCTTTTTATCCACGCCAAAACAGATGCATCTCCGCAGTAAGTAGCTCGATGTACAAATACCACCCAGTGCTTCGAAGAATACGCATACACCTAAAACTCACACTCCCTTTGCGCGCTGCGTAAATGTAATCACTGGCGCTCTCCCAGTTCCACCATTGCCACCAATGTCGATTCCCGCCCCACCACCGCCCCCTGTTCCTCCTATATACTCTGTAAGCAACAGATAGACGAAGGGACCCACAAAACACAAAACTCACCAGAGATACTCCCGATTCTCCAACGACACAGATCTTGAGGCGAGAATTCAAGTTCTGGCCCCTCAACTTCCCCCCCTTGACCACCAATGCGAGCATTGCCGCCGATTTCACCAACCCCTCCTACGTTACTCGTCGTTCCGCGATTCTGGTGTCAAATTAATTTTTCGCACCTGTGATGTTCCCGATTTCGTTTATTGCTGCAATGAGATTTTAGGGGCCGTTTATGTAAGGAGATATAGACAATGACTCACCCTTGGCACCAACTGTCGGAGGCGATTGCGAAAATTTCCACTATCTCCCACCGTAAGATACAAGGGACGACCACGACCAAGACCCCAGCGAACCTTAAGAATTTGCACATCTTTCAGAACTTCATTGACCGTGACGAACTATTGACATGAATATAGTCCGTTTCGCGAGTTGGTTTGCTTACCGTGGAATTAGCAATCATTTGTGTGAGAGTCGCGTTATGTTTTGCCAGAGACGAGGAGTTGTCTTCGCTGTTAAAGAATCGGGCGAGGGTGCCCCGCGAGCTGGCGGTGTCCAGATCCTCCTTCATGGATTGAAGTTCCCTGTACAACTTCAGTCAGTCAGGTCACAAACACACTACACAACACTCCAGTAACTGGTTAAGAGCCTCAACGAATGGACCCTGAATTCGCCGATTGTTCCCAGTCTCAGAAAGAATGGGGGCCAGAAGCTCTATTCGTGCAGCTAATTCAACAAGGCCTTTCTGGTTGTCTGAAGTTTGCTAGATACAGATGAAGACAAGTCGTGAACATTCTATTCACTCTCACCTTAACGCGGTCCGCGATGTGCAAAAGTGAGGTAATAACGCCACTCAACACCCCTCCGAGTGGAGCATGGCTGGAGACGGTGCTCAGCGTCATCAGGGCCAATTTGAGTGCGTTGGACGCTTGCTGGGTGGCTTTAGAGGGGTGTTCCTCCTTCGGCCTGTCTTGTGCAGATAACGTATGTGGCGGCTTTGATAAGGCCGATGTGCGTTCATCCATCGGGCTGGTCCTAGCGTGAGGCAGCCTAGGAGGCTTGTGGGAGAAGAGGAAATTGCTGGATGTCACGTCGAAGCGGGGAAGCAGAAGGGAAATCGTCCATGGTGCCTTTTATACGAAGATAACTGTAAACGCCGCCGTAGACACCAGTCATAACTTCTGAGTCATAGATACTGTCGGAGGGTGCGGCAGGGTGCGGCTCGAAAGGTGGTTATGTACACTGGGCGTCTGATAATACTATTAATAGTACATAAGCGCCCTTCACATAGCTTCAACGTGTACTGTTACCTCCAATTCTCCTTCGTTCGATTCATCTGTGAACTGGTTTTCATCCGTTGCCGCAGCTTCAACAAACGAGTTGCGAACTACTTTATCTCATTTTTGAACTCAGCGGGAAAAGCACAAGAAGATAATCGCATGGGCGAAATCCTGCTGCCATCATCATCATACTGTCGAGAAGAGACTTTTGGTGTGAAAACATAGGTCATGAGTGACAGGGAGAAGGGTGATATAATATATTAACATAACTGTCGACACGAGGTCCCCGCCACAAACTGAGATGGGAGGAACTTGTGACCACCCTACAATCATTTATAGTATCAAATCCTCTTATCCGACTCAAAGGTATTCTCATTTACATTGGCAGTCGTGGGCTGTGTTCGGACCAACTTCGGGAGCAGGTTTGTCACCTCCGAATGCGAGGATCAAACTCGCGATCTCAGAATGCGGTGGGCTCATGTCGCAGCTCTGCTTTGAACCAGCTCTAGCTCTGGTTTTGTGTCCGGCGCGGGCTCTGCGACAGAGCAACGATGCTTCGAGATCTATGAAAAGATATTATGGGTTGCATGGGAAGGGATGCAAGATTGCGAATAGATCATTCTCACGAGTCCGTAAATTCCACGAAAATCCATACGGTAACAAAGAAAGACAGTTGCAAAGACGGCTGCTATGAGCTTTTTTTTTGGTATATATTGCTTGACCCTTGCAGCAGACTGCGGCATTTATTAAATTCGAGTATATGTTGTTTACCCTGAGTAACAACTTCCATGTTCAATCGTGCAAGTTCGACATGATGCCGGCCGCCCGCAAAAATCACGGTTGCTTGCGCTACCCTCCGCTCGCTGGTAATTGGAAATGGTTGGCAATGGAATCGTCCCAAAAGATTTTTCTGCTCTTGCATCACTCCCATGCATTTCCCTTTTGTAGTGTTTAGCACGCATTTGATCGATGTGTGCCGACGGTTACGGCACATATCGGCATAGAGCGGCAGGGCCTGCCGGCAACCGGCTTCAGCATCGGCCCGAGCGGAAGTTGAACCAGTTCCAACTACATACGTAGCTGGGCGCCTACACGTACTCAATGTCGTGGTCTGCACCTGCGTTATTGTCCTTCGATTCGTTCAATTTTTCTTCCTATCATCGTTCTTCTCGTTTCTCTCTCTCTCTTCACCCCAACTCGTCGTATTCGAATTGACCGCTCCCGCTGAGCGCCATAGCCCGGATCCCTCGGTTTTTTCAGTGTAGGACATGGTGTCTCTCAATCGACCATGTAGATTCCAGGGTGCATTGGGTTTCGACGGTCGAAGTTGGAATTCACGAGTCCATTTCGAGGAGTGTCGTCCGTGACGATTTCAGCGGACTTCTGAAAAGCGCCTCCGCCACTGTCAAGGTTGACATTTTGTGAGAAACAGTGGGGAAACATGGTGAGTCATTTAGGCGCCTATTTTAGCGCGCGACACCTATAAAAACGGCATGAAGAATCAAGCGCCCAGGAGAAGATACCTCCCGAATGTCACACTCAAGAGCTCAGATGCGCGGTAGGGCTGAAACCATGTGGTCTTAATTAGACGCTCATCAAAGTTACTAGGGGGTAGGGGAGGTGCTGGAGGAAGAGGTTCCACGACAGGTGGCAACGGAGGCCGCGGTGAGGGACCCAGGATCCCGGTGGAACAGGCCCACATCTTTGACGTATGGGGTGGGCAGTTAACACCAATCAGAAACTTAGAACTTACCATCTGACATACCACTCTGCAGGGGGCGAAGGAGGCCCGGGCGGGTATGGGGTTATAAAGGGGGGCGACGGGGGTGTAGGTGAAAGTCCCAGTTACACGGAGCCCTTTCTTCCCCCCGGCACACAATTGCCCGATATGACCGTCCAGGAGTTTTGCGAGCGATACAAACTCAACTCGGGTCCGATCGCCTCGGTTCTTGCTGCACAGGGGTTCAAAACGGTGAAGGAACTCAGTATTGCACGTTCCATTAATCTGCAGGATGTCGGGTTAGGGATCGGACATATTGCTGAGTTGAAGGCGGTGTTGGAGACGTTGGCCTATGATACTAGTATCGGCACTAGTAAAGTGTGTTATCCTTTGGGATTCGGTATACAACATTAAGATTACTTGGTCACCATCTCTTCGTTCGATACAATTTTGCTTGGCTTATCCGTGACAACGCCCACCTAAAATGAGACACAAGGTTTGCTCTGAATTAACTCACTATCACATAACCACAACCCGTCGATAGCGCGCCTCCCTAATCCTGCTAAACGCCTCCGTGCGCTCCAAGGGATACGTCTTCGTCTGCACCACAACGCTCACCATCTCAGCGACGCGGAGTGCATCCTCCGCGTCCGCGGAGGTGCCGGCGGTGGGTGCCGACGGTGAAGCAAGCCCGCAATCGATTTGCGGTTAAAGAGGAGCGGGATTTCCAACGTTGCACGGTGGCTCAGAGAGTATGCGGAGCTGCGCCTCGGAGGGCTAGGTCGGTGTTAGGTCGGTGATGCTCTCCGTGCGGGATCCGTCACATTCGTAAAGACGCATTGTTCTCGTTAACGGAGATGTGCGCACCGAAACGATCGAGGCAGACCGACGCCTTTGCGGACAACGACGAGATCGCCATGACCCGGTATCCGAATTTACGACCGAATTGAAGCGCTGTGAAGGAATGTGATGTATTTCTATTTTACGGTGTAAGTGGCCATGTGTGGCTAAGCAGCAGTACCTGCAATAGAGTAGAGGGAGAGGTAAGGTAGCTAGGTGGGGCATAATGGAACCTATTTAGACGCAAGCACAAAAAAAGAAGAAATAAATTATTGAAAGGGGAAAGGGTGGTCAGAGGGGGGACATAAACATGCGAATAAGGTACAGTGAGGGAGCTTTCGGGACACGGTGTGGGTGGGATGGGTCTGGGGAGGGGAACGAGAAAATAGGAATCAAATGGAAAAGATTAAGGAGCAGGGTTCACGTATGGTAGGGGCAATGAAGAGGTCTTATCCAGCGACAGGTGAAGCTCGCGTTGACGCGCGGCAAGGGAGACAGCCAACTCTTTACGCTTTGGGCACAAATATGTGTCGGACCTATGCTTTCCGGGGCAGTTCAAGCACTGAACGGGACCACTACAAGGTGATAGGTGGTCGGCAGAAAGTGGTTTGGCGTATACACCGCAGCACGGGTTCTTGACGTTACAGCGGGCTTTGGTGTGGCCATATTTGTGACAACCCCAGCACTGGGAAACGCGCAGGTGTGGGAAGCCGCGAGAGGAATTGAAGCGCGAGTGTGTCTAAAGTGCAGATGGAATTTGGACCGCAAGCATCAACGGAGAAGTAGGATACATATCCAAGACCTGCGATGCTACAACTAGGGTTTCCCTTGGCCGGATACTGCTCAGACACGAATCTGAATGAAGCTCTCAGTTTCTAGGTTTAACGGCTGACGGCTCGCCGAATACAAGGCAATCCTCCGTCTTTACATTTCAACTCAAGAAATACTTATTCAACAGACTGCACTGGTGATACCCTGGACTTCATACAAGCAGCTCGACTTATCTGCGCGGGCTTGACTGTCTTTGATGCATATATGGTCTTCCGCGGAGCCTGTACCCGTTCCAGTGGCTTTGTGGCGCATAAATAATTGGTGTTGTGTCTGCGAAGATTATTGATACATATGTTCAAATTCAAACTTGGTCATGATCAAGGCCGAATTGAGGAGCCAAAAATTGAATGATGTACAAAATTGGCCGTGAAACACACAGAGAGTATGGCTGGCATTAGATTCAGGTCTGAACACCATGATTTGGTACTAGCATATATCACGCTACTTGCCTAAGTAAGTTGAGATTTCCGCCTCAACACAACCACTGACGCGGGCAGTGGTGTTAACACGCATTGACGCGGTGTTGATGCGCACTAGCGCGCACATTGACGCGGCATCGGCGCAGCGAGTGCGAGTACCCTCCAAACAACAATCACAGGTTCCGGATAACATGTCCATCAAGTTGAGCCAGATAAACGACTCCCCAAAGTACACATCCCAGGTAGACTATCCATCTATGTATCTCCAATTCTGACTTCTATCCTACAGGGAGCCTTCCAAAAAAAAATCACCCTGTGTAAAAACTATCATCTATTACAACATACGAGGTACGAGTAATTTTTGTTGTAGCGTCTGTTTATAAGAGACTAATCATCTATGGAAAAGGACCGGATATGTGTTCAACAATTCCCGCGCCAATGCGCGCCCGAGTCAGTACGCGCAGCACGCCTGCCGCATCAAAATATCCAGTCCTGTTGCACTGATGTTCGTGCCATTCGCAACCATACCAACCGTTCTCACGTTGCGTTCTGTGTTTGTCTGATGTAGTCGACGCGTTCCAGACACGTGATATTTGGAGAGTCAATTTATTGGCTGTGCTCTTTCCCTTCTCTTCTTGCCGCAGCGGCCACTGAGACGCTCGAACCCTTTGGTGGCACCAATAAGGGGCTAAAAGCGACGAGATAAAGACGGAACAACCTGCCACATACTTACGAAGCGATCCACTCTGTCCCGTTCGACTTCTATGGTGATTCCGGCGAATTATACTACTTTCGTGACGGCACAGTGCCTACCATGGCCCAGTGACTGGCTCATTATGGCTGTCCTTTCTCTGATGTTGACGTCTCTGCACTCGCTATCACCGCTCCCTTTCCATGATCCCCAAATCCATCCGACGAGGAGATAAGAACATTCGACGGCGAGGCGGGGCGGCACCGACAATGGTTTTTTTCTACATCTCACCCACCCCAGATATTATCTAGCTAGACTGGCCCAAGCATCGCGTCGCATATTACTCTCCTCGCAAGAAAATTCAACACTTCGCGGCGGGGGCCCCATGACCGCCACTATCAAACATCTTTGGCGGTTCCGTTGGTTCAATGATTTTCCTAGGATCGTAACCTTCGCATGCCGTGAATCTCCGTGCTGAGAAATAAAGTCTCCGCACTATTCCTCGTTACATGACCATCCGCTCTGACCGGCGTTGGAGCCTTCTAATGCTAGTATAAATGTGCTACTGGTCTGGGTTTGCAACGACACGCAGAAGATGCTCATCCCCTTGTTTCTGCTCGGCCTCGCTGGGGAATGTTTCGCCAAGATATACGAGGACGTTTCCGATCTCCCTGGCCTCGTTTATGACTTCGTCATCGTCGGAGGTACGACCCAATTTTTTTTTGACAAGGACGAGATGTGTATGTTAACTACCGATGGAACCTAGCCGGAGCCGCGGGCAATGTCGTCGCCAATAGATTGACTGAGGACCCCAACTTCTCTGTGCTTGTACTCGAAGCAGGAGTCTCGTGAGTCCCGGAAACCCATTCCTTCGGCGAGTGCGATTGATTCGTGCAGCAACAAAGGAGTTCAAGACTCTATCGTCCCCTTCTTAGTGAATGATTTGCTTGGTGGACCCAACATCTACGAATGGAATTACACCACGACGCTGCAAGTTGGATTGAATAATCGGTCCATTCCATATCCGAGAGGTAAGACTTGGCTGTACCTAGTGTTTTAAGAGAAACATTAATTCTCTCCCATAAGCACATATCTTGGGTGGTTGTACTTCACACAGTGAGCTCTCGCCCATCTCCTACGTTCTTTGTTATACTGAGTATACGACGCTAGATGGCATGGTTTACACTCGCGGCTCTGCCGAGGACTACGATCGCTGGGCTGCTGTGACGGGAGACCCAGGGTGGTCCTGGGACAGTCTGCTTCCGTACTTCTTCAAAGTATGCAAAAAAAATTGCTCTTTGTTCAGAACTGACGGATCGCAGAACGAAAAATGGACGTCGCCCGCAGATGATCACGACACGCGTGGTGAATTCAATCCCGCTGTGCACAGCACCGACGGAATCAACTCTGTCAGCCTCAGCGGTTCTCGGTGGCCCATTTTCGAGAATCAGGTCATTCAAACCACCCGCGAGTTACCTGAGGAATTCCCCTTCAATTTGGATTACAACTCCGGAGAACCGCTGGGCGTGGGTCAGTCTCGGAATCCTTCGGTGTTGTCTTGCAATTTATATATGATATAGGTTGGCTTCAATCCACGATCGGTGGCGGAGAGCGAAGCTCATCGGCCACATCATATCTTGCCCCAAAATTCATTCAGCGAGAGAATTTGCACGTTCTTCTGCACGCACAAGTGTCGAGGCTCGTGGGTCCGCAGACCACCAAAGGCGCTGTATCTTTCGAAGGGGTGGAATTTTCGCAAGGTACGTGCATCCTCTTATCAAGCGTGCGCTCAGCTCACCTCTCTTCAGGCGGATCCCTATTCACCGCCAGAGCTGCTAACGAGATAATCCTTTCGGCGGGGCCGATCGGGACGCCAGCCATCCTAATGCACTCTGGAATCGGGGATAAAAACACGTTAACAGCGCTGGGTATTCCTTCCGTCCTGGACCTCCCCAGTGTCGGCCAAAACGCCACCGACCAATCAATGGTCTTCGCCGCGTGGTCCGTGAACTCGACGCAAACCGTCGATCTCATAGATCAAAATACGACACTGTTCAACGAGGCGTATGCACAATGGAATACAACTCACACTGGCCCGTTTACCAATGTCCCGGTGACACACCTTGCTTGGACGCGCTTAGATGCGAACTCGCCTATTTTTGAGAACGTCACGGATCCATCCGCGGGTCCTAAAACGCCTCATATCGAGATATTCGTCGGAGTATGTTGAAGGAGCTCATGTGCCTCCGCTGTCGGCTAATGTTCTTTATTAGACGGGTGGATTTGGGGTCCCGCCGACTGGGAATTTCATGAGTTTTGGGATGATCATACTCACACCGACTAGCCGTACGTTTCTCCCAAATTCTAATTATCCCAGCCATACTTTTATACTTGAAACTCAGGTGGTTCAATCACCCTCGAGAGCAATAATCCCTTCGATCCTCCACTCATTGATCCAGGACTCTTGGTCACTGATTTCGATGTGTTCGTCGCTCGAGAGTCGATCAAAAAAGCCTATCGATTTGTTGAAGCGCCAGTGTGGAAGGACTACATTATTGCGCCCACTATTGATCTGTTGAATATGACGACGGAAGCACTGGACGAATATATACGAAACACCGGTAGCTCTTCTGGACACATTGTTTCGACCGCGCAGATGTCGGCAAAAGATGCATCATATGGAGTGGCAAGTCTAAGTCTACTCTGTATCTGTCCGAAGAGCTCACCTGTTCTGTGTGGTACAGGTCAATCCAGACCTACTCGTGAAAGGCGCTAGTAGGCTCAGCATCATCGATGCTTCCATCATGGTAGGTGAAAAATCATTATTTACTGTCATAAAAGTTGACCACATCGAAGCCTTTCGTTCCTAGCGCTCACACTCAGGCAGCAACGTATGCGATCGCAGAACGGGGGGCGGACTTGGTCAAAGAGCGGTGGAAATAATATCAACAATCATTTACTCTCAGAAGATTAACAAGCGTCGTTCATGAATTGAGGAGGTTCGTCCGTCTTTGTTGTACAATTTGAGCGGCACCAAAGCCCCGCGATTGGACTGTGAAATGATTTATGCGAATATAAATGGATGCCGCGGCCTTCATTCGCTTCGCGACCCTGCTCACTATTTTTTGAGCAACATTCGGATGTTGTTTGCCATCGTCGTCTGGTGTTTCGTTGATAGGTGCAAATTTTGAACCGGCAATTCAGCCGCAATATTGTTCGATATTTGTTGCCTCTCACGAACGCGTTCCAGACACGTGCTCGTTGGGACTAAAAATCTACAGACCCGCGCCGAGCGACAATGCCGGACGGCGGAGTTGTGCATATCCGTGATCTACCATCACGCGGCATAGCTCTCAAAGAAAGAAGCATGTCAATTTTAGTCCGTCGCAATAGTAGCCCGATGTTGATATTTCACCCCGGGCCGGTGCTTCGAAGAATATACATGTACGCCTACGTTCGAAACTCAGCTCGAGGCCGCCGCGAAATTCTGATCACCGGTGCGTGGGCAGTTCCACCCTTCCCACCAACGTCGATGCCCGTCCCACCGTCACCGCCTGTTCCCCCTGTATACTCTGTGAGCGACAGACAGACAGATACATGTAAAGGGACCCGGCAAGAACAAAACTCACCAGAGATATTCCCGATTCTCCAACGAATCGGATCTTGGGTCGAGATGTCAAGCTGTGGCCCCTCACCTTCGCCTCCTTGGCCGCCAATGCGAGCGTGGCCGCCGGTGCCACCAAAGCTTCCTACGTTACTCGTCGGCCCCCAATCCCAGTGTTGAAATTAATCTTCCTACCTGTGATGTTCCCCATTTCATTTATCCCTGCAACGAGATTTTATTGCCGGCGTTGAAAAAGAAATAACCTTCAGAAACTCACCCTCGTCACCAACTCTCGGAGGAGATTGCGAGAATTGGGACTATTTCCTCGTAAAATTAGAAGGGAGAATCAAGGCAACGAGTCACGCGTACCTCAAGCGCCTGGAGAGTTTTTAGGACTTCATTCACCGTGGCAAACTGTTGCAATACTTAGATAAAGCGCGTGTGTCGAGCGGAATTGCTTACCGTGGCATCTGAAATCATCTGCGTGAGAGTCGTGTTGTGTTTCGCGAGAGACGAGGAATTGTCCGCGCTGTTGAAGAACTGGGTGAGGATCCCCCGCGAGCTGGCAGCCTCCAAATCCTCCTTGATGGAGTCTAATTCCCTGTGCACGTTCACTCAGTACTGAAATTACGCGCCGGCCAACCAACGCGCCACTCGCCGGTGAAGAGCTTTGACGAGTTGGAGCTGAGCTTGCTCGCTTTTCCCCGTCTCACAGAGAACGGGCGCAAGAAGCTCGATTCGCGAAGCTAATTCAACGAGGCCTTTTTTGTTGTCTGAAGTTTGCTATATGTATATGAGGATGAAGGAAGTGGCATCGAATGCGAGTGAACAAACAGTCAGTCAATCTCACCTGAATGCGGTCTGCGATAGCCAAGAGCGGGTCAATGACGCCACTCAGCGCCCCTGCGAGCGGGATATTGCTGGAAGCAGCGCTCAGCGTCGTCAGAGCCAATTTGAGCGCGTTGAAGGTTGTGTGGGTAGCTTCAGAGCCTCGATTTTGGCGGTTCCCTTCTGAACCGTCTTTTTCGAATAAGGTAGTATGCGGCGGCTGCCGCTCTGAGAGAGGTGAGGTACATTCATCCTTAGGGCTTATAACAGCGTGAGGCCGCCGAGGAGTCTTGTGGAAGAAGAAAGGTTTGGAGAAATGCCTGAATTTCATGAGGTGGAGAAGCACTGGCAGGAAGGGTCGTCCATGGTGATGCCTTTGAGCTCTTGTGCAGAGAGATGACGTTCAAAACTCCACACGCTTTGTGGGGCGACCAGGCGAGGCTCCCTTTAAAACCGCTCAAACGCCGTTTTCTATTATTCCACGCTTCTAAATCGCGCACGAGGCATAACTCCTGCGTCATACATGCTATAGGAGGGCACGACGCAAAAGCCTTTCAGACTTCATAGACCAGAAATACATCAGACTCTCGTGGAAGCTGGAGGTAAAGTCGGTTGTGTCGTTCAGTTCACTTTTTGACAGTAAGACGCTATTGAACAAACTCGTGGCCATACGCATATTCGGCAAATGCCGTCCGAACGTCGACGAAATGATATTACTGCTGTTTGCAGAACGGTCAGCATTGTATGTTCCATTGAGCTGTAGGATGTCGGGTATGAGGGAGTTGGTGAGGATGTGGCTGTAATTAAGGAGTCCAGTCTTTTATCTTGTCCGACGTTCCGGGCTTCACAAATGCGAATTGTAGAGTGTCAGAGGTTGCACTACGGTGAATTACTGAAGGAGACGGTCACTTGCAGATCAAATTATCAGTGTATAGTGCGGCATAATCGTGAGTGCCTGCCAACTGTGCGTGCGATCCACATGGATTGGGCTTTGCGGCGAAGCGTGGTCTTTATTTGGCCAGCCCAGATCTGCGCTACACTCCCAAGTGACGGGAACGAGGGGTCCACCTCACCGTCACCCTCACTCTATCCTGCGTGCGCGCGCACGTCGACAAGCATATGCGAAGACAACGAAAAACGAAACATGTCCGGCGTCGGCGGCTACCCCGCGAATAGCCTACGCTACGGCGACACAAACAGACTCAGACTGCACAGCACGTAAAGGACAGCCGCAAGGCGGGAGGGATGAATGATTTACAGCGCCAGCGCGCCCTACAAGCGCAGGGGGCCGAGAGAGACGGACTCGCCCTCGCCTACCCGAGGCGTGTGGGTAGGACTCTAGGAGAGGAAGGAGGAGACGGAGGAGAAGAAAGTCCCCCCGCCTCCCATCCCCCCCTCTGCACCTCCGTTGCAGTGCACCCCGCACTACTTCCCGCTTCACCCCACGCTCCGCGCGGCCCCGCGAAATGATGCGGCCGCCGCCAGCGCGAGACGCACGCCCACTCACACCAGCCGGAGTCTCCCCGACGTGGCACTCGAGACGCGGGAACACGTCATCCAAAAAAGGAGCGCGACGGGTACAATTGAAAGCATCCGCACCTGCGACGAGGATAAGCACAGGGAGCGCACCAGTCTAAGCGCTCCGCGGATCCGGGCTTCGACACGAGTATCCTGGAATCCTGCGACGGGTGCGTTAGTAGAGTAGGACACGGAGGATGACGCGCGGCTCACCCGCGTACGCAACAGCGGGCAGCATGGCGCCCGACGGCATGTGTCAGGAACCGGCGGGAAAATGAGGAAGGGTGCACACACGCGTCTATGACTACATCCTCTTCGTCGTTGCCACCGCCGCCGCTCTGACTCCGAATCGGGCCGCCATTGATACACTGGCCTCCCATCCCTGTAAGCCAATTAGCAGTCAGAGGGCGGTGGATTCAAGGGGGCAGGATGGGGTGACATGCGCATACGCGCATCGCTTCCCGTCTGCGAGCCGCAACATGCGCATCCATCCAATGGCGGCCTAGCGGTACCGCGGTCATCAGAAGTCAGGACACAGACCCCAATCGTTGTCCTGTCATGCACCAACGCCCCCGCGCCCGGCGCCGACTCCCCATGCGTGATTCTGGGGAGGAGATGAGGAGTCGTAGGGCCGAGGAAGAGCGGATGCACATACGCGATACCAGCCCCTCCGTCCTCCCCGATCCTAGGATCAGCCAACGCGCAGGAGGGTGAAGCCTTTGCAGCTGCGGTGACACGGCGCACGATGGGCGGCGCATTTTGCTATTGGGAGGCCAGCGGTCTGCGCGATGGGAGTCAATGGCGAGCGACCCCGTCGTCCGTCCCGCTTCGTTCCCCGCCGCGTCCGTAGCCGTACGTCCCGACGGCTCGCGGGGCCACCACGTATGCGCAGGACGATACCCCGCCCTTTGCTCAGGCTCCCGCTCCCCTCTCCTCGACTCGCGACCGCGCCTCGGGAGGAACCCCACACCCTCCGCCGACGTTCCCGGAGCCACGCATCGGTACTGAGGACTTCCACCACCCGTCCATCCCGGCACTGCGCAAGCATCAGCGGGACCATCCCAGCACTGCACAAGCATCAGCGCCCGCAGGCCGGGGAGGAAGAGGAAGAGATTGCACGTCGCATCCCCGCACAGCGTCTTCCTCTCTCTCTCTCCCCCACCCCCCTCCCATCTGCTCTTCCCGACGCCCGACACTAACGCCCGGCACGCAGCGGCGCACGCGGGCTATACGCACATCGGAAGTGGTATCGGGATAGGGACTCGAGAGTGGCGGGCAGATGTGCGCACATCCTGCGCGGCGGCTCGATCCTGCATGGAGGGACGATCGCATCGCGCGAGGATGCGGGTGACTTATACCGACTCCGACTCCCGGTGCCCCGTGATGCCTCGCTCAGGCTCTCCACGAAACCCAGCACAGCCTGTGACAAGGGAGCGGGGCATCCGCAGTATGCGTATGCGTGGTGCCCTGGGGGATCAAGGCGGGCGCCAGGCCGGCAGAGGGAGGCACCATCGGGGACTCGGATATCCAGGGGTCGGACGTCTGAGAGCGCAGCGCGTTGGCCAGGCCAGGCGGCGGCGAGGGGGGCGACGAGGATTCCAGACACAGCGCCGCGTACAGCCCCTACGCTCCAGCGAGCCGAGGACAGTCTCATAGCGGCGACTGGGGACGATCTAGGAGAGAGCGGAGCTGCGAGGAGAGCGGGCATCATGATGCGGGTGACTCACACCGACTCCCGGTGCCCCGTGATGCCTCGCTCAGGCTCTCTACGGAACCAAGCGCAGCCTGTAACTAAGGAGCGGGGTGTCCACAGTATGCGTATGCGTGGTGCCCTGGGGGGTCAAGGCGGGCGCCACGCCGGCGGAGGGAGGCACCATCGGGGACTCGGATACCCAGGGGTCGGACGTCTCAGGTGTTCGCAACGCCAGGCGGCGTCCGGACGACTATACTGCGCGCTTCGAGCGCCGCACATCCTGCGTGTGGACGCGATGTCTTCAAGGGCGTGGGTGGGGTGGGGTGGGGCGAGGTGTGGCGGAGGCGGGAGTCGCGTCGTGCGTCGTGTGTCGCGAGGCTCGGGTGGGTATTGTGCACGCCCGCCTCATGTGCCTATTCCGAATCCGGGATTGACTCTGTAATGATCCACCCCGTCGGATATTTGCCCCCTGCGCGTGGGCGTGCGTTAGCCAGGATTCGCGTGGGGGGCCGGGGACGACCTCGCCCGCCTCAATCAACCCACGGCACACCGAAATTTGAGTGCTGCTTATTGTCTCCGATGCGTCGGGTGTAGAGGCGGAGGCGGAGGCAAGGGCGCTGCGGTCTGTCAGCACCTTTCGGGGTAGGGGAAGAGCGGACTCACGCTCAAGCAACATAGAGGCTCCTGAGGCCCCTGAGGCCAGGCGTATATACTCCACAGACGTCGGCGGCGGTGGCGACGCGTTGAGACCCATGCATTGGCGACGACCAGACCGGCAGGTGCCCATGGCTGCGGATGGATTTGCGTTAGAAAGTCAGCGATTGCTGGCTGGGGGACTGTGGGCTCATACCTATGTGAATTCAGCACGTCGCCGGGTATGTCGGCACCTGGCTTTCCTGTTCTCTTCGAGGTCATGGTACTGGGGGCTGCGAGTGCCAGTGTTCAGGGAGGTGCTGCTAGTGGGCGATGGGGAAGGGGAGATGCTCACCTCTGACCCTTCCCTCGTCCAAGGTTCTTCTCCACCTAAATTGTTGTCTAGGCGGCAACGAGGGGCCTGTATTATGTGCGCCATCGGCAACGATCGCGTGTCCCCTAGCGACAACGGCGATGGGCCAATATTCAACAGAAATGGGCTTTCTGGAGGAAATATGAGCCACAGCGTAACGGGGGAATTCAAGAAAGGGGAGTGCTGAGCGCTGAGGGGAAATCTACGTACCCAATTAATAGTATTTAATACCCATCGCTCGCATGCAGTTAACTGGCGTGCCACCGAAGGACCGCCAATTTCTCATATGCGTGGCGAAAAAAATCAACGCCGCCTTCAGGGGCAGGCATCCACTGTCACAACGAGGTTGAATTGAAGTTGAAGAAGCCTGAAGACGTGTGGCGTAGTTGCGCATGTGTGGCAAAGGCTTCGGCTCGAGATAGTGGCACGTGACCCGTCGTGCCTATTTTTTCCCATACGTCGTGCGAAGACTCGCTCTTCCGAGTCTTCGTTTCTCTCAATCGTCGATAAGGTCGGCGGTTCTAGCGAGATACAACGGGTACTGATTTTGCTCTCCTCAGAACTGATGGCGGAACTCCCGGCAGAATCCAACCTCGGGAGCGTAGAAATGCACCGCAGCTTGCACATTCCAGAGATTGTGACGGAGATCTGTTCTCACCTGGATCCCAGCCCAGGGGTAGAATCCGCCGACCTCGCTGCACTCGCCCGTACATGTCAAATCTTCCAGGATATTGCCCTCGATGCATTATGGAAGTCCCAAGACACGATCGTGAATTTGATTATGTGCATGCCCAACGATCTCTGGGAAATACTCAACCCTCTACCTCTACCTTTAATGATGTTCCAGATTTCGCCAGGACGTCGGGTGGTGAGCGGTAACGTCGCTGTCCCGACTTGCTCCATTATCTGATATCTTTCCTTCTTCAGCGACCCACTCGCCCCGTTGTGGAATCAGACTGGGACAGGGTCTTGAAGTACTCACATCGCGTACAGCGTCTCAGGTGCTTCGATGATGATAAGTTCAACGTATTCTCCGTTTTCGAGACCCTTCGCCTGGGCGTGCCAGGCGGCTACCTACTTCCGAACCTCCGTGCAATTATGTGGGATTACTCTAACAGCGTGGCGCTTCCCTTTCTCGATCTTTTTCTTAGCCCACGGATCACAGCAATTGGCCTTGGTCAATGTAGTGACAACGCTCACTACTCTTTGCTTGCCAATCTTGCCCTCAAATATCCCAGGCTCTCCACAGTCGCCATCGGCCCGCTGGATCCCGATGAAGACTACGACGACGAGGACGATGAGGACGTGGGCGACGGAAACCCGCGTCCGAGGGCTACGGACGCTCAGCTGTGTACATTTGTGCGGGCCTTGACTGATGTTCAGGCTCTTAGTGTCGGAACCCTCGATTTAGCTGCGCTGAGCTATCTCGGGAGCATCACAACTCTTCGAGAGCTGATCGCAAAGCTACCTGACTCGATATCCTTCTCAGGAGTCAGGGAGCGGAGCCTGTTCTCCCATCTCTCCTTCTTCAAACTCGGGATCACATGCGGAAACATCCTTGCGTTGACGGACTTGGTACGCACGTGGAACAACCCCCGGCTGGAGTCGTTTGAAGCCCATTTTATCAACGATTACGCCGGCATTTCCAACCGCTCCATGGTTCCACAACGCATCGAAAATTTGCATGGCGTCCTCAGCGCTCATTGCGTGCCAGCTTCCCTAGAAACATTCAAGTTTGATCTTACTACCGACAACCACTCCGGAGTGGGCACATTCGTATACCCCGGATATTTGTTCAGCTCCCTGTTCTGCTTCAACAATCTAGTCACTGTGTCCATCAGTGTCGGTGAAGGGTTCGACATCGACGATACCGTGGTATCTGACCTGGCGCACGCCTGGCCATGCCTTCGGGAGCTTCGTCTCACAACTGATATTAGTGCTAAACACCGTCATCAGCCCTGCGTTACCCTTCTCGGCTTACATTCCCTCGCGCAGCACTGCCCCCACCTCCACACGCTCGAAATGACGTTCGACGCCAACTCCGTGCCGTCGCCTGAGGCGGATCCGGAGGCACGGATTATCCAGCAGAGCCTTGTCACCTTGTACACCTCTTTCTCCTCCATCTCCTCCCCAATCCCAGTGGCGCAATTTCTTTTGGATACCTTCGTCAACCTGAAGAATGTATATGCCTCGTATGCGACCCCATATGAGGCGCAGTGGGAAGAGGTCGAAACGTATATTGGGAATCTCACCGAGATTCGCGAGGAGGAGCGAAGCATTGCGAGGCATGCAACCTCCAATCATCTATTATTATTTTTTTCTAACAATGTGACAGTGCCAGCGCTGCCGTTGACGTCGATGAATAATCTTACAGTCAAGTGTCGCCCCTGTACCTTATGATGAATGAAAAACAAAATATGCTCGGGAATCGGCGAAATGTTGTCGAAAAACCACCCTTGCTTAGGTGTCCTCTCCCCGACACGCAGCGACTCGGATGTATACAGTACGCAGACTCTACGCAGGTCAGTGGGGGAAACGGGTAGATGTACGTACATTCTATGCGGCCCTTTACGCGTCCAGGAGAGAACGGAGAGCCTCGGCTCCTGCTGGAGTTCCGACTGCATCCTGGCGTGAGGAGCTCGGGACTCGAGCTCAAAGACTTGTCTTCCAAAAGAAGTAGATCACGTGCTCGGACTGACCTCGAGTCTCTCCCCGAGTCTCCCGGTGCCCTGATAGGGGTTCATTCTCAGCGTGCTATCTTGGTCGACCCTGTCAGCCACCGTTTCTTTTTACCTCAGCCCAAAGGTTCCCGGTTCGGGGGCCCCCAGCCTTATCACCGCTTGTCTACATACATAAGTTCTACGCAGTCGTAGCCTGCTGCATCACCAAATGTCCCGGATTGCCTTTTGCAGTCTACTGAAAGTTTTTAATCTGTTACTCTACTACAACGCGTCGCCCCTGAAAGCCAAGGTCTGGGCGATGAACCCCATCTTCCAACCCTAGCTAATATTTGTATTATAGATGACATGCATCAAAACGCGTCGAATCAGCTCAGCAAACCTTGAGCAAAGAATCTACCCGCCATAATATTCCATTCCGGGGATTTACAATCCGGACCTTGGGGATTTGTACGATGAAGACCCAGAGCTGAGAGGAGGTAGAAAAGTACCTGGTCGAAACTCTATCAGATCTCTCTCCCGTGCATCATCTTCGCGCGCGTCCTCGGTGGACCGGGAGATGAATTGAAAGCAGTGACGAGCAGGATGTCGATCTCGAGTTGCAAAGCAACGAGATCGGTGACGTTGGGCGTGAGAGTTCGCCGGCGGAAGGAGAGAGCGTCAGTGATATTCTAGGGATAAATTCAGATTCAGAAGCGTCTGGGAGCGACCGCGTGAATTTGATTTTTCGATGATGCAGAGGTTAACGCACGGCAGGTATTCTTCTCTGAGGTTCGGCGGATCACCCTGAAACGATGCTTCGACTCCCTAATGTCTGTTGCTGTGGCGTACATCTGAAGATGGCCAATGTGCTCGAGTCTTTCGAACGTTGGAAGGTGGAAAACTCGAAGGCGTGAGGAGACCTAGGGGCTCATAAGCGGAGAAGAACAAGCCAGCGCTATCTGGAAAGATAGAAATTCAAACACCTTGTACTTGGATAGAAACTGACAAGGACAAGTATATATTCCACTGAACTTGCCATGCTATTACAAGTACACAATACATGTGAGGCTCCAAGACGCATTCCAGGCATAGCTTCGGAGAAAGCCTGTCTCCGCGCCGGAAAACCAGTGATTCTCCAGCCCTACGCATATACACAAATCTCGTTCAGCCGATCCGGCTTCCGGTATGCACTGCACACATACTGAAATGTTCACTATGCATTTACGGTCTATAAAATATTGAATGATTCCGCTGGGGGATCTGCAGCTGCGCAATGAGATCTGGAAGAGGTGCATATTTGTCCACCACTAGTACTGATCAGTATTTGAAAAACTGGCGAAACTTGCTCGCTTGCATTCCCTAGCACAACCAACATATACACCAATTATGAGTTCCCGGGTTTCCGAGCCCAGAATATAAAAAACTCCCTCTTAGAACCCACACTTTCGTCGTACTCCTTCTTAGCTCCTTCTACGAGCGCGTCATATTCGGATTCAGTGGTAACCACTCCGTAGCCCCCCGCTTCGAGAATCGGAGTTTTGAGACCTCGGAAGACGCCCGTATAGTTGATAGCATTGAAGGCTCCGTCTTCGCCTGCCCACTTCCCCAGGTACACTGACCGTTGTTCTGCATGTATATCGACGAACCCGACTCCTTCCAGCATTTCCGGGATGTCCCGCGCGCAATCGATGTATATGTTCCGGGATTCGACGAGACGCCGGTACATCGAAACGACTTTCTCCACGCACGGTTTGTCGGGCGCCTCCCCTTCGTACCAGGGCTCACTCTCTCCGAGTTGGACCCAACCTCCTGGACGAAGAACACGGTAGATTTCCCGCAAGGCCTGGGGCCACTGGGGAATTTGAAGCGCGAGCATGAGAAGACGTTGATGGACCAGCGTATAAGTGTCAGTCCACTCCGAGGGAAGACTCGTGGCCGATTCAACTTGAAATCGAACGGTCTTCGGGGGTGAGGCTGGGAAGAGTCGGGGTGTGATGTCTACTGCGAGCATCTGCACTGCCGGATGGACAGAGTGTGCGAGGTCAAGGACCCAGAGACCTAACGAGTCAGATACCACACACTCATTCCAACATGGATATAAATTTACCTGGTCCCGTACCGATATCCAATACCCTGTCATTTGGCGCCAAGGTCACAGGCGCGATGAGGATTCTGTTTTCGAACATCTTTTTGAGAGCATTGTGCTGGATCACAAGTCTGGCAAGTGCTCAACAAAACCTTGGTAATTCAAGAGAAGGAATAGACCTCACCTCTGGCGCTCTGCATCATCTGCTGGAAGGGCATACTGCGCTCCAGGATATTCATGATGCACTCGGGTCGAGTGCTCTATCGGATAAATACCGTCGTCTAGTAAACCGTCAGGCAGCTCTCATAATTGCTGCATGGCAAGGCGCTCAACTGTTAACCATTGTGGCCCTGGGAGAGGAGAGACGAGTGTGTATGCTGATATCGCTACCGTCAAAAACACGGATGTCGAGACACGTGAACCGCTCGGCACCCCTCGCCGCGGTTGAACCTGATTTTCCAAAGATTCGGAGCTGATGAGTCGAAAGCGGAGTAACAGGCTATTTCCAGTTTGTCCGAACCATCGCAATTGCTGGGCTCGAGCTGACGATCGGAGTGGGACATCACATCGACAAGCGGCGTTTCTGCGAGATGTGGGGCGACGAGATGGAGACTCGGATGTTCTCGTATTTTTCGACGGAGAAGGTTTATGACTGGTAGGCTAAGTGGGGCTCGCTAGGGCTCGCCCTTCGCCCGTGTCCCGGGGAAGCTGAGGTGCCGAGGACGCCGACCACCGAGGTATCCGTATCGTCCGAGCAACAGCGCTCTACGTTTGTCTATTAACATGTCGTTCCCTCCCGTCGCTGCCTCTGCCCTTCTCCCGCATCCGCATATGACCACCCCCTCGCTACTGGATCATACATTTACGGTACACAAGCTAATTTTGAGATACCTAGCCCTACGTAGCCTCCCCGACAAGCCCGAACATCTAACATCTGTGACAGAAACCTGTTTTATCCCTTTGGAGGCTAGGTCAAATAATTCCCGGAATTCATATCTTTTTCTCCGCGGATTTTGTCCGCACCACACCTAGGCCCTGGCCGTCGGTGATGGCATCACCCCAAAAAAGGTAATTCCGCCCTCCGTTAGAACCCACAATTTCCCAATTGGCTCCAACAGGAACCCAACCGTTTTGACGGTTTCCGTCCCGAAAAGAGGGTGCCGGTTTTGATTTCAGACCACCAAGTGGCTCATTTTCTCCACACGACCTACTTAGCGTTTCCGCTCTGAGGGTTTGATTTTTGTCCCTTTCGGGCCACATGGAAGACAGATGGCGGACAACTGCCGATTCTGGGTTCTGATACTGTCAGCTAGAGGTTCCCCCGCCCCTCGCATATGCCGTGATGCCAGGTGATACCCTTGCCTGTCCGAAGATTTCTGCGTCGTACCGGCGCGGAAGAGGAAGTCCTTCAGCGCGTAGGTCAAGTCGCCCTCGGCTTCGCCTGAGAAGTATTTTTTGCGTACTTCCGGTGCTTCCTAACATGCCTCAGAAGCCGATTCGCGCCAAAACTCGCACAGGTTCGTGGGTCCGTGGGTTTTCAGAACCCACCGTGGGTGCCACATCTTACGACCTCCTCGCTGTTCTGACCCTTAAAACACAAACACGGACCACTCCAAGTTTAAAGAAGACCAAACTAACAAATGTCCAAGTTGACCTAAAAATTCTGAAAACTGAACTGCCAATCTGTCCACTCGGGGACTTGTTTACACGGCGTGTCTGAACAAAAAAAAAGGTCAGCTTGAACTTGGAGACGCGGAAATGAAAACGGCGTACTGCAGTGCCATCTTGTTGGGATCCCGATTGTCTGAATTTTCGTCTCCTGGAATATCGTCTCCCCACCGACGATTTGAAGTTTCATCCTCCGGGATATCGTCTACCCATTTTACCACGGATTTTGTCTGAGAGACATGAACCGCGGGGTCACTCGAAATGTTGGGATGAGAATTCGCTCCCGTTGACGTCATGGCGAAGGAGGTGATGATCCCGTCGCGACCGCGCATCTGTGCCCGAAGCGTCTCCCGGGAGGTAAGCCTGGGTTGGTCAGAATGGGTTTGTACCGCTGAAATGTGGGCACACACAGGCTGCAAACCGAGATCACATAGACTGAGAGAGCCAAGACATGAGACCGGGTGCAAAGAATATGGGGGCAAGAACAAAAAATACCGTGGCTGCTTGGAAGAAGGAAAAGCGTGCTATTCGCGTTGTGAGTGAGGGTCTTTCAAAAAAAATTCGTGAACTGACAAGAAGAACGTCCCGGGCTTGGTGATGAACTAAAAAACAGAATCAGCAATTGGAACACAATTTCGGGCCTTGAGATAAAGGACACACAAATATGAGCTGGAGCAGCGCCATAAGACTGATTAATCCCAACGGTTTAACAGATGTTCTCCTGGCAATAAGAATGACACGACGATCACCTGGTCATTGCGCCCCGATTGAAAGCGTAAATGATCATTTTATCCAATGCGGAATCAGTCCTGCCGCGAGTCAATACTGATCAAGGGAGGATGGCAGCATATACGTACCTGCGCACGCCAGTGCGAGCTGCTCGAAGGATGAAAAAGAGGATCGCAGTAATGGTTACATCACAGGCGGCGGTCGCCGCCCCCTGGGCGGTCGACGTAACCTGTAGCATATTATCAAATTATGATAATTCATACGGAGAAGGAACGAGATGATGGCGGTACCCACCACCGTAGTCGCAAGTTTAGAATAGCGGTGTACTTTGACTCTTTACACCCAAATTATTGGCTACTGATTTGACTGGGTAAAAAATTGACGTACACTTCAACGGTTTGAGCTACAGTTTGTTGAATATTTTAAACCTGGTATTACGCAGCACATACCAATACCAAATGCTGCAGGGTATAAAGGTTCGTCAGAATGCTTCATACTTTCATGCTTTAATTAAAATCCACTCACAGAGTTGCAGAAGAGCAAGAAAAACCTGTAACATCTGAGTTTTGATTATGTAGTAGACAAAAAAAAAGACAACACACCACGGGCGTAACGTATCGCCAATCTCGCTTGGACACTGTCACCCAGAACCAGAATATCAGTGCCTATAAATTATACGAAGGTAACTTACATATCCAGATCCGACTGGCATAGAACCTAACAAATCGGTGAGTGTTATAAGCCGAGAGTTAGGGGAAATGCGAGACGTACATTTGAGCGACAAATGCAACCAGGAACTAGATTGTTTAGTCTTGGATCACCGGAGGGGGTGACATCACTCACTGTTGCACATAACATGACCTGCCCGTTCGATGAGTACAACTCGGGCAGAAAAAGGCAAGTCTGACATAGGTTTCCCAGCTTGGAGGATGTCAGAACTAGTCAGCTATTTCACAACTGAGACTTACAACATTACGTCTTGTCCCTCGAAATTTCCAAAAAGCAAGATGAAATCCTTGAAGTCTTGTATAGACAGAAAGAGGGCATGGATTGTTGTAATCGTTCTGTTGGCAAAATGACTTTGTGTACCAGGGAAAATGTGAGTGAGTCTCACACGAGGATGGCAACCTGACATGATAGATGAGAGACTCATTGTACTTCCCATGAGATATACATCGTGCTCTCTCTCACCGTAGTCTGTATCAGAAGAGGATCTTTCTTAGAGTACTTGCGAAAATATTGCATCACAATAATCTGACATGGTCTCAGTATACGCTTTAAACCAAAACCGATTGAAGAGGTGTGGTACCACTGCAACCGCCCATAGACTAGATGGAGGCAATGTTATTTTTTTTTCGCAACGGACAGAGAGAAACGTACACAATGTCCAAAGAATAGGTAATGTATTGAACTCCCCAAAGCCGGATGAATGCGCCATCTACTGAGCGAGGGGCTTGAGTTGCTGCCGTGGAATTTGACATAAGGACAGGCGGGCCACCCACAATGCAAGAACGACTGATTCTTATATGCATGGAAACGGTGTCTCCTAATTGCCGCTAATGATGAACTTCGGTGAAAAAGAATGCGGGAAGCGAACGGAAGATAGGGAACTTGTGATTGTTGAAGAACAGATACTCATTTTCTGATCGGGATTGCGCATTGGCAGTTGGCTCGTGTTTCTCCTCGAAATTAGGGAATGGGAAGAGTTCCGACAAAAATATATGTACCGCAGTCCAGCAAGTCGGTACCTTCGCTTCTTGACATCTATTTAGAGTTACTCCGAGAACGGATTTGGATCTGGATTTGATGGCGGATTTGGTTCTGAAGCCTCACATGTAGGCAGAAAATTGAATCCGCTGGGAGCCATCTCTGGAGAATTTTGAAGCATCCATTCGCCCATCTAATTCTCTAGAGACATAGCGGGACGTCGCCGATCAAAGTTTTCAAAAAAAGACAACCGAGTGCGCGGAGTTTTTGGGTCCCGGCGTTCCTGAGCGGGACAGCCCGTGTAATCCTACCAGAACTTTGAATGTGCTCGCCATGGAATGCTGTAGAAAAGTTGCCAATCAAAGTTTCAGCTGTTCCACTCTGGAGGTCAGTCCGTTCAAGGTTCGGCGGTGGCAATGCTCAGATGCTGGCGGTCGGTAATGTAAAGCCAGATTTAAAGTACGACTCTGGCAAACGATCCGTGGTCATGATTTGGATGGGCTGTAACTCCTCCCTGTCAGTTTACTGCCAGTGGTGACGGAGACAGTTGCTGGGAGCTGTTCGGCTAGGACTGGATACCGTACCGTATACGGCATACGGCCGTATACTGACGGCACTTTACGGCGCGGTGCTGTACCACAACTAGTTCCCTTGCTTCCTTACATTAATTGGGCTCAGAGGTCCAGAAACCTCAAGAGACATATAAGATACTCTGGCGGAATTTTGTTTCAATCTATCCAATCGACTTGGCGGGCACTGCCGCGGCAGAGACAACTGCATGATGCCGAAATGTGCCGAACCTTACGCTCGCCGCCTGGCCGAACTCTCCCATCAGCCTACCAGTCCCCAGAAGGCCAGGGTCTTGCATGTTCTAACCCCTGGAATGGTTGTGTGTTCTATTGGCTTTGTGTAGATATTTGTAAGGATAACCACCCATACAGTACTACATATTTGTCTTCAGTAAACTCGTTGTTCAGGCATTTGGACCACGCAAATATAATATATCCCCTCCTCGACATCTCCGGTATCACTTCTATGCGGCTTCTACGTGGAGTCCGAGAGAATTTGATCCCAATGCATCCAAAGCTCTCCTGTATGCAATTGGTGATGGCCGCGGAGTGTTGCTTGTCTTGTTCCGAGATGCCGAGACTGACAGTCAGGATATCAATCCAGGTTACATATGCTTGATCGGGGAACTTGTTGTTCATGAGGACTCCGACATCCCCACCGAGTCTGTACCCACAACGCTGGGAGACTGTTCCCGCGGGTCCTTCCTTTCGTGCTATTTTCTTTCATCTTTCCATTTGCAGTTTTCATCACTCCCGCACCCAAGATACGAGTGCGGCGCAGAATAGCGCGGCCTATCAGCATTGTTCAGAAATCACCGCGGTGTGGATTGCCATATATTCATACCATCTTCAAATGAGTATCAAGGTGGAATAATTGACAGATATTTTATGCTAATTGGATTTTTCCTTTACATTCGTGTTGTGCTATAGCCATCAGGCCCGGGACGGTGGGATGCGTCCTAAGTCAGAGCTGGGGTGCGATTTACGCAAGATGTAGCAAATATCAAGCCACCCCAAACACGGAAGGTGGCCGAGATGCCGGCAACTTCGGGTCAACAATCTTGCCAATTTCTTGCAGGATTTTTACATCTTCATTGTACTATATTGTCTTTGCCTACCACAGATATTCGATCCGCTTCCAATCTGGCTAGCCATATATTCGTTTTGCATTTTTCTTGAACCCACAATGACATCATTTCGCGTTCTGAGATCTGCTACATGGCTGCGCCAATGCTCTGGTTTCCAGATCGACTTGCCGGAAGCCTGGACTCGTGCCTGGTCCATGTGTTGCCTCTCGTAAGAAATCATGTAAAATCCGACTCTAAATCGGAGCGTCGTCCGGAGAGAGACCTGTCCTTCTTCCTCTAACGAGTCTACGCAATCATGTCGGACACGGGATTTGAAAAACGTAGCTCTTTCGAAAGCGGGAGTGCGCCGTCAGACATTGACCTGCTCACATTACACGAGCTTCGCGCGGGACGCTTGGTTATCGACCCGGAGTAGGCTCCCTTTTTACGAGATTGAAATACGTCGATTTATCACATTTTCAGGGAGGCAAAACTCGAGTTCGGCCAAGCGGTTGCGGCCAAGCTCAAACTTTCTGAGGATGGAACCAAGGTGCTCTGGCCACAACCCACAGATTCTCCGCTGGACCCTCAGAATTGGAGCCCGGGACGGAAGGCACTCCAATTGTTTATCATCACAATCGCCAGCGTAGTTCCGGACTTTGATTCTGGTATAGGTACAGCATGCACTTGCACTTTCACGCCACTCTCGTATCATTTTAAAATCCCTTCTGCCAGGCATCACTGCGATATTTGCCCTTGCTGAACAATACAACACCACTCCCGATGAGATCAACAACCTTACTTCGAAGTGGGCTTCTACAGCATCCTGATTCCTCTACTGACCATGGCTACAGTTGGAGCATCTTCCTCATCGGTCAGTTCAGTAATAATTTCCGCGACTACAATCTGATTCAATTTCAAAACAGGGTGGGGAGGACTCTTCGCGGTGATTCTGATCCGGAGATATGGTCGCCTTCCAATTATGTTCTGGTCTCAGGTATAAGCGAGTCATCGACCCAGCGAATCCATCCAATTGATAGATGCTCCCCCGTAGGTTTTGGGGCTACTATTTATGCTGGGGGCAACGGTCGCCCCCAACTTGAATACGTTTACAGGTACGCTACCACCGCTTCGGCTCTGCGTCATTTTTGATTTTCGGTTTTTCAGCCATGAGATGCTTGGCGGGATTCTTTTCGTACGAGTTTCTACATGGACCACTTCTCATGCTCGCTCATTAAGGATCGACTATCTAGGTCGGCCCCGCAAATCATCGTACGTCCTGTTTTCCTCGCGGGTTGAACTAGTCCTAATGTTCTTCCAGGGTCTCTACGTTGTCACCGACATGTATCCGTTCCATCTCCAGGCTCGAAAGGTTGGTGTGTGTTTCGCAAATCCCACGTGCTGTAAATAAAGGTCTTCCGCAGCTCAACATATGGACCTTCGGATATATTGTATCCCCGTTCTTGTCGCCGTTTGTATTCGGATTCCTCGTCGCACGCACGACATGGCGATGGGCGTACGGTATCGGCACAATTTATAGTGCCCTTGTGTGTCTTTTGATTCTCGCGTTTGGGGAGGAGACGTGTGTATTCACCGTCTGTTCTGATGTAAATTCCACCGTAACCCTTGATTTGCCAGGCTGTATGACCGAGGTCTCAAACCCATCCCGGAACCTCCGACGACGGGTCTACGCTACCGGGTGGAAACTCTTCTTGGTATCACAGGAGTCAAGATGGCGAAGTACCGTGACTCATGGTACCAAGCCATCGCATCCCCGTTCCGCATTGTGTGGCGCCCCCAGCTGATCGGAATATTATTTTTCGAGGCAAGTGGCGGTTGTATTTCTGTAACCTCACACCAATACGGTCCACAGGGCATGATGTTTGGCTTTGGGATTGGTGTCAATGTGAGCTTGCGCGGTCCCTGCCTGAAGTTTGCTGACATGCTGTTAAGGTTACGAATGCCGTGTTCCTGGGCACCCCCCCTCCACTTGGCTTTGGTCTTTCGCCCTTCGCCATTGCTGGAATGTACGGTACCCCTGTCGTAAGCTCGCCCTTACATCCATGTTTGAAAGTTCAACGATGAATGTTCGGGCAGGTGGCCGTGTTTCTGGGAGAGGTGATTGGTCGTTACACTAATGACTGGATTATGAACATCTCGATCCGGCGTAATGCTGGTGTATTCGAAGCCGAGAGTCGTCTTTGGTGTGTCTTGTCCCCCATCTGTGAGGCAGATGTATCTGAGACATTACAGGGCGTGTTATATTGCTATCCCATTATACATCTGCGGTTTTGTTGTGTTGGGCGCTTCGTTCCAGAATCATCTCAGGGTTGGTGGTTTGATTATGGGTTGGGGAATCGAGGAAACCGCGTATGTTGAATTTCTGCGCATGATTGTTCATGGTTGCTGACGGCACGTCGAAGAATCATGATCAAGTAGGTTCCACCTCCATATACCCGTTGTGCAGGATTTTAATCTTGCCCCAACAGCACTGTGGCTGTCCTCGCATACTGCAGCGACGCTTTCCCAAAACATCATGTTTGGAATCCCCCTCGTTCATCTTGTGCCTTCCGCTCATGTCAAATTTCAGGGCGAAATCAGCGCCTTTTTCAACCTCGCACGTGTTCTCGGAGGCAAGCACTCCACCAATTAAATCTTATCACAATTGAGAGAATTTCCCTTGAAGGCTTCAGCGTAGCTTACTTTCAAGTTCCTTGGGCGCTTAAACACGGGGCGCTCCAAGTCTACGGTGTCGAAGCGGCGTCAGTATTTGTCCTATTTTGCTGTTTTAAATTTGAAACATCCACCCTAGTATTGTCACCGGCCTTTTCCTCCTCGTAATCCCATTTTTACAGCTGAAAGGCCGGATGCTGCGCGTAAGTCTTATTATTTCGTTAACACTCTATGACCTAACGGACCCCTGACATGAAGGAACGCTTTTCGGTTCAATAATTCTCTGGAAATACGTGACGCGCCCTACAGTTAGGATTATTGGAGGTCCTACATATTGGTTCTCTCTCGAGATGGAATATATATCGTTAATACTTATTCACTGGAAATGGATTCTACCTTCCCATTTGAGATGGTTGTAGGTTTTGTTGCCGAATTGGGACGGCGCCCGCCCACATGAAAAGTCTGTCATAATGCTTTCGATTGTACGGACAGCCGGGTGGAGTCAGCCGCGTTGTTTTCCATTGCGGCAAACAAATATACGTGACCAGTATGACTCGGATGGAGAGGGCGAGAACGGCCTTGATTCCCCGCTTATGCGCCAGTTCAACGTGCTCGTGGAAGTTGAGCTTTTCATCGAAGACGACGCCGAGGATCTTCACGCTGGTAAAAGCATCAGTTGTGATCCCGCTGAAGGACAGAGGCAACGGGTAGTAATGCTCGTTAGAATTTCTTCATGGAACTCGGCGACAATGGTAGTGGACTATCCCTTCCAAAGTTACCAGCTGCATTCGACTAGGATTCTAATACGGCGCCACATCTCCGACGAGCGAATACCATATTTCACAAAGATGTCTGCTCAGAATTGTTCCCCAGAGTCAAGCCCGCGGCCTGGGTTTACTCAGTTGAATCCTCATAACTATTTGGATTCAAGTACGCCAGAGTTGCATAAGTACACAACTTCCACATTTGACTGGAATCGAAATTTGGATACTCTTGAGGTGGTACGGAGGACCCCGCGTCGATGGAGTTCCAAATCCAGATATTCAGATTCGAGACTTAATTTTCGAACGCTGAAGATGCTTCTCAGGTTATTTAAAATACATTAGGAGGCCAACGGGACTTATCACCTCATGGAGGAACTGAAGTCAATTGAGAAAGAAATACAATCCAGCTCAAACTTGGGCCTGACTCGGAGATTTTTCCCGGCCCGGCCCGCTGCGACCCGGAGCCCGAGTTTTGAAGTCCGATCCTACCCGAACAACACTATCGGTGAGACTTCAGAAAATTGCGCGTAAATAGAAACATAGAGATAGAAAACGCCTCAGGGTCGGTGGACTCGAAGGAAACAAGAAAGGCAATATGTGCTTGGATCCTGGATCGCTTCCGGCATGATCTCCATCATTCTGTTAGGTAATCTCCCCCACAAAAACACGTCTTGCTCTCAATCGTCGTGCACAAGTGAGGTTCGCCGTTTGAAACGTGATTGCCGAGTACTCATGTCCCTATTCTCAGCTAATGGATCAATCACCTGTATCTAATGGCCAGTCCCGGCAAAAAATGCACCGCAGCTTGCGAATTACGGAAATCGTAGGGCTCGTCTTTTCTTTACTCCAGGAACCCACCGCTGTTTCCGGACGACGGGACCTTGCCGTCCTCGCGCGTACGTGCAAAACCTTCCACGAAATTGCGCTGGATGCGCTGTGGCGACAACAGGAGACAATTTTGAACTTGCTCCGCTGCATGCCTAGAGATCTCTGGGAGAATCTGTACGGACCGGATTGCCATGCAAGGGCAGTGGTGGTGCGAGTCAACTTGTTCAATCAAGCCTCTTTCTAACCTTGAATATTAGAGACCTACGCGCCCAATTATTGCGTCGGATTGGGACAGACTCTTGAAGTATTCTCATCGCGTGAGATCGTTGCAAGCCAGCGAGTTTACCGACCCCATAATGACCCACGTTTTTGGAGCCCTTCGTATGGGAGTTCCAGGCGATCGGCTACTTCCGAATCTGCAGGAGCTTGGATGGGGCTACATCAGCCCGACCCTTTCCCCCTTCATCGATCTTTTCCTTGGACCACAGATTACTTCAATCAGCATTGGACATTCGCAAAACGACAACCACTATGATATCCTTCCATATTTGGCACAAAATTGCCCCCGCCTCTCTGTCGTATATATCCAGTCCGCATTCAGCACAACTCCCGAAGACCGGCGCCTTTCTGCATTCGCATGTGCTTTGAAACATGTCCAGTATCTGGAGGTCGGCAAACTCGACCTCGCCGCCTTGGCCAATATCGGTCGACTCTCAACGCTCAACACCTTAAAGACTAGGCTCCCCGATGCGCTATCGTTCCCACAAGCCATGACTCGAACCATGTTTCCCAATCTGCTTGAGACGAAACTCGAGATTGGAGCCGGGCACGTCAGTGCCTTGCTTGCATTTGTCCGCACCTGGAAGAACACTCCTTTGGAGTCATTTGACGCGGATTTTCACGGTACTGCGCAGCCTCACCTTGTCGAGGAATTCTGTCGCGTCCTGGGTGATCATTGCGTACCGGATGCCCTCGACGTATTCAAGTTCGACATTTCATGGGAGGAGGAAAACACCGCGGACGGATTTGTCTATCCCGGTAACATCTTCAGGGGCCTCTTCTGCTTCAGCAAACTCACGGTTGTGTCAATCCACGTCTTCTACGGATACGATCTCGACGATGCGCTCATTTCGGATCTGGCCCACGCGTGGCCGTATCTCGAGGAGCTTCATCTCGCAACGGATACTCCCGCACGTGCTCCACGCACTCCACGGGTAACGTTACTTGGACTGCAGAGCCTCGCGCAACACTGTCGTAACCTCACCACGGTCGAAATGACGTTCGAAGCCACTAGCATTCCACCGCCACCGATCGCAGGAGAACTACCGACGATGCAGGTCAGCTTGATCTCGTTACATGCCGCCTTCTCCCCCATCTCCGCCGCGTTCCCCACCGCCCGGTTCCTTTCTGCCACGTTTCCCAAGCTGACGCAGGTGTCGGCCTGGGGTGTTTATGACGCAAGCCCGCTCGAACGGGAGTACGAACCGCGTTGGAGGGAGGTCCAGACACTCCTCCCGGGTATCAACGAAATTCGCGATGAGGAGTGGACAAATGGACGGAATATGGCCTGGCAAAACATAGCAAAGTATGTCTCACCTGAAAACAGTCCCTCGCCTCGTTTCTAACCCGCTCATAAATAGTGCAGCCGCGGCGGTAGCTGCCGGAGTCATCCCTCTGCAGTGATTGTGAATTTCGTTCCTCTTTCTTCTTCAGCGCAGGTCTATAAATTAAGCTTGGATTGTTCTCCCCCGTCCAGTGTTGGACAACGCAATCATGTGCCCCCGTTCGAGACTCAATTGCCCGATAATCTTATCAGTCGAACCAGGATGAAAATCACGACTCTATTTACTCCGTTCTCACTTCGAATGTACATGGCCGTTTTGTGGGGCACATAATAGTATTAGGGAATCCAAGCAAGTTACAACTCAAGTACAAGTCGGATAATAAACGGTGAACTCACGACTTGAGATAGGTGTGCATTGGTTCAATGCCTTTCAACATCTGAGCCAGCATACTCGAAGGACTCCCCGATCTTTCGAGCGAGGAAGGGCTGGATATAGGCGGGACTTTCGGAGTAGCTGTTGTGTACTCGAGTTCGAATCGTCGTAGATTGCTTCCGTGATCCAAATGCTCTCGCAGGAGGCCAAACCCTAGGTGGTCATCTGAACCGCCAGTTTCGGCGGCTAATACAACTCGCAGTTCCACGAGAGCTGGACATAGATGATGGTTATCACCGTCGAGGGCTTCCAGGCGGACTCACTACCCGTCTCCAAGGTACAGAGTTGAATTGGGGATGTCGGACACGTACTTGTTGATAACTCTCTCGTTATCACGCTGGAATTGAGTATCGTCGCAAGGCGTCAGATTAGACTTACACATCAACTCGTCCCTCAAATTCCTCAATACACAGGCAAGACCGTTGCATCGATGGGTAAATATTACTGTACTTACATTACACAGATAAGCCTCTCCATCGTGGGTACGGCTTGCGCTGGTAATTGCAAAACTGTCGTAAGAATAACATCCGGATGATGACCAAATTACTTACCAGGAAGTTTAATGAAATCAGCGGGCGTCTCTTTCATTGACCTCACTCCCTAACTCACCGCTCGTATCATCGCCAGTACTATCAATGGTATTCCACTCGGACACGGAGAGTTGTAATGTGGACGATTCTTCGTCCTGGAGACCCATGATGGCGCGATTGTTGAGCGTGGCGAGCAGCGTGTTAGCGTAGCTGACGAGGCATATTCAAACCTTAGTATGTGCAAAGGATGAGCGAATGAGCAGGGACATACATTCCAGGGAGAATGATTACGGGACAGCTGAACCAAGTCCGTTGCTAAACGTTGTCCGGTCAGCGTAGTTGACTATGGCGGGAAAGCGGGAGGTACATGCCGGAAGGGCAACGAAGAGTGCAAGACCCACGAGGGCGGTAGCGGCGGAGAATGCGTTCGCCTCGATGGTTAGCTGGACGACGTGCTTGATGAGGTGGCGCGTGTTGGAAGTAACTGCAGCTTTCAAAAGCTACATGCACGGGGTTTTCTAAATCAAGGAGTGTAAATTATGGAGGGCACGCACCAGGAAGCTCATCGTGCAGGTGATGAGGATGTCGGCGAGGGCGCCACAGATAAGCCACAGGTAGAGAAGGATGGTGTGAGCCGGGGTGTGAATGCCCGCGGCATTGTAGAATACATGGACTTTGTATTGCTGTGTGTGTGAAAGAATTGCGGCCCCAGTCCCTCCGGCACACTGTAAAGTTGAAATCTGCCATATAATGATTTCGCGAGCGGTTAGGAAGGGTCGAAGGGCCAAACGGAAAGGACCAGACGCACGAGCGCGATAAATATGCACAGCGGCCACGCAGCGCGGGATATAACGAGGATACGGTAGCAGAAAAAGAGGTGCGTGCTTGTCGCGACGAGCGCGCCCATGATGTGCGCCAGGAAATACGAGTTGCGCGAGTATTTGAACACGAGAATGTCCCCGAAGTTCGTCCCTAGCGAGAACACGACTTCCGCGCCGCTGAGACAGATCCAGACAATCATGGCGAGAAGGACGGAATACACTGCCGAATGCGATGATTTTACAGAGCGGAGGAGCACTGTGAGAGACCGACGTACCGAGGAGCTTGACAGCGAACTGGTCGTTGGGAAAGCATACCCGGTAGACGTCTAATGCGAGTGAGGATTAGACGAAAGGATAAGTGTATGCACATACAGGTCTGCACTACGAGGCCACCAAAGAATAAAAATTCTATGAGAGAACCGACCAGCAAAGGGGCTACTCTGTGGAGGATCGAGCGATGAGGGAAGTTTATCAACCGAAAATGGAAACTCACATGGGGCCAGGCGCGACAGAAGCGTTGGTTTGGATGGGGGGCAACAATGGGATATGGGCTGGCGCCATCTGGGTGGGAGCGGAAAGTAAGCCAGGGAAGAGACGGGATGAGACATGGGTGAAATAGGGGCCAGACACGGAACCAATTTTGCCCCGGCGATCCTCTGGAGTTCGCCGATCAAACATAGTTCCGCGAAACACGAGAAACGCTTACCTTCACCACCCTCCTGAGCGTGCCCGTGGTCAGGTCGATGTTGCCATTTGAAGCCGTTGCAACTCGGACTCGACCGCAATGCGACGAAGAACGAAGAAACAGCCAACTAAACGAGATGCGCAACCTTTCCCTCACGGGAGTGTAGGAAGGAGAAACGTAGGATCGATTGGACGTAGAAGCGGTTCAAACTATGAGAGTCAGAAAGAAGTGAATCAGGAGAGCAAAGGAAAATAAACACCAAAAGTCCGCACCACAGCCTGGGGCTCTTCTATAAAAAACAGGGTAATTAGAGTCGGGCAATTTTTTAAAAAATCTCGGTACACTAGACAACTGTTTTTTATAAAACATCAGAAGTCTCTTCGGGCCATCCAATACAACGTGCTCACTATACTCACAGCGATCAAAGCATCATCGACATTGCTGACGACGATCAGAGGTATTGTAATGTTTGGCACGGACTTCTCCCTATTGACGACGATTTGGCGACAAGCTTGCCAGAGTGTCCGAATCGGGAGGACATGCACACAACCGCAATTATGGTGCCTCTGCGACACTAATCCATGGAGCGCGACTCTGTCATACTCCAATATACACTTTCAGACACTGTGATTGTAATACACCTTGAGACAACGCAAGACGAAGCCAAAAATATCACCACCCGGGGAATTCAAGACTGCATCGCACCGCCCACCTCCCGCCCGTAGGGCAAGCGAGGAGCGTACCGGCGCATCCATTGAACTACAACGCAATCTGCAGATCGCTCCGCTTCATTACCCAACGTTCTGCGCGCCGTGTTTGGCTGGCTCCGGCATGAGCGCGGAGAAACGACATCCAGCTGCACACGCAGCGCTGGGCACGCGAATTCGCGGCCGCGGTGCATGCTCAGCTGGATGCGGGTGCCGGAGCTAGACTTGCGGGTGAGTAACCAGACCACACGGTACAGCTTCTGCCTGACTGCAACCACATTGGGCTCACCCGACGCGCCCTGCGAAGCAAAACACCGTATTATCCGTGGCCAGGGCTTCAGATCCAGGCTGCCTGTATTCGTCCCCATCCCGCTGAGCCGCCGGCATCGATGTACACCCCCGTGCCGTGTACGCCTTCCATGCGCGCAAGAGTCGAAGCGGATCGCGTCTCGTACCTCGTATTGTCACGTCGCTGCGCCGATGCCTCGGGTGTAGGTGCCGCGACAGCGTCCTCGCCTAGCGGCTCATACCAGACGCGGATCGCGACCATGGGCAGTAGGTAGATGCATGTGGCTTGCTGCACAAGCGGATTTGCGAGCGGGGCATTCGCACAGAGCGGAGTGCACAGCGGTAATGCTTCATCTGAGTTGATCGCTTGCCAGGGGCTGGTGCGCAACTATAGCTGCGACTAGCTCCCAGTGCCGTGCCCACGGACCTGCGAGCGCGGGATTCGGAGGGAGCGGTGTGTGGTCGATCGCATGCCAGGGGTGGGCTGTGCGACCATAGCTGCGACTAGCTCCCGGTGCCGTGCCCGCGGACCTGGGTGCACGGGATTCGAAGGAAGCGGTGCGCAACGCTACACCGAGTCGACTCCCGCGCATCGTCGTCTCGGTGTAGGTGCCGCAAGGGCGTTCCCGCCTAGCCGCGCACGCGGCGCTAGGTGCGCGAATTCGCGGCTATGCCGTGTGTGCGGCTGAATGCGGATGCGTTGCGGGTCGGTCATGGAGCACCCGACACGGTGCGTGGCTGTGGGTACCGCAAAACACGGAGCGCAGGATGTGGGCGCGCAGCATGGCGCGCGCAGTTCACGCTCCTGGCCGTGCACGCAGTACCGACATGCAGATGCGGGAGCGAGATGAAAAATTGTGTTGCACACTCCATTGCTGACCCGTGAAGATATGAGGCAGGCTGACTTCGCCAGCGTGATCATATATAATCAGCGAGAATGGCGCAAAAAGAGAAGTAATAGACGCACGCGCACCACCACGCCTTTCGCCGACAAGATCCAGAGACCAGTTGGACTGTTCTCCCCTCCATTTTCCCCTCCAATGTTGCTCCTCCAGCCACCAGCACACAAATCTCACATCACCAGTTGTGGCCCGAATAAAGCTCCGAATCTTGTTCATAGCGCCTATGGTCAGGCACAGCGAGCAAGAGTAGGATATGTGGAATTCTGGGAAGAGTTCCACGCCCAAAAGAGCTCTCCGCAAACGCTGGTGTGGAAATTATGGACGAGAGCCTCTTGACGTAGTATCGACGTGGTACAGCAATCCACACGGCTCATTGAAGGGCAGGAGTGCAGATAACCGGAGTGTATGTGCATTCAAACTGAATGGTTGCGTTTAGAGTGCTGGCGGTGGTTGAAGAGCGAGAAAACCCGAGTTCGACGATGGATGTGGCGTGGAAGAAGCAGGATGTCACGCATGGAACGCCCGTGACACACCATTGATGGGCGTTTAGGAACAAAAAGAACGCGTCTGTTTAAGCACAACAGGGAGGATATGAAAATTCCGAGGAGACAGAAAGTCTCTAATTTCATCCGCAAATGTGGTGGAGCAAAAGAAATACCGGAAAAGAACAGATTGGAGACGATAGACAATTTGGGAACATGGAGTTTCGAGTGGTGAGTGCGGCCAACAGAATATTTTCCGGATCTAACACAAGGGAACATTTCTATTGACCTGTCCTATCCTGAGATGCTTGGTTACCGCAAGCAAAACCGATGGAAACTTCCAAAAATTCTGATTTCTCATTTAGGAACACGGGAAACGGTCTCGTATGAGTTGGAATAGACCTTTACAAGACAGCCAACTATATCAAAAGTCCTGTATTTTACCCCCGCATCTTATAATAAACTTGTGGGACAGTAGAAATGTTTTCACAGAAACCCTCCAAAATTTTGGGAACACCGTATTTTCGGTGTCAAGTGGGTCCAAAGGTATTTTTCGGCGATCCAACACACAGAGCATGCCTGTCAGTCCATCCGATAATGGAATGGTCGCTGAACCTACAAAATTCAGGTATTTTCATTTCCTCAAAGTCGCGATTGGCATTAACTCAGATCCATCGAAACACCAATATGGATCTAGGAACACTCCGTGTAAGTTGAGGAACATTTTTAGTCCAAGTGCTGTATAAACGGTTTGGGAGGCTACATGTAGTGTGAATCAACATTTCTGGCAGCATACTTGAGACATGGAACATCCAAGGACCTTCCAAATGTTTGATTTGTTGCGCAAACCCAAAGTGCAAATTCTTCGACTCAACTCTGTCGTGCAAAGTCATTTCTCTGATATCCATGCCAAATGGTCGACTCTTGAGGAAAAGGCTTCTTATCTGCATGATTTCAGCCAGTCTAACACAAAGACGGGCCTCATCCAAGAAACACTGAGCCACCGCCATTTATGAGAGCTATGATAATGAGAATCAAGAGAAAAAACACTATAGGGTGATACCAAGGTAAAGCTTTGAAGCTCAGAGAACTCATACAGCACTCCAGGAGGTCTCTCCCACTATTTAAAGCTCCCAGAAAATCGGAACGCAGGTATTTCGACCTGATTTTGAGCGTCAATGCATTAAGCGCACAGGCGCTTAAACTTATTTCTGACATCTTGCGGATGAATGCGGTGGATAAGTGTATCCAGATGACATTGATATTGATTCCATACATATAATCAGGAAGTTTTGAAAGGGAATCAATCATACCATTGGACTCAAATGTACAACTTGACAAGTTTTTATTCACGTGGAGAAGACATTCACTTGTCATATGTTAATTCGACGTTGAGAGGAAAATGATATATTCACTGCTGATCTGTGTAGAAACTAACAGAGTAG